>SJYX01006263.1:0-16356 GCA_006410675.1 Oreotragus oreotragus | reverse complement strand
CTTAAATATAAATTTAAGTGAAATGTGCTCATATGGGAATTTTAGGCCAAATGTTGGTAAAGCATTTGTTGTTTCCTATTTCGGATACTCGTCTATATACTGGTTTGACTCTGGTTCCTTGGTCTCGTGTTCAGGCTCAGTGCAGTAGGTCCTTGCCCCATCTCTGAAGCCTTACAAATACCCAACCAGCTGGATGTTTCATGGAAGAAGTTCAGTCTCCCCACCTCACTGATTTTGAGGATTTTGATGATTCTACCATATGCTGACCCCTCATCTAAGATCTATGATAGATCTATGAATGCAGCAGATACTGTAGTGGGTATAGAAAAACAACGGATATAAATGAAGTAACATCAGGGGAATAATTTTGATGAAAAAATAAAAGCAGGCAGTAAAAAAAATATATATATATATGTTTGTTCATGCATTTTAGGTTTTTTATAGGACTAGCAGTCAAAATAATGTGCAAGTGCTGAACACAAATAAAACTTCAGCTGAACTTTTGCTGCCCATCAAAGAGGACTACATTATTGAAGTTAAGGCCACAACGGATGGCGGGGATGGGACCAGTAGCGAACAGATCAGGATTCCAAGAATAACCAGTAAGTTGGTCGAAGTCAGTGTCTCAATTCCCAGCATCAGTTATGAGCCTGCAAGAGGGAATCTATTTGTGCGCACCCCACCCCATCTTTTTTTTTTTTCCTACTGTGCCTTTCGTCTGAATGCTGAGAAGGTTTTAGAATATAAGAAGTGAGGGAAGGAGGAATTCCTCAAGAGTGCTGCTAAGTAAGGGGAATGATAACAGCCGAAAGACAGGAAAAAAAAAAAAAAAAAAAACTTGAGAAATGTTTAGCAAATGTTATTAGTTTAACTTTTGTGTTCTGAGCTTTGCATAAATTTGCCTTTAGAGTTCCATAAAAATAGAATTCTTTTTCTCAAGGGCAGTGTTGAACCCACAAAACAATTTGAAGATCTTTAATATTCCAGTTGTTTGCCTCCTAGAAATTATAGATAAGTCTTATCAATTCTTTACCAAGCAGAAATTTTAACATTTTTAAGGTCATAACCTACTTTTGGCCAAACTGAAAGACACTTTTTAAACAAATTCTTGGTTTCTCATTTCAAAGGAAGTTCATACTTACTTTTCCTTTCAAAATCCACATGAAGCCTACTTTATTACAATATAAAGTTACACTTTCAGAGTTGAGGGAAACAGACTTTTCATACATATTTTATCAGTGACAGCGGTAGAACGCATTTTATCTTTTCTTTAAATCTCAAGTGTGGAGTTTTGGGGCCTCATTTAAGTACCACAGAAGCCATCCTGTCTTCATACTTTATTCTCTGGTCCTTAGTAACCTAAATTATTTTGTTTCCTTTCACTGAACTCTACCTAATCTTTAGTCTTGGACATTCAAAATTAAAACCCTTATCTGTAATCTTGGAAAACAAAATGGGACATCTTTAGCAAATATAGAGAAAGGGAGATGTGGAAATTTGGAGGAATTTTATCTTTTCATGAAAGCAAAAAACTGCAATACTTAGACTAAAAACAAACAAGTAACCATGTGAAGAAAATCGGAAATGTTCATTTCAGAACTAAGTTCTGCAATATAAAAATCTGTAGAAACCATTTGAGACTACAGACATTTTTAAAAGTATATGCACTTCAGTAGAGCAAAACCAGAAATTAATTTAAGCTTATTATTGGTAATATTAGTGTTAGTATTTAAGTTTTAAAATTGAGATTAAGATATTCTGTCCTATTCCTATGATAGCTCAAGGTTCAGAGTTAAAATTGCAATATGGCCAGGTACTTTTGTGGTAATCAAGTGGCTAAGACACCACACTCCCAATGCTGGGGGCCTGGGGTTCGATCCCTAGGCAGGGAACTAGATCCCACATGCCACAACTGAGAGTTTGCATGCTGCAGCTAAAAATCCCACATGGGAATGTCCTTGGTGGTTTGCATGCTGCAACTGAGAGTTTGCATGCCACAACTGAAAATGCCACATACGGTAACTAAAAGACCCTGCATGATGCCACTGAAAAATTCTGCATACTGCAACTAAGGATGCCACATGCCGAAATGAAAAAGATTTTGCATGCTACAGCTAAAAGATCCAGCATGGGGACTTCCCTGGTGGTTAGCATGCTGCAGCTAAGAGTTCGCATACCACAACTACAGATCCTGCATGCCACAACTAACGAACCCATGTGCTGCAACAAAGACTGAAGGTCCCATGTGCCCTCAGCTAAGATCTGGTGCACAGCATGGCCAAAGAGGAACTGTCAACAGGAATAGGTTCTGTGTGTTCTCAGGAACAGACATGATGTTAGCATTTGAGAGCTGCCGACTCCAGAGTAGCCTTTTCCTCTGACATCTGCCGTCTTGCTGAGCACGCGTAGGCTGCCGGTCTTGAGTGCAGACAAAGCCATCTATAGGAAAATGGGGCTTGTTACTGATTGCTTTTTTAAGATAGTATTTTATATTGTATTATACATAACAATTTATGTAGAAATGCACAAAAGAGAAATAAACACAGATTTTTCAGAACCCTTCTCTGATGAAGCTTTAATTAAACCATTAAATTAGCTCAAAATTGTCTGTAATAGAGTATAATTGTTTTCAAAATGATTAAGTTGCTTTTCCACTTTCAATTAAAGTTGAATAATACTAGATAAACAAAACCCAGAATCATTTAAGAAAACTTAAGTACGTCAGGGTGTTTGTAGATACTCATGGCAAATAATATCGGCTACATTGATAAATTAAATGAAAGCTAATGTTAACTTGTGGTAGTAAATTAGGTCCCTGATATGATTTGCTTATGATTGGAAAGACTTTTGCTTAAATTGGTGCGGTTCTCATTAATGAGCTGTTTATCGTCTTTGACAGATATGGATGCAAGAGGTTGTACGTCAGCCATCTCCACTGTCTACCCTGTGTCAAGTTATGTCTCTGTAATAATGTTATTTATTGTAAACACCTTGTGTTGATAGTCACTTTTTAAGTATTTATTGGAAACTGAATTGGTTACAAAAGAAGTGCTTTCATGAAATACAATGGTGATGCATGTTTTTTTTTTTCAACTGTATTTTTTAATTTCTACATAGGTAAAATATGAATATAATAGAAAAAAAACAGTAGATCCCTTTAGGGGAATCTGAAATGCCTTAATATTTACTTGATAAACCAAAGGAATTTACATATTACATACATCTGATTTTTGATAAAGACATTCTTAAACTATGATTTGAGGCACTGCCTGTGAATGAAGACTCACATGCTATCATGTGTACACACATGCAGACATATACATTGGCTGTAGTGTTTTTGTTTGTTTTTTTAAATTAATAGAGAAAAACTCGTGTAATCCAAATGCTTTCTTCCCATTGTAATAGCACTATTTGGAAGATATAATTAATAGTATTTTGAAATGCTCACTTGAAATACTCAAGGATGAAAAATTACATTTTTTAAATTACCCTGTTTGGAAAAGGGTGCATGTCATTCAAAAGAATGTTGGTAGAGATGCTCTGCTAGAATTTGGAAGTGTGCTGTTTTGTTCAGGTATAGTAGTGAGTGTTTGTGAGATTGTTTACAAGTCACTTTTCTCGCTCTACTTGTCAATTACTCATCCATAAAATGTGGAGATAATAATACCCATCTTATTTGCCTCTGCCCCATGGAAGGAAATCTGAAAGTGCTTTGTTACCCCTAATGCACTAAGCCTGTACAAAATATTGGTGTGAGTTTATTGAATAATATTAAAGTCATGAGAACCTGTCATATTTTTAAAGTTTGCACTTTAAAAAAAGTTTTCATTGTAGGTAATGCCTTCTCTTTCATTCCATGATATTATATTGACATGATCACATTCTATCCTTTTCTCAAAAGTTTTAAAAAGTGAAATAAAATTAAAAGGAATCATTTCCTTCACACCTATGAACAAGCTTTCAGGTTTTATTAAAACCTGGTGGAGGAAATAAGAAATGACCTGAATCTTAACCCATATATTATACAAAATTCACATGATCCTTCATTTCCAATTTTTGATTCCATTACGGGACTCTTTTTTGGATGGTGGGGATGGTTTTTTAATGAAGTCCGACAGTCTATCAGAGTGAGTCTGGCAGAATTTCTAGCTCCTGAGCTACATTTGTAATAGGACCATGGCCGTGCTGCTGACTTCGAGATGTATGACTCAGCCTCTCAATGCGTTGTGTTCAAAGGATTGTCAAAGACATGACTTCATAGCAAAATGTTGAAAATATAAGAAAATCAGCAGATTGAGTGTTAAACATTGCAAAATCAATTTTTCACCTCTTTCCAACAATTTCATATTTTGCAGGAACTTGTTCTTTGCAAAGATACCTGAATTTGAAACCAACAGGTATCAAAAGAGACTACATATTAGCAAAATTCTGATATCACCATAAAGCATTGCTTTACATTTAGAGATTCCTTTTACGATAACATCATTATACACAAAGAAGAAAAACATTTATAACTTTTCTCTGGAAGGTCTGTATATAGTGTATATATCTAGAAAAAATCTGAACAAGTAGATTTCATATGACCATTGTTATTTTAGGTCAAAAAGTGGGGAAACACTTTCTCCGATACCTGTATTTTATGCAACATGTAATGGAGTTGTACCTTTTTATTACTTAGTAATTCCTATTTGTTCCTATAGTTTTCATTTTCAAGATGATTAATCTCTTGTTTCATGGTGTTTCTAGAAATATATCTCCATGAGATATGTACTTTGTTTCATATTGAAAAGTATGACATTTACCTTTAAATTCCTGTGTGTGTATCCTATGGTTATCTGTATGTATTATTTTTTATTATTCTAATAAAATTTATAAAAAGCAAATGCCTATGTGTGATTAATTGTGTTATGGTCAAAAAGAACATTTTAAGGGGGAATAACAGGGCATCATAATAGTTGTTCTGATGCTATCATTTCTTATATTTTCCAGTCTACTTTTTGTCTATCTTTTAACCTTTTATCTTTTTATAATCTCATGACAGTAGTTTGAGACAGTGCTCTCTCTATTAAAGGTATTTCAGCTTTGGGGAGATGGGAGAAAAGAGAAGCAGAAAAGTCTCTTACTGAATTATGGTATTTAGTTTCTTCTGATTTTATTTGGTTGATACAGCTACTCCCACTTTTTTTGACAAATATCTTCTTAATATTGGTATCAATTTATCAACTCTTTCATTATTTTTCTCCTTGGTATCAGGGTTAGAGACTTACTTCGAAACAATCCTTGTGCTATAGTATACACTAAGTATTTGAATACATGTAGTAGAAAAAGATTGATTTTTAATTAGTAAAGAGTTTTAAATGTTATCATTGATGTAAGGAAAATGAGACATGAAATAATAGTTCAATCATTTTCTTACATGAAAACCTAAGGTATATTTAGAGGCAGGAGAATTCAGTGGAAAAAGTATGTGTAGGGCTTGTGCCAGGGTGTGAGAATACATGTGTGTGTGTGTGTGTGTGTGTGCGGCTATGATTTTAAGTCTAGTTGTACTGGTTGTATTAGTGTACCTTCAGCTTCCCTGGTGGCTCAGTGGTAAAGAATCCACCTGCCAATGCAGGAAAAATGAGTTTTATCCCCGGGTCAGGAAGATCCCCTGGAGGAGCGCATGACAACCCACTCTAGTATTCTTGCCTGGAGAATCTCATGGACAGAGGAACCTGGCGGGCTGCCATCCATGGGGTTGCAAAGAGTCAGACATGACTGAGGGACTGAAGATGCAAATAAAGGTCAAAGAACTGGGGAATGTGCAGAAACAGATTAGACCATCCAAACCAGCCCCAGTGGTATCATCTTCTCAGGGTTGCCAAATCTTCAGTGACTGCTCTTTGTGGAAGTTTCCACTCTTAAGAAAATGGTGGTTATTGGCATTACCTATTGAGAGTTAGGAAACAAAATAATGTGTGTGAGCGCCTTGTGTGAGCGCCTAGAATCATGCTCTTAGCATTCTTCTTCGCATCAGTGGGTAACTGTATGACACTGGAAGACAAATGACAATGTTTGAAGGTGGCCTTATGTATGTTCAGAGCTCTCCTTTAGTCCCATTCTTTGGAAGTTTCCACTCTTAAGAAAATGGTGGTTATTGGCATTACCTATTGAGAGTTAGGAAACAAAATAATCTGTGTGAGCGCCTAGAATCATGCCCTTAGCATTCTTCTTCGCATCAGTGGGTAACTGTATGACACTGGAAGACAAATGACAATGTTTGAAGGTAGCCTTATGTATGTTCAGAGCTCTCCTTTAGTCCCATTTGACTGAGAAGAAAGGTACATGACTCCAGGAGTTCCTAGAAAAGAGAGTAAAGTGATTGTAGTATCAGATTAACTTTTCATCATGGTGTAATATTGATGCTGTTAACTTGTCTTCACTCTCTAGGTACCACATTCTGAGGTAAGCTCTTTATCTTTTCTCAGTTCATCTACACAGCCATCTTCTTACCTAGATACCGTTATTGAGCCCTTTCTACAAATGAGGAAACCAAGGTTCAGGAAGATTAAGGACACTGTACCAGATCATCCCAGCAGGGACACCATAAAAAGGGATTCTAGCCCAGGCAATCTGGCTGCAATCCCCAAGTCTGAGGCATGATATGTTTTTAATCTCTCTGAAAATCAGATCCATTAGATTTAGAGATCCCCAATAAGTACTCTTGCCTGGAAAATCCCATGGGCGGAGGAGCCTGGTGGGCTGCCGTCTATGGGATCGCACAGAGTCGGACACGACTGAAGTGACTTGGCAGCAGCAATAAGTATCTCTAATGCCAATTTATAGTATAATTTGTTCTGCTGCTATTATTGATAATTCAAATTGGAGAACCAAACACCTAGGAAGACTTCTTTTAGGTGAATTTTGTGAATTTTGTGAGTTTTGATAGTCTCTAATTCTTTCATGGAAGGCTATCCAATCTAAAATTGACCAAGTGAGAGAGAATGCTGGAAACACACACACACAAAGAAAATATTTTTCAAGCCGTATGTTTAATTTTCTTCAGATATTTTTAAAATGAAAATGGTTTGTGTTGATTTTCAATAGTATTGCCATTTTCAATGAAAACCTAGGAGTATAGTTCAATTAAATAAAGAAAAATGATTAGCGTATTACAAGCTTTATTTCCTAATTAAAATCACCCCTGCTGTTTCATATTCTTATAATGACATCTCTTTTTAAATTTAAAATTAATCTTAACTGGTTTCATTTTTTTCTAAAGTATTTTACCCTTTTTAAAAATGAAAATTGCACTGATATTCATTATCATTTGAATACACTTCAGTAAATATTGGAGGTAAAATCATCAGAACAGCGATTACAAATTTAGCAATTAGTAAATTGTACCATACTTTTGAAAGAAGATATGTAAACAGATAGGACTATAATTCATTTGAATGCTTAGGTTTTCTGCTGTTGTTTTTATTTTATTTGAACCCTGTGTCCTAATTTAATTTCTTGGTTTACGTATAGGTGATAACTGCCTCTTGAACTTGCACCAGAATAATCCAGAATTAAATTTGTAAGAAAAGATGTTTCTGTTGGTTGTCAGCATTCATTCTTATTCTTGAGTCTTACTTTGCCTGCTGAAATTATCTTGCAGGCTGATGATTCTACCTTGATCAGTAATACCATGGGGAAGGAAAAGAATTAAATCCTCTATAATTGGATGTTACCTGGGAAAACTCAGAAAAAAAACAGAGACAAGTGATAAGAATAGCAAATTAGTAGAATTATTTTACCATCCTTCAGACAGTCGAATGGGACAGACTAATGTAAATGCCCATGCTAATGTGAAGTGTTAGTGGAGACTGGCTATTGATGAAGTGAAGGATCCATTCAGTGTGATTGGTGTTTGGCTTTTCCAAAGCCTTCAGACAGGAATGGCTGCCCTTGCAAGAGTAAGTTTCAGATTCACATATGGAAATGCTCACTGAGATCATAAACTGTGGCACATCATTGTGTGCAGCTCCTATTTAGATGTTCAGCACCTAACAGTTGAGTGAACCATTTTGTCTCACCCTTGCATATTTCACTTGCTTACTGTTTGTTTTTTTTTTTTTTCCTCCCATGCTGCCCCTGGAGACATTAAGATATGCCAATTAGGAGACTAAAATGCATTTTAAATGTATTTGAAATAAAAACAATAGATCATCTCTATTGGGAAAGTTGACCACATTGGAAAGAAGGAAGTGTGACATTGTGGTTAGGAACATTTGTTCTCAGTAGTAGGTCTGTGTTGGAACCCTAGGCATGTCTCTAAAGAACTTGTGACCTCGTACAGGCAGGTTAAACTTTCTGAGATACAATGCTTATCTCTAAAAAGACACCAGTGAAAGGAAGGACCTGCCTTGGAGAATAGTCATGATAAGAGGACATGATCCAATCACAATAAGCTTTTATCATGTTTGGTTAATGGATACTCAATAAGAGAGTCTAAAAATAATTGTATTATGATGATTGGGTTTTAAATGCTGAATTATTCTGCAAAAGTTACTTGCAAAATACACAAACAGTATTAATCTCCAATGGTGGTTCATTATTTCAGCCATAGTTTCAGATACTAGTCTTGGGACAAGATGTCTCCTTTTTGGCAGGTTCCATGCGAGTTATAAAGCAAAGGAAAGGACTAAAGAGTAATTTGAGGATGAGAAAGATACTGTAGAATACATGCTTAAGTATTTGTGAGAACTAAAGTAGTATGTATAGGGCTTATAGCAAAATACTGGGTACATGTCAGCCACTCAGTCTCTGTTAGTGGCAATCCTTATTCTCTCAAAACAAGATCCAAATGGCAGGTAGCTCAGAATGTTGTCACAGTAAGTCCAGTAATACTAGTCAGCAGATGTTATTCAGAAAGATGTTAGATCTCAGACTAAAATGTCACTGCTTCTGCCTTAAGTCAGTCAGGCCTGTTTATGACCTCATACTTGTTCGTCATGTAATTAACTTGAAACCAGTGTCTTTGGCCTACCACAGCTTGTTTGGCTACAGAGAAGGTTCCGGATGTTAGTCTGAAGAGCAAGAGGAGCTGAGAATTTTTACAGAGCTTTGGCATGGAGGAATGTATTGAGTAAAGGATATCATGGGAAGACTGTCTGAGAGCCCCATTTTGAGGACAGTTCTTAGTTTGGTGTTCTTACTTGGAGCAGTTTACTTTCATCTGCCAGGACCACAGCCCCTGAGTGACACACGAAGTTCTGCTAGGACTGCAGTGTCAAGGGATATTTCTGGGGGAAATACCACATGAAGAAAAGCTTTCTTACTTTAGAAATTAAGCACATTTGTTTTAATTTGAAACACCTGACTAGACCCTTTCGGTAGGAAAGAAAGCTATTCTCTCCTTGGGTTTCCCCTCTCCTGTAAGAGGAGATGCTAAGGAATGCAGAATGGGGGGGGGGGGAAATCTAGTTGCCATAGCTCTGGAGATTCATTGATTTAGTAGTGAAACAATCATGAAGAGAGAGAGAAAAGAGAAAACAAAGATCGAGGCCAAGGTTTGAGTCTAAAGAAAAGGCACAGGGGAGAGTAAGTCCTAGGAATATTTTCCAGGGTAATACTAATTGCCTTTTCATACTGTTCATGGGGTTCTCAAGGCAAGAATACTGAAGTGGTTTTCCATTTAGGAGATCCAACCAGTACATCCTAAAAGAAATAAATACTGAATATTCATTGGAAGGACTGAGGCTGAGGCTGAAACTCCAATACTTTGGCCACCAGATGCAAACAACTGACTCATTTGAAAAGACCCTGATGCTGGGAAAGATTGAAGGCAGGAGGAAAAGGGGATGATAGAGGATGAGATGGCTGGATGGCATCACCGACTCAATGGACATGAGTTTGGGTAAACTCCAGGAGCTGGCGACAGACAGACAGGCTTGGTGTGCTACAGTCCATGGGGCTGCAAAGATTCGGACACGACTAAGTGACTGAACTGAATACTAATTGAAAACATTTCACTAATTTTCAGGGACGTGTACCTTTCACTGAAAGGTTGTTCACTACCTTCAAAGAGAATTTTCTTTAAAACGACACATACCCATACTTCTGTTCAGAGGCTTGCTAAGTTCTGTGGAGATCATTTTGCAGAGAGCCCCAGCGAAAAGGCAGCTAAGTGGCTACAGGTGTTTTCAAAGGTAGATGAGCTCCAGCTGCTCAGGAGAGAAGCAAGGAGGCCGAAAGGTCATAGGCGAGCCAAAGCTGCTTGCTTGGGGGCGGTGCAGGGGAAGAATTTCCAGATCTGAGCAACACAGTGGTGGAAAAGAACTGGTGCAGACCTGTGAGCTGAGCATCCAGTCTTGGCAGGTACACTAAAATCATGTTTTAGAAGGGTTGGTGTGGGAGGGTTTAGGAAATGATTACAATAATGTGCTTTCAAATCAGAGAGCCTGTAATGCCCGAGCCTGTCTCTCACTTGCCTGGGGCTTTCAAGCTCAGGGCTTGAGCAGTCGAAATCCCTTTCCTCACCTATGAAAAGAAGATGGGATGTGCCTGCCTCTGGTGTGTGATTAAATAAAGGAAATAATACAGAGAGTGTGGTTACAGCTCTTCCTGAGACAGGAAGCCCTCTCAGCTTTCTGAACTTAGAACCAGTTTTGCTTTGCTCTCATCTTAAATAGTACAGAGAGGAGAAGAGTGCTAATTTCTTAATACTTGACGTTTCATTTTGTTTATCATTTTCATTGACCCCATGTGTAGACTTGCTTGTTGCTCGGGGTGAAAATTGACACACAAAGCACCATATTGAAAAGAAATACCGACAGCTTTTTCTGGGGTTTAAAAGGGAGATCAAAAAGGAAAAGTAGCTGTCATTCTTTACTGATTCAGAACACTTTCCCGAAGTGGTCATGTGTAAATAATTTTAGGGCCATGCATCCCTAACTGTTCTATTTCAATTATTTTTTTCCTTGAAACAGAATGGTATTCTTAAGGGAAAAAGTGCACCAAAAATTAACTCTTTTCTCCCCCTTCTCTAATAGCATATTCCCATCTGCGTGTTTTAGTTTTAAAGACTTTCTATATTAATAAAGGAAAAACTTGACTCTTAGATACCTTCAAATTTTTATGAATAAAACATGTATGAGCCCCCCAGAATATCTTCAGGCTTATTCTTATTTATGAGATTTTTCTTGAGAATTTGAGTAAGACTCTAACATGAAACCAGAGTTTAATCATGCTGCTGCTGCTGCAGCTAAGTCACTTCAATTGTGTCCAACTCTGTGCGACCCAATAGACAGCAGCCCACCAGGCTCCCCCATCCCTGGGATTTATCCAGGCAGGAACACTGGAGTGGGTTGCCATTTCCTTCTCCAGTTTAATCATGACATCCTGATTTTAAGGAGTTCAGTTCAGTAGCTCAGTCGTGTCCGACTCTTTGCGACCCCATGGACTGTATCACGCCAGGCTTCCTTGTCCATCACCAACTCCCAGAGTTTAATCAAACTCACGTCCATTGAGTTGGTGATGCTATCCAACCATCTCATCTTCTGTCATCCTCTTCTCCTCCCCCCTTCAATCTTTCCCAATCAGGTGGCCAATGTATTGGAGTTTCAGCTTCAGTATCAGTCCTTCCAATGAATATTAAGGACAGATTTCCTTTAGGATGGACTGGTTGGCTCTCCTTGCAGTCCAAGGGACTCTCAAGAGTCCTCTCCAACACCACAGTTCAAAACCATCAATTCTTTGGTGCTCGGCTTTCTTTATAGTCCAACACTCACATCCGTACATGACTACTGGAAAAACCATAGCTTTGACTAGACAGATCTTTGTTGGCAAAGTAATATCTCTGCTTTTTAATATGCTGTCTAGGAGAGTGGTACCTTAACTAAACATATGGATCTGGATATTTTACTTTAACAAACCTAAGATCCCTTTTCCAACAGCAGGAAAAAAAAAAAAAAATGGAAGTTTTCCAGCCACTAACTTTGGGATAGAAAATCTTTGAGTGCCTTCCTATGAGCATATATTATGGATTCTTTTTTTCTTGGCTCTTCCTCACAAATCCCGTATTTCCCAGGCCAAACCTAGGCCCTGTGCACAGCTATTTGTGATGTATAGATGATATCAGTAGTTAGAAATATCAGCAAGACCCACAGTTTTCTGTATCGGGACATCAGAGGTTACTATCTAGATACTGCTGTCATGGCAGAGCATAGCATATGCATGAAAATAACTTACCCTGAGAATTTTCTTTAAGAAAAGGTTAACAGAAGGAGAAGTGTGTCTTTAGCTCTTCTTTCTCTATTGTGGTCTTTCAAACCAAAGTATCAGAATTGGGCTCCTCCCCAAGTGTCTTGAATCAGAGTCTCTCAGGATAATTCAAGGAATCTACAGATATTTGTCTAATGAGCCGATTAAAATGAACCATCAGATTTGGTATCCAATGTTCTAAAATACAAATGAGCAAAGAATATCTGAGACAAGGCAAAAACATTTCTTAATAAGACAAATAATGTCTAAAGTAAAATCAGACATCATGATTAAGATCTATGAAAGAATGAATCTAATTAAAGTATTTATCTTTTAGCCTTAAGAATTTATAAATTGTGAGATTTACATAATAATGCCTTCTTAATAGTATAAGAAGGATATTCATTGTCTGTGAAAGAAAAAAAAACAATTTAGAAGTCCACAAGAAGGAAAACTATTAAATATGATATGATAAATAGATGCTGAGTATTAGCATGGAGTACTTAAAAAGGAATCTGCAAGTAAAAAAATATGCAAGACAGATTGCTGGTTCATAACCTCCTTAGGAGCTTCTTGGGTTTAATCTGAAAGAGGTGGAGGGTGTGAGAGACCAAAGGAAAAGGCATATCATCCAGATTCCTAGGTGGCAGGTTTTTTAATAATAATAATGAGAGCATAGAAGAAGGCTTATCTTGGATGGTTGTAGAAGAGAAGATCTCCTTGCCCACCAGACAGAGGCTAAATGTTTATATAGAGCACCTAAGTGGATCTGTTACTCTTTTGAGGCTGTATCCCTGGAGCAACTTCTAGGAACAAGGAAGGCAAATTGAACACACATACCAAGACAAGGTAGGTGGGATGGAAGCTACCAGCTACCTGGATCTAGCTTTTGGGTAAACCAGCCAGTCAAGTTTTCCAAACTGCCTCCCCCAGTGCAAGTTTTGGGAGTTACAGGCAAATATAAAGATGAAAAAATGAATGGTTCTAATCATGTGAAAATGTAAGTGATTTCAATGGATATACTTTCATTATAATACCATAGGTCTGAAAGAAAACGTACTAAATCAAAAATAGTAGTTATCTCTGGAATGAAGTGGCAGTATTGAGATTAGGAGTTGTAATATAAGGTATATTTAGCCTTACCCATGATAATTTTGTTAAAATATTTACATTAATTAAAATAATGCATTCCATGCTTCATGATTTAGTTCAGTTCAGTTCAGTCTCTCAGTCATGTCCAACCCTTTGCACTCCCATGAACTGCAGCACGCCAGACCTCCCTGTCCATCACCAACTCCTGGAGTTCACCCAAACTCATGTGCATCGAGTCAGTGATGCCATCCAGCCATCTCAGCCGCGGTTGTCCCCTTCTCCTCCTGCCCCAATCCCTCCGAGCGTTAGGGTCTTTTCCAATGAGTCAGCTCTTCACATGAGGTGGCAAAAGTATTGGAGTTTCAGCCTCAGCATCAGTCCTTTCAATGAACACCCAGGACTGGTCTACTTTAGGATGGACTGGTTGGATCTCCTTGCAGTCCAAGGGACTCTCAAGAGTCTTCTCCAGCACCACAGTTCAAAGGCGTCAATTCTTCGGCGCTCAGCTTTCTTCACAGTCCAACTCTCACATCCATACATGACCACTGGGAAAACCATAGCCTTGACTAGCCTTGACTTTTTTGGCAAAGTAGTGTCTCTGCTTTTTAATATGCTATCTAGGTTGGTCATAACTTTCCTTCCAAGGAGTAAGTGTCTTTTAACTTCATGGCTGCAGTCACCATCTGCAGTGATTTTGGGGCCCCAAAATAAAGTCTGACACTGTTTCCACTGTTTCCCTGTCTATTTCCCATGAAGTGATGGGACCAGATTTACTTAGGTATATATTTAAAAAGTGGTATAACTCTTTTATATCACAACAAACAAGCAAGGCTCATGGGCTATAACTATAAAGCATCTTATTTTTGACTTATCACCTTGTTATTTTTGTTGCTTTCTGGATTTTTTGAGATATAATTGATACCTACTAGTGTAAGTTTTGGGGCTTTCCTGATAGCTCAGTTGGTAAAGAATCTGCCTGCAATGCAGGAGACCCCATTTGATTCCTGGCTTGGGAAGATCCCCTGGAGAAGGGAGTTGGAAACGACTGGGTGACTTGTACTTCACATCAGTATAAGTTTAAGGTGTACAGCATGATGACTTTACTTACATGTATCATTAAATGATTCCCACAAGTATAGTAAACATTCATCATCTCATAAAGATAAGAAAAGGGAAAAAATTTTTTTCTTATGGAGAGAACTCAGAATTTAAGAACATTCATATATACTATATGTCATTGTTAACTGTAGTCATTATGTTGTATATTGCAGCTCAGAAGACAGGCTGAACAACTTGTCCTCAGATAATCCCATGTGGGAAACAGATTACTGAACTAAATTTGGGTCCACTTGCCCTCATGTGGACCTTTTGTTTCTTAAAGCCAATCTACTAACTCCTTGTGGTAAAGCGAAGTGTAGCATTTCTTGTAGGTGTTGTACAATAATTCCAGGCAGCACATGCTCTAAAAACCCAAAATGTCTACTGGATTTCAGGGAAGCATTTTTAAAGGCAAAGTGAGGGAGGGAACTTACAGGGTATGTGATCATCTCTGCATAGTTCGCTGGTTGACGCTGAGGTAACAAGGGTGCTGTCACAGGATTAACACTGTCGATCCTCAGGCTTCAGCGAGTCTGGGGGCTGTGTGCTCATGGTCATCAAGCAGTTGACTTCTTCCATTGATGGGCTCTTCAGCATCTGTAAGACAACTCAGGGACGGTGCATCAAATAGTGTTACCTGTGTACTTCAGGGAGGAACTAAATATTCTGTGATTTCCATGTGACTGATAGACTATTTACATTTTCACCAATTAGGCTGGGCTAACTTCTATTCTTTAGTAAAAAATTCTTTATTTATGCCTGAGTCTTTGTTGCTGCTCTTGGGCTTTATCTTGTTGCACTGAGCGGGCGCTGCTCTCTAGTTGTGGCAGGCAGACTGCTCATTGCAGTGGCTTCACTTGTAGAGCCTAAACTCTAAGCACATGAGCTCAATAGTTGGGTTCTTGGTTCTAGAGGGCTGGCTCAGCGTTGTGGTGCGTGGGCTTAGTTGCCCCGAGGCATGTGAGATCTTCCTGGACCAGCATTCAATCAAACCTGTGACCCCTGCATTGGCAGGCGATTCATTGGCAGGACCACCAGGGAAGTCGCTGACAGATATCTCTGTCACTTCATGTTCACATCCTTTCAGTCATTAATTCTTCAGCCAGACTTTTGTGACTCAGAAGAGGCCTGCTGCTGCTGCTGCTGCTGCTGCTGCTGCTGCTGCTGCTGCTAAGGTGCTTCAGTCGTGTCCGACTCTGTGCGACCCCATAGACAGCAGCCCACTAGGCTCCTCTGTCCCTGGGATTCTCCAGGCAAGAATACTGGAGTGGGTTGCCATTTCTTTCTCCAATGCATGAAAGTGAAAAGTGAAAGTGAAGTCACTCAGTCATGCCTGACTCTTAGCGACCCCATGGACTGCAGCCCACCAGGCTCCTCCATCCATGGGATTTTCCAGGCAAGAGTACTGGAGTGGGGTGCCGTTGCCTTCTCCGCAGAAGAGGCCTAGGAGACTATAACTCTTCTACAAATAAGAGGCAGGCAGAGGACATAGCAGGAGTCTGTCCTAAAAGGCCCTATAGGGTCCTGCTCAGTCACACACACATCAATCCAATATGTTCTCAAAATACAGATGACACATAAAGTGAACTCCTTGAAGCCTCTCTCTAAAACTGAGATAGAGGAAGAAATATTATCTTTCCAATTCAAGGGAATGAGTAATGTAATTGTCACAAACAAAACCTTCCTCAAAATTCTTATAATAACTTTGTATGGAGTGTATTCTATATAAATATTGAGTCATTATGTACTTACCCTGTAAGAGAATTATACTTCAATAAAATTCAATATTTTAAGAAAATGTTACCTCACTCATAAATTTTTTACATTTGTTTAGCATGAATCAAGGGTTTGACTCCTAAAATTTGTTTTTCCTCATGTTGATTTTTTGGAGAAGGAAATGGCAACCCACTCCAGTGTTCCTGCCTGGAGAATCCC
>SJYX01006262.1:48309-60252 GCA_006410675.1 Oreotragus oreotragus | reverse complement strand
AAAAAAAAAAAAAAAAAAACTACATGACTCTCATAGACTTCAGAGAGAAAAAAAAAAAAACAAAAAAACCATTAATGACTTTGTAGTTTCTGGGATCATATTTCATCTTGGGAGGCTCAGCTCTTGTCCTCTTTTACATAGATAAGTGTCATTTTCAGGCCAAATCTCAAGGGCTCCCCCTTCTGACCACTTGAATTCTCCTCAACAAACCACCCTTGCCCTCACTGATTGCCTTAACCATTGCGTGTCTGTATTTTGTATACTGTCTGAGTGTGGTCTGTACACATGGAGTCTTGTGCTATAGGCTGTCTGTGGGCAAGGGCCAGAACTTACAGTCTATTTTACAGAATACATAAATCTCAGTAAATATTTTGGTATGGAGCAAATATTTACTTAAAAACACACTGCAATTATCTAAATGTTCATTTGAAGAATCTGGTCTCAAAAGATTGAATGTAGCTTTATTCTCCTCCTGTTCAGTGTTAAAGTCATTACCCTTCTTCAAAATGGACCCATATGGAAGTCTCCTAACAGATGGCAAAAAGGAGTCTACAAAATATTTTAGTGCCTTACGTCTTTTCAAGATACGAGCATTAAAATTACTCTTTTCATCTTCAGAATGTTGCTTAGGACACACCTGTAGTCTTAGTTTATGTGAAAATTCATTCTCTCAGTTGGGAAGCATTTAATCACCATCAGATAGGAGTACTTCGTTTTTGGGAGTGATGTTATTGATACCTTGATCCCATCTGACTAGCAACATCTCTGGCACATAGTAAGCACTCTGACATTTTCCGTCAGTGAATTTCTACTTTGTTTTTTTGCTTTCTACATTATGAAGTATTTTCTTTTAGCCTGCAGGATAATCAAATTATACCTGAATATTAAAACCAAGCACAGATTAAGTGTCTGCAATAAGGAGCTTTCTTTGAAACTTTTCTTTAAATATTATATTCTTGTAAGTTGCCTCCCTGGTTTTATGTCTAAAATCTGACTCACAGATTTTTCTCCTCCTTTGACTTAAGTCCCTTAAGCCTGTAAATCCTGCTTTTAGTAACTGCCTTCTGGGGAACAGCCCTACATTTTCCCCAGAGCTTCTCTTCTCCAAACAATATCAGTTATCATGTTCTCAGAGAAGGGCAATATGTTCAGTCTTATGAAAATAAATAAATTATAAGGAAGGGTCTAGGGAATAACAGAGCATGGTTCCACGAAAGTAATAGAGTAGGATTCTGGTGCTGCGCTTCTCCAAAGCTGATTAAAAGAACCTGAGAGAGAAACCCTAGAAAGAAAATGCATACCTGATTTTCCCTGTTAGCAACAGAGATGGGAGATTTTAATTTCTGAATTATTAACCAGAATTGTCTTTTTTTAAAGATGTGAAGTTTACCATATTTGTTAAATTGTCATAAATCGATTTTCCCACTTTTCTTTTTCATGACTTTCTAAATTCTCAAAAAAGAAAAAAAAAAGTCTGACCTCATTATGACCTTTAATCTAAATAAAATCTGGCTGGAAGATGGAATTATTCTAAAAGAAAGAAATGAGTTAATAGTAACATTGACTGTAATTTTCCAGTCTTTTAATTTAAACTGGCTTGATTTTAATACTCCTCTGGCACAGGGTACCCAATAGTAGCAGAGAAACCATGAGAACTCATTCAGCAACATTCTCATAACTTTAAGAACACAGCTGACCCAGCGACTGGGGTTCTGTTGTTGATAATACCACTGGATTACCACGGGATTTCATTGGGTTAAGCCAATGAAAGCCAAAGTTAATTTTTCCAAAAGAAGTGAGGCTACAAAATGACATAGAAATACGTGGTCATCAATGATATTCAAATAATCATCAAAGAAAAGAGAAGAGAAGGTGTAGCCTGTGGCAAAAAAAAAAAAAATGACCTATTAATATTCTTCACAGCACTACCATCTTAAAAAAATGGCAGCTATTTTCCACAAAATATTCGACATTGGATTTGACATTTACTTTTCCAGAAATCATGTGATTAGAAAGGTTGCCATGAATGTTCACTTAAGACTTTAGAAATCTGTAAAACCAGGGAAAATGATTCATATTAACTTGTCTCACTTCCATTTATTTATTCACTTATCTACTTATTCATTCCAGCAAACTTTATTGGGTACTCTTTTTCTCCTTTCTCTTTCTATAAATGAGATGAAAATAATCTTTAGGAAAGGTTAAGATTCCAGGTTTATCCTTTTCCTTTTCTTTTATTGTTCCTTTATAAGGTTATACTCAGACTAAGAAGCCAGTAAAAAGCCAGGAAAACAAACTTCTGGCTCTCCCCAGGGCAAAGTAGAATGCTGTGTCTGGCATTCTACTCTTAAACATAGTTATCTACATTAGTGCAAGACACAGGCATAAATAAATGTTGGAATATGAGGGTACCATTCATATCTTTGATTTTGATTCTCAGGACTGATCAAACATTTATCACAATGACCTATTCCTCATTCTGTCTGTGATATAAAGTCTCAGTTTGAGCATACAGTCTTTGACAGGTACTGAAAGCTTTAGTGGAATTTCACATAGTGGTGGTGATTGGGTACATACAGCAAAGCTTCATTTATTTAGCACTTTCATACACACAGAATTCTGAGAAGCTGAAATTTACACAGATGAGGAAGTCCTTTTTCTTTTTACCTTTGATTTCTTTACTTTTTACTTTGATGAAAATATTTTTTAAATTTATTATGCTCTAGTCTTATTTATTAAACAATGCATAATGAGCATAACCATACCTTATTGCTAATTCTCATCATAAGCAACTTAATTACTGCTCAATGCCATAATGCACTTTTAATGTCTTCTCCCTATGCTACTCATTATTATAGCATCTGCAGTCAGCAGTATTTCCCTTCCCTTTTGCTGCTTTGGCCTAACACATAAGACAGCTCATGGTTAGAATTATCTGTAAAATAAGGATAAATATATTCTTATAGATTATCTTCAAGTCTGTCACTCTAGTGAAGCATAAAGGCCATAAGGTATAGCAGTCTCTTTGGCCCTTCTAGCTCTTATAATCACATCAGCTGAGACATAAATGCACCCTTTTCCTAAGGATTTAAATTGTAGTTTCCATTGTTGAGTCTTAAATTTAATTATTCTCTTCCTGGGAGATAACATGACAGAGCAAGAAGATGTGAGCTCACTTCTTCTCATGGAAACACCTAAATTACAACTACTGAAAAAACACAGACAAAAAAAAAAGGGGGGACTACCAAAAAAGATATCCTGCCTGCAAAAATGAAAAAGAAACCACAACAGGGTGGTAGAAAAGGTGTGATTGTGATCAAATCACATCCCATACTGCATGGGTGATCTACAATCTGGAAAATAATTATGCCACAGAAGCTCTCTTACAGGAATGAAAATTCTGAGTCTGGCAATGGGAGGAGGAGCCCTGAGAGAATCTACCTTTGAAGGCCACTGGGGTTTGACCATAGGAATTCTACAAGACTAAGGGAAACAAAAACTCTACTCTTAGAGGGCACACACAGGGTCTTGTGTGCACCAGGACCCAGGAAAAAAATCAGTGCCCTCATAAGAGACTGCACCAGACTTATCTGCTAGTATTGGAGGGTATCCTATGGAGATGGGCGGGGTTGATGGGGGGGTGCATGGCTAGTGACTGTAACTTATTGCAAGGACAAAAATACTGGTGGCAGTACTTCTGGGGAGTACTCACTGGCAAGAGCCCTCTTGGAGGTCACCATTTTCTCACCAAGACCTGGCCTGACTCAATAGCCTGTAGGCTCCAATGCTGGAACACTTTAGGCCAAACAACCAGCAAGGCAGGAACACAGTCCCCCACCCCCTATCAGCAGATAAGCTTTTTAAGGTTTTCTTGAGCATAGCTCTGCTCACTGGAGAGACAAGATATTTCTCCACCTACCAGCGGACAAGAACTAGTCCCTCCAACTAGGAAGTGTGCACAGTTCTCTTAGTCTCATCCACCAGGGGGCCAACAGAAGAAACAAGAACCACAACCAGTAGCCTGCAGAATGGAAACCACAATCACAAAAAGTTAGACAAAATGACATAGCAGAGAAATATGTCCCAGATGAAGGAACAAGATGAAATCTCAGAAGAACAACTAAGTGAAGTAGAGAAAGGCAATCTACCTGAAACAGAATTCAGAGTAACAATAGTAAAGATGATCCAAGGCCTATGAAAAAGAATGGGAGTATGGACTGAGAAGATGCAGAAATGTTAATAAAGAGCTAGAAGATATAGAGAACAAACAGATATGAACAATAAAACAACAGAAATGAAAAATACACTATAGTCATCCAAGAAGGAAAAGAGAGAAAATATTTGAAGAGAAAATAGCTGAAAACTTCCCTAATGTGGGACAGGAAACAGTCACTCAATTCCAAGAAGCACAGAGAGTCCCAGGTGAGATTAACCCAAGGAAGAACATACTGAGACACACAGTAATCAAATTAACAAAAGTTAAACACAAAGAAAAATATCAAAAGCAACAAATAGTATACAAAAGAATTCTGATAAAGTTATCAGCCAATTTCTCAGCAGAAAATCTGTAGGCCAGAAGGGAGTGGCACAATATATTTAAGTGAAGAAAGGAAAGAGCCTACAAACAAGAATACTTTCCCCAGCAGCGCTCACATTCAGATTTGATCAAGAAATTGAAAACAAACAAACAAACAAAACAAAACAAAACTGTACAGACAAGCAAAGACCAAGAGAACTCAGCATCATCATACCAGCTTTGAAACAAATGCTAAAGGAATTTCTCAAGGTGGAAAAGAAAAGATCACAGTTAGAGATAAGAAAGTTACAAATGAAAAAAGATGACTGGTAAAGGCAAACATATATTAAAGGTAGGAAATCATCTGCACACAAATGATATCAGAACCAGCAATGGTGAGAAGAGGAGAGCACAAATGCAGGATATTGGAAATGTATTTGAAATCAAAAGACCAGCAACTTAAAACAATCTTATTTATATATACACTGTTATATCAAAACTTCACACTAATTGCAAACTGTTAAATCTACAATAGATATATACACACACAAAAAAAAAAAAAGAAGAAAGAAAGAAAAGGGAAACTAAACACAACACTAAAGTTGATCATCAAATCACAAGAGAACAAGAGTAAAGGGAAGAAAAACACCTACAAAAACAAATCCAAAACAATGAACAAAACAGCAATAAGAACATACATATCAGAAGAGAACATAGGCAAACCCTCTCCGACATACATCACAGCAGGATCCTCTATGACCCACCTCCCAGAATACTGGAAATAAAAGCAAAAATAAACAAATGGGACCTAATTAAACTTAAAAGCTTCTGCATAACAAAGGAAACTATAAGCAAGGTGAAAAGACAGCCTTTGGAATGGGAGAAAATAAAAGCGAATGAAGCAACTGACATACACTAATTTCAAAAATATACAAGCAACTCCTGCAGCTCAATTCCAGAAAAATAAATGACCCAATCAAAAATGGGCCAAAGAACTAAACAGNTCATTGAGATGACCCAGAGGGATGGTACAGGGAGGGAGGAGGGAGGGGGGTTCAGGATGGGGAACACGTGTATACCTGTGGTGGATACATGTTGATGTATGGCAAAACCAATACAATATTGTAAAGTAATTAACCTCCAATTAATATAAATAAATTTATATTAAAAAAGAATATACATATCAATAATCACCTTAAACATAAGTGAATTAAATGCCCCAACCAAAAGACATAGACTGGCTGAATGGATACAAAAACAATACCCCTATATATGCTATCTACAAGAAATCCACCTCAGATCTAGGGACACATACAGACTGAAAGTGAAGGTATGGGAAAAAATGTATCCCATGCAGATGGTAATTAAAAGAAAGCTGAAGTAGCAATAGTCATATCATATCGGACAAAAAAAACTTTAAAATAAAGACTGTTATAAGAGACAAAGAAGGACATTACATAATGAACAGGATCAATCCAAGGAGATGTAACCACTGTAAATATATAAGGCAAACAACAACAGTCATGAATGGAGACATCAACAATAAGACAATAATAATGGGAGTCTTTAACACTCCACTTTCATCAATGGGCAAATCAGACAGAAAATTGTCAGGGGACGTTCAACTTTAAGGAATCCAATATGTTGCATTTTTCTTCCTTTGTGTGCCACTTCTCAAGGATTCTCTGTTCCTTATCAGTTCCTATTTCAGGAATGAATAGAGCTGCACACAGTTCTCAGGACTGAGATCATGGGAAAGTGTACCTGCTTGGATTCCTTTCAGTAACTCCCTTCAGTGACTCTTTTCAGCATCAGCGACCTTGTATGTATTAGACTCTACATTTTGTTGCAACTGATGGAATTTCATTCTTTGGAATGGCTGAGTAATCATTTTGCTAAAGATATATAAACATGCATTTGTGCTGATAAAATACCCTTGCTCTACTAGAGATCTGGGCCCCCTGCATCCTTCTTTATGTCCTCATTCTCTTCCGAGCATGGAACCCTACCGAGCTCACTTTCTTGCCCGGGCTTTCAAGACCTCCTTGAGAAGACATCCTGTGCCTTCGTGAGTGGTACAAGTCCTATGCATGGGCTTTATTGGTTTTCCACGTAACTCGAGAGATACTGCTTTCTCTCTCTCTCTTTTTCTCTCTTTCTTTTCATCAGCTGTGGTCCCCATGTCCCAGTCTACAAAAGACCACAACAAGTGGAGCCTGAACAGGGACATGGTATTCACGGCATTTAGGACGAAGTGACTGGGACCTACTGAGGTTGTTAAGTATGGGGTTATGGGACAAATGGCTGGAAAGCCCCACCATTTTTCTCTCCAAATGGTGGGAAACTGTCTTGACTGTAATAATTGTAGTCATCTTATTCTTGCTGTTTACCTTTTATATCTGTAACCATATAATGAGCTAACTGTTACTCAGGGCCTCTAGATCAGAGACCCTCAATGTGAGGATAAAGAATTGCTGCCTCAACAATTTAGGGCCTACCTGCCTTCCCAGCAGGAAGAAATTACAGGACGATTTCTCCATCCCTTTCCCTGACAACCATGCTGCTGCTGCTGCTGCTGCTAAGTCGCTTCAGTCGTGTCCAACTCTGTGCGACCCCAGAGGCGGCAGCCCACCAGGCTCCGCCATCCCTGGGATTCTCCAGGCAAGAACACTGGAGTGGGTTGGCATTTCCTTCTCCAATGTGTGAAAGTGAAAAGTGAAAGTGAAGTCACTCCATCGTGTCCGACTCCTAGCGACCCGACCCCATGGACTGCAGCCTACCAGGCTCCTCCATCCATGGGATTTGCCAGGCAAGAGTACCGGAGTAGGTTGCTATTGCCTTCTCCGACAACCATAGTTTCCTAAAAACGGGAGGAATTGAAAGAATTAGAGCTTAGACAACAATCTAGGGCCCTATAAAGAGAAAGCAAACATTTTCACTCATGCTTTCATTAAGCCTTGTGCAACAATATATCTTGCCAAAGAACTGACCTTTCTTCAGGTCCAAAACTAATAATTCAGTTCTTTTAATTTCATGGTTGCAATCACCATCTGCAGTGATTTTGGAGCCCAAAAATATAAAGTCTGACACTGTTTCCACTGTTTCCGCATCTATTTCCCATGAAGTGATGGGACTGGATGCCACGATCTTAGTTTTCTGAATGTTGAGCTTTAAGCCAACTTTTCCACTCTCCTCTTTCACTTTCATCAAGAGGCTTTTTAGTTCCTCTAATTACACAACACAATGTCTTACTCATGGAAATGCTTTTCTTAGGCTCTATGTTGATGACTATAATTGTAACAAATCTTGCCTGGGAACTTGTATCTCAAGACTTGTACCCCTGATTACACAGCAACAGTATATCTTGCCCAGAGACATTAGCTGGAACCTGTTCCCCTGTCTAATTTTGTGCCAAAGTTATCTCAAGATGTATGTCTTGGAAAAGGACCTAATAGAACTCTTACAACATTGAGGTATTCTTTTTATCTATTCTCAGCAACTAGTTGAAAAATATAAGGTCCCACTTAAACCAATGAGACAAATACTCTTTCTACCCGCCTTTTGATATCTATGACAGAAGCGTTCTCTGTTCTGTCACTTTAAATAAAATTTTGCACACCAAGCTTTGAATGACTGAAACCTATCTTTGGTCCCAGAGTTAACTCTCCTTAAACCAGGAAAATATCTTCAATGGTCTATGTGGTTTCAAGATGTGGCTTGGGATCATGCCAGTTTTAATGCCCAAGCTGACACTCCCCAGAACCACATCACTTTTAAATGTTAACTGGTACAAGACAATTTGAGACAATAGAAGCTCAAATACAATGCCCTCCCTTATTACATGAACAATTAAAAGAAATTGCCCTTGAAGCCTGGGATCAAATTACTCCTTAAGGAGAACCTAAAGGTGGTTACACTAAGATATTACAAAGGACCTAATGAAGCCTATACTGATTTTCTAGCTAGACTAGAAACTGTTATTTCCTGTAGTGTAACTGGAGAAGATCCCAGATCACAACTAGAAAAACTGCTTGCATATGAAAATGCAAATCAAAAAGGTCAAAGAGCTATCACTCCAATACATGAGACTGAGACTGTTATTGATTATTTGAAGGCTTGCCACAATCTAGGGTCTAAGACACAGAAAATGCAAATGTTAGCTGAAACAATAGTTGCTGCATTTAAAAAAGGAGATGAGGGATGTTTTGCATGTGGGGATAAGACCCATATAAAAAATATTGCCCTAAGAAACATACAAAAAAAATAAAAATAATAAAAACTTCCCCAAAATCTGCCCACATTGCCATAAAGGGATACATTAGGCTAGAAAATGTAAGCATAGAATGTTGAGAAGCAGAGACATTACTTTGCCAACAAAGGTCTGTCTAGTCAAGGCTATGGTTTTTCCATTGGTCATATCCTGGATGTGAGAATTGGACTGTGAAGAAAGCTGAGCACTGAAGAATTGATGCTTTTGAACTGTGGTGTTGGAGAACACTCTTGAGAGTCCCTTGGACTTCAGGGAGAAAAAGTCCAGTAGGTATTCTAGAAGGGATTGCTTGAGGGAAAAGGAGAAAATCATTTAGGGCTGATATATCCATGACAGCACTGCCGGATGTTGAAGGTTTGAGGGAAAAGATGAAGTTTGCCCCTGGTTTTTGTTGAAGGGGACCCAAGGAGTCCCCAGCTTGGAGTTTCCCGAAACAGGCTTTCCCTCAACATAATATTTCAGTTCAGTTCAGTTCAGTTCAGTTCAGTCGCTCAGTTGTGTCCGACTCTTTGTGACCCCATGAATTGCACGCCAGGCCTCCCTGTCCATCACCAACTCCCAGAGTTCACTCAAACTCATGTCCATCGAGTCAGTGATGCCATCCAGCCATCTCATCATGTTGTCCCCTTCTCCTCCTGCCCCCAATCCCTCCCAGCATCAGAGTCTTTTCCAATGTGTCAACTCTTCCCATGAGGTGGCCAAAGTACTGGAGTTTCAGCTTTAGCATCATTCCTTCCAAAGAAATCCCAGGGCTAATCTCCATCAGAATGGACGGGTTGGATCCCCTTGCAGTCCAAGGACTCTCAAGAGTCTTCTCCAACACCACGGTTCAAAAGTATAAATTCTTCGGCACTCAGCTTTCTTCACAGTCCAACTCTCATATGCATACATGACCACTGGAAAAACCATAGCCTTGACTAGATGGACCTTAGTCAGCAAAGTAATGTCTCTGCCTTTGAATATGCTTTCTAGGTTGGTCAGACCTTCTTTAGACATTGTTAATGATCAACTGACTAATTTATTTAATACTTTGAAAAGAGATCCGAATTTAAATAGCCCTCATTCATTTTCACAAGAGGCACAAGAAGAACTCTATTTAATATAAAATAAATTGCAAAAGCAATTTCTTACACATATTAGACTTATCTCTAAAATTATTTCTACTCCCTTCTCTCCATTCCCCCACAGGACTTCTTGCCTAACTAAAACATCCAATAGAATGTGTCTATACCCATTTAATAGGGACAAAATCACTTACACCTTATCTTGATTTTAATCGCTCTAATCATTATCAATGAAAGAAATAAAGCCAAGACGTTAATTGGCTCCGATCCTCATAAACTTGTAATACCTATTAATAAATCTCGACTCGAGATTTACAAATAGCCTTTCTGAAATATTTTGGAAAAACTTAATTTCATTATCCTCCTAGCAAGCTCTGAAATTTCTTCAAAAATACTAAATTTATTATCTCCCATGTTGTCAGCTCACAGCCTATACCTGAAGCTGATGTTTTCTATACAGATGGGATCAAAAATGCCAAAGCCTCATTCTGGTTTCTCAAAGAATATAAAGTCGTTTATACTAAATTTCATTCTGCTCAACAAAACAAATTATATGTTCTCATTCAAGTTATTTACTTCCTTACATAGTCTATGATTCCTTATATTAAATTTTTATATTAAAAAATATAAAAACCTCCATATAAACTCCAATCACCCTGTTATTCAACAACTTTTTTTCGAACTACAATCTATTATTAGAAAATGTACTTCTCCCATTTATATTATTCATATTGGAACACATTCCTGCCTTCCCGGCTCTATGACTCATGGTAATGAACAAGCTAATAAATTTGTTTCTTTTGCTACTCCCAAAAAACAACATGCTTTATTACACAATAATGTTGGTTCCTTACACCAAATATAGAAAATTCTATACTGCCATTAAGAAGTCATTAATAATTGCTCTATTGTAAATCCTTACATCTTCAACCCGTTACACAAGGTATCAATCTTTGAAGATTACAACCCAATAAATGATGGCAAATGGATATAACTCATTGCCCTGAACTCTCTCTTTCTTACATTGTCTATATCAACACAAACTCTTCTTTTATCTGGGCCACACCTCTTTGAGGTGAAACTACACAACACATTATAACTCATCTATTAACTTGTTTTGCTATAATGAAAACTCCTAGTTCCGTAAAAACGGACAATGGCCCTGCCTATATTTCTAAACACTTCAAACAATTTTTACAATCATTTTCTATTAAACATACTACATGTATTCCTTATAATCCACAGGCCCAAGGCATAGTTGAATGGGCACATCACACACTGAAACTACAAATAAAAATATTTAAAAAGGGGGAATACACAGGAACACTATTATCTTCCTTATCTAAAGCAGACTTTACTAGATTCCAACACAAGCTATTCTCTAAACCTATAACTATTGTTAATACAGCTTTATTTGTTTTACATTTTTTAAACTTACTGCAAGGAGATATTTTGACCAAAAAAAAATTTTTTTTCCAGAAACTGAAACACACTTCTCTTCCTTTGCCCATTTGGTATCAAGATGGGCTGACTAAACAATGGAAATTTGGAAAGTTAATATTACAGGAAAAAAGGTATGCTTATATTTTTCCAGATAGATCCAACAAAGTCAGTTGGCTCCTTCTTCAGAAGATCCATCCCCAGAGAACCACTGACATTCAAGATAGAGAGGAAAAAATGAAACCCCCAGGAAGAGGAGGTTCCAGTACAAGCCATGGTGGCTTTAGAGATTTCCAAAAAATGCTGCACTCAACATCATCTACCTCATGATCCCCCGACTTGGAGACAGATTAAAAACCCTTACTAATAAAGCTGCGGCGGTAAGGAGATACCCCTCGTCCAAGGTAAGGGGCAGCCGTGAAGAGACAACCCACGCCCAAGGTAAGAGAAACCCAAGTAAGATGGTAGGTGTTGCAGGAGGGCATCAGAGGGCAGACACACTGAAACCATACTGGCAGAAAACTAGTCAATCTAATCACACTAGGACCAGGGCCTTGTCTTACTCAATGAAACCAAACCATGCCTGCAGGGCAACCCAAGGCGGGCGGGTCATGGTGGAGAGGTCTGACAGAACGTGGTCCACTGGAGAAGGG
>SJYX01006262.1:7242-26480 GCA_006410675.1 Oreotragus oreotragus | reverse complement strand
CCAGACAGCCATTTTGCTTTTTTGCATTTCTTTTCCATGGGGATGGTCTTGATCCCTGTCTCCTGTACAATGTCACGAACCTCATTCCATAGTTCATCAGGAACTCTGTCTATCAGATCTAGGCCCTTAAATCTATTTCTCACTTCCACTGTATAATCATAAGGGATTTGATTTAGGTCATACCTGAATGGTCTAGCGGTTTTCCCTACTTTCTTCAATTTAAGCCTGAATTTGGAAATAAGGAGTTCATGATCTGAGCCACAGTCAGCTCCTGGTCTTGTTTTTGTTGACTGTATAGAGCTTCTCCATCTTTGGCTGCAAAGAATATAATTAATCTGATTTCGGTGTTGACCATCTGGTGAAGATTTTACAGTCTCATTTAGTTTCTTCTATAGATTTGGTGCTCCAAGACTTGCCCAGCTGAGAGTTCCGTCTCCTGTTCCAGGGCCATTTCCTGCTTTCAGGTTGCTCTTTCCACATCCAACCTGTGTGCCCATAGCACCTCCAGGACACCTGGCTCAGCCTAAGTAAGTTCTGCCTTGTACCATAATGGTCTATACCCATGTCTTATTCTTTGTCATAAACTTTTAAAGCCAGGAATTGTTCCTATTCATCGTTCTAACCCCCACAAGGAACACAGTTTCCAGCTCACAGTAGATTCTTGTTTTGATGAGTTCCAGGTTGGATGTGCACTGTGTTCCATCCCAAGAACATTGAACCTTTCTTGAGTTCCCCATAGTCAGTCCTCCAGGGTCACATTGTTCAAGCAGGGGGGGCCCAGTCCTTCATTGAAGCAGCAAGTTTATGAAAAGTTCCAATCAGTTGCTCATCCTTATGGCTCACTTAATTAATTTCTGTAATAAAATGTTAATTTGCTAAATTTTGATTTATATACATAACTATCTCTTCACTAGACTGTGATTTCCAGGGCAAAAGAGACTAGTTTGTTTTTCTTTAAACATACTATGCCTCATGCCTCACTTTGCCTGCCATAGGGAGCCAATAAGTATGTGAAGAATGAATGAGCACATTACCAAAAATAGTTTACCTCAACAAAACAAATGGTACCAACATACTCAAAGCAAGAATAATGTGAAAAGCTTACTACTGATCGAAAGTCCAATTCCCTCCCCTATCTTCATTAAAAGAATAGGTTAAGTAATTAGTATAGGCATATTGAATCTATTTCATGTCATCAAGTTTAATTGCAAGGCAGAATTTTTGAAATGTACCAACATACTCAAAGCAAGAATAATGTGAAAAGCTTACTACTGATCGAAAGTCCAATTCCCTCCCCTATCTTCATTAAAAGAATAGGTTAAGTAATTAGTATAGGCATATTGAATCTATTTCATGTCATCAAGTTTAATTGCAAGGCAGAATTGTTGAAACCTATCACACAATTTCCTTGTTTTTTGTTTTTTGTTTTTTTAAGAACACTAGTGCTAGCTGAGGCTTCCCTGGTGGCTCAGTGGTAAAGAATCTGCCTGCCAAGCCAGAGACCCGGGTTTGATCCCTGCATCTGGAAGATCCTCTGGAGAAGGGCATGGCAACTCAGTCCAGTATTCCAGTATGTTTGCCTGGGGGATTCCATGGGCAGAGGAGCCTGGCAGGCTACAGTCCATGGGGACGCAAAGAGTTGGACATGACTGAGCAACGAGACAACAGCGCTGACTCGGTTATGGCCATGCAGCCCGAAGCCTTCCCAGCGCTTAGCCCAGATGGTCTGCTCTGAATCATGAGCATCGCCTGCTGCCACAACTGACTTTGCTTTCTGTAAATAGAACCAACTTTCCAGGAAATGGCTGCAGGGGTTTTTCCACTAAGGGCCAGAGGCATTGTAGAAGTGATCATTTATCTAGGAAAAAGTAATTTTTGCTCAGAAAAGCATGTGCATCAGCTCATTGAAATCAGCTTGTCAGACCCATAAGGAATTTTGCAAACCTACTGTTAAACATAGTTATTAATAAAAGTTATGTAAATTTACAACTAAGAGAATATTATTAAAAACAAAGATAATTAAAAGTCAGCCCCATGACTTCCTACCCATTTTGCTACATTTTACTATTATCCATACTAGTGAGGTTTTTTTTTTTTCATATCTACTGTATTTGTACCATGCTACATAATTATGTACCTCTATGCATCTTTTTTCCAATTCCATATTCAACGGCATAATTTGGTAGCTTGAAACTGGTCTTGGTGGTATTATTTATACCTTAGAAATCAGTAAATGCTAGAAATCAAGGCTATCCCCTGCCCCCCAGAAACGGCTGTTAACCATTTGCCAGTATACCACTTATGGGCACTGGAATACACTCTTTCATTGATTTACTCACCTCACTGTGAGAGTTAGACATTCAAATAAAGACAGTACTTTAGAATGCACATGGAGGATGCTACAAACATCTGTTTAACAATGTCTAATGCCTGAGAAGAGTCCCATAAAATTGTTGGAACTGAAACTCCATGGCTTTATTTCTTGAAAGACACCATGTGTGGACCCTCATTCTCCTTGGAAGCACTTCCTGAGAACGAAACACTAGAAAGAGGCTGTGTCTCAATGACATTTTAGTATTCTGACTGCAAACCTATAATGAGAAAGGCAGAAAAAATACATTAAAAAGGCTTTTTAAGATCACAGACACAGAAATGGAATGGTAAAACAGGTTATTATCTTACTGTGATAACAGAGGACAAATAAACAGGAAAACATTTTTTTTTTTTTTAAGTGTAGGTATGTGCTAAATAAGCAGATTGCAAAGAAGTTACCACCTTTGGGACTTTATATTCATCAAGGTAACAAAAGTCAGTGATTTCAACCAGTGGTGCAGTCTTTCAAATCAAGTACCACATATCAATACAATTGTTCAAAGGCAGTTCTCTTGGAACGATTTGCATGTTTCGCATTCAAATTAAACCAAGAAATTACTGGTAGAATTTTATGAGGTAGAAGATTCATTTTTCACCCAAGGTTAGGTCTCAGTCTGATGAATGTATCAAGCCACAGATTTTTTTTCTGCATAGGAGACTAAATTGTGAGGATGCATGTAATAGAAGACAGTAAATGCTTGATTTAAAACAAAAGTTACAATAATGAAAATAAACATTCATTTCAGGTGCTATATTAAGTCTAATCACAGTCATTGGGTTAAACAGGCATATGTCTTGGCAGTAATTCTTTCCTCTGTTCACAACTTTCTCAGCTTTGGTGATTCTATAAATTCTCAAACTCAGAACACTTATTTCGACTCTGTGACACCCAAGAAAAGCAAACAGCTTTTGTGTATTTCTTTGTATATAGCAAATATTGTTTTCTTAAATCAATCAGTCTACTTAATTTTTGCCAACTCAGTTTTCCTTAAGCTATTACTGAAGTTGCTCACAAAATATTTATGAACAGATAACCTCATTAACTCAGGTTGAAAAATTAATTAGTTGAAGGAACAACTGTGGCAAAAGAAACAAATTTTCTAAAGTTCAAAAGAAAGTTTTTACCACTTTGTTTGTCTTTATTTTTAACTCCTTTTAAGGGCAACCTGAGGGAAAGTTTTTTTGCGTGGGTTGGGGGATCATTACTGAGTTAATCTGCTTGTTCAGTGAAACCAAGAAAGACATTTTCTATTTGGCCCTGTTAATATCATTTTTATCCTCATTTCTGAACAAGAGAATGACTTCTTTTCTTATTTCTACTTTGGAAAAACATTTAGATAAGAATTTGTCTTATTCAGTGAATCCCATTCTTACTGTGAATCTTCTATACTACATAGACTTCCACTGTTGAAATATTTCTAGAAAAATTAAAATATATTCCTTAGTAAACATATCTAGTCACAGACCCTTTACAACATGTTAAGTCAGCCTTTGACTCACTTGAATTTATATTTATAACATTTGTGAAGGAAATAAAATACAAGGTATAAAATACACATTCACATCTTTTGTTCACTTAGGCAATTTGTTTGGGTTCTAATAGGTCACTTGCTTCCTGTCTCTTTACATATATAGGCCAGAATTATCTTTGGAAGATTACAGTTCTCCTTTGGTATCTGAGGGGTAGAGGGGAAGGGAGAGGTGGTGGGTTGGTTCTGGGATTCCCCATGGATAGCAAAACCTATGGATGCTCAAGTCCCTTACATAAAATGATGTAATACTTGTATATAACTTAGCCACATCCTCCCATATGCTCTAAATCATGTCTAGATTACCTATAATACCTAACATAATATGAATGCTATGTAAAAAGTTGTAAATAGTCTGTAAATGCTATGTAAATAGTTGGAGCAAATTCAAGTTTTAATTTTTTGAACTTTATGGAATTTTCCCCCAAAATATTTTCCATCACCTTCAATTGGCTGCATCCACAGATGTAGAACCTGCTAATAAAAAGGCCAACTGTACTCATGTCAGTCCTGGCTCATAAACTTTTGATGGAATTTCTGTGGGGCACAGATCAAGTTGAAATGTTTAATATGGCACTCAAGGCCCTCCAAGATTTGGTTCCAGCTTTCTGACTTTCCTTCCCCTACAATTATCCACAGGTAAATTGTAACACTCCTATGAATTCGGGTCTATGTTAAGCCCTTCCACTGATATCTCAAAAGAACCCTCTGAAGTAGATGCTCTTATTATCAACATTTTACAGAAAAGTATACGCACAAAGATTAAATAATCTGTGGAGGTCACCCAAGAAGTCATTGATTGAGCCTGGTGGAGGGCTTCTCCCTGCGGTGCTCAGGTTCGGCCATGACTGCCCACTGCTCCTGTGTACCAGTGACTTGCTGATGCCCGGCTGCCCTTGCCAGTCTCTTTGGTTTGGAGTGCCATTTCTCCTTCAACCTCCATCATCCTTCAAGACCCAGTTCAAATGCTCCTGCCTCTCAGAAGTCTTCTAATCCCTACTCCTCTCATCTGCCTTTGGGATTTCCCTCCTTTATGCTAAGGCATTTCACTCTTTTGCTCAAGAAACATCTGTCACTTCTACAGTGCCTTGAGGGCAGGGCCTATCTCCTTTCCATGTATATTCCCCATGAAGTCTTCCACAAAGCTTGTGATTGGATGGTGTCCAGTAGATTTTGTTGAGCTTTATTGAACATGACCTCTCTTGGAACAGGTTTCCCTTGGGCCCCAACTGGCAAAGAATCCACCAGCAATGCTGGAGACTTGGGTTCGATCCCTGAGTTGGGAAGATCCCTTGGAGAAGGGAAAGGCTACCCACTCCAGTATTCTGGTCTGGAGAATTCCATGGCTTGTATAGTCCATGGGGTCGCAAACAGTTGGACACGACTGAGCAACTTTCACTTTCACTTTCACTTTACTTTTCTCTTGGAATAACCGTTCAGAACTACAAATGATTACACTACACTGAACGAACAGCTGCTGCTGCTAAGTTGCTTCAGTCGTGCCTGGCTCTGTGCGACCTCATAGACGGCAGCCCACCAGGCTCTGCCGTCCCTGGGATTCTCCAGGCAAGAACACTGGAGTGGGTTGCCATTTCCTTCTCCAATGCATGAAAGTGAAAAGTGAAAGTGAAGTCGCTCAGTCGTCTCCGACTCTTCGCGACCCCATGGACTTCAGCCTACCAGGCTCCTCTGTCCATGGGATTTTCCAGGCGAAAGTACTGGAGTGGGTTGCCACTGCCTGCAGGGGGCAGCAATCCAGCTCTCTCGCTCTCTCTCTCTCTCTGTCTCTCTCTGTCTCTCTCTGTTTCTCTCTCTCTATATATATATATATATATATTTATATATATGTTTTTTTATGTGTGTGTTTGAGTGTCCTGGTCTTGGGNCTGTCTCTTATACACATCTTCTCTCGCTCTCTCTCTCTCTCTGTCTCTCTCTGTCTCTCTCTGTTTCTCTCTCTCTCTCTATATATATATATATATATTTATATATATGTTTTTTTATGTGTGTGTTTGAGTGTCCTGGTCTTGGGAGGCAGTGTAGTTTAGTGCCCAGTGAATAGGACCAACAGAGGAGCCTGGAGGGCTACAGTCCATACGGTCGCAAAGAACCAGACACCACTGAAGCGACTGGGCAGGCACTCAACGCAAGTGGTTTAATGAAAATCTTTCCATCAGGCAATATGAGTTCTAATCCTGGCGTCTCCTCATTTCACTTGAGTAGTCTCACATGCTTTCCTTAATCTCAGCCTCAGTAAGGTCATTAATAAAATGTGGATGCTAAATAATGCCCTGTGGGGCATTCTAAGAACTATAGTTTATCATACACATGATCATACTTTAGTTAAATGACAGCCATTGTCATTAAGTACTCATTTAGTCTCTTGAGCATGTTTTTACCATATGCCTCTTATTTTCTCCTCCAACTTGCTCCCCATTGGTACCATCTTTTCGACCTCATTCAATAGCACCCTCATCCTCATAAGTACTTCACCCCAAACTAGAAGCCTTCCAAGATTCCTTCCATTCCCGCATAACCAATAAAATTGCAGATTATATTGCGGTTGCTTCTCAAAAGTATCTAGCATCTGTGTATCTCTCTTTATTACTGCTGCCATCACCCTATCCCGAACACAGTTTCTCTTGTTTGGCTCTCTAAAATGACCTCAAAACAGGTCTTCCTGTTTCCACTTGGACCCCTTCAATACATTCTCCACACAGCATTTAGTGACTTTATTAAATGTAAATCTAATCACATCATTTTTGGCTTGAAGTCACTGGTGGCTCCATACCCATCCTCAGAATAAAATCCAGCCTCTGCAGGATCCAGCCCCTGCTACCCTTCTGACCCTGATACCACTCCTCTCAGTTTTTTTCCATCCCACTTGTTTTCTTACTGCTCCTCAAACATTTTGAGTTTGTGTCCAATTCTAAGAGCCCTAGCTTTCCTAACGTCCCTTAAAGATGTTTTCACATGAGTTGTTTTCAGTGCCTAGAGTTTTTTGCCTTCTAGACTTTACATAGGCATCTCGTAGATATTCAGTCTTCAACTTAAATGTCACTATCATATTTTATAAATATAATTTGTGTATGTTATAGTGAAAAAGTGAAGTCTCTCAGTCCAACTCTTTGTGATCCCATGGACTGTATGTAGCCTACCAGGCTCCTCACAAGAACAATTTTTTGTTTGCTTGTCAACTAAACTAAGTTTCATGAGAGCAGGAACCTTGTTTTTCTTATTGAAAACTGTTTCCTAACAGGGTTAAACTATTAAGTGTGGCAAATAACTTTTGAATAATTTAATAGTAATAAATTTGAATGATAAATAATAAACAAATAATGAATCTAAATAATAGAAATCTACATTAGCATAGAACAACTATAAAATAGTCACGTTTATACATCCAGCAAATACTGATTAAATGCTGTTATGGAATTACGGTATCAAAGGTGAGACACAATGTCATCTCTCAAGGAGCTTAGTTGCCTGATGTTTCTTTTTCATTATAGTAATTAATTAACATTAGGACTTTTATAATAAGAAAGAATGTACTCTATGTTATTCTCCTATTTCTTCATCTTTCCAGTCCTTATTGCCCATGTGACCTAGTGGGAGGCTGGGCAGTTTAACAGGATAGGGCAGCCTTTAGACTTTGACACGCCTCTTCCCCCAGCCACCTGTCAGTATATAAGCAGCAGGTTATCCATAACCTATTTGGATCTTCAGGGGAAGGCAATGGCACCCCACCCCAGTACTCTTGCCTGGAAAATCACATGGATGGAGGAGCCTGGTGGGCTGCAGTCCACGGGGTCGCTAAGAGTCGGACACGACTGAGCGACTTCACTTTCACTTTTCACTTTCATGCATTGGAGAAGGAAATGGCAACCCACTCCAGTATTCTTGCCTGGAGAATCCCAGGGATGGGGAAGCCTGGTGGGCTGCTGTCTATGGGGTCGCACAGAGTCGGACACGACTGAAGTGACTTAGCAGCAGCAGCATTTGGATCTTCTTTCTTCATCTATAAGAGAAGGAAGATAACAATGCCTCTCTGACAGTGTTCCTTTGATATTTAAATGAGTTAACATCTATGAAGCCCTTTCCCTAAGTTTTTTATTTGGCTGATCATCAATCTGATCCCATGATTTTCTCTAGATAAAACCCATATTTGAAATATATTTGCGTCTTCTAAAATATCCTGTATTTGAGTGGTATAATAGTATAATGATTGAATGTATAGGACCCTAGGACTGACCACCTCTGTTGGATTACCAGCTGGGTAAATATGAACAAGTTATTCAGTTTCTCTATGCTGCAATTACCCTTTAGTGAAGGACGGCAATAGCTGTACCTACCTCACCGGATTTCTCTGAGGGTTAAATGAAACATTTAGAATAGTGTTAGGCACACAGCAAACATTCAGTAAAGATTAGTTACCATCCTGGTTATTCACTGCTGTGTTAACAAACCACCTTTACTTAATGATATAAAGCAAGAACCATTTTATTATGCTTCTGGATTTTGTGGATCAGGGACTTGGGAATGTGTCATGTGGACTGCTTATCTCTACTCCACAATGTCTGAAGCCTTGGTTGGGAAGTGAAGGGTGACTCAGTAGCTGGAGGCTGGAATCATCTGAAGAACTCTTCACTCACAGGCCTGGTGGTTTATGCTGGGTATTGCCTGGGAACTCAGCAGGGCTGTTGGTCTGAACACCCATACAGGGCCTCTCTGAGTGGGTACTTGGTTTCTCCCAGCATGGTGGCTGGCTTTCATGACTCAGGATCCCAAAAGACAGGAATTGGAAATTGAGAGTTTCTGAAGATGTTGTCCCAGAAATTGGCACAGCATTACTTTCTTTGTCTTCTGGTCAAAACAGTCACAAGTTCCTCCCAATTTCAAGGAAAAGGGACATAGACATCACCACCTAATATGAGGATATCAATGGCATGGTGTATAGTGAGATCATGTGGGTGTGGTGTATGATGGTGGCCATCTTTGGAAAATACAACCTGGCATAGTTATTATTATTACTAATGTTATACCTTAATAGTCATGAAAATATTTTAGCCCTGCTGGGCCCAAAAGTTGAGATAAGAGAAATGAGAAGAGAGAAAGGGAAGGTAAACACTAGTCATCCACAGACCATCACATGGAGAAGGCAATGGCACCCCACTTCAATACTCTTGCCTGAAAAATCCCATGGACAGAGGAGCCTGGCAGGCTATAGTCCAAAGGGTTGCCAAGAGTCAGTCACTACTAAGCGACTAACACACACAGAGAGACAATCACAACTTAGAATAGTCCAGCGCCTTTACTGGGCAGATGATAAAATGTGGCTAAAGAGATGAAGTGACTTTCCCCGAGTCATACAATTGGCAGAAGCACCAGCTTGTTTCTACTTCCAATTAACCACACACTTAGAAAACTAACAAAAAAACATGTGGAAGGGGAAGAAATAAAAAGATGGTGAAGAGAGGAAGAAAGAACTAGAAAGGAAATGAGAAGGAAAATCAAAGAGAGAGTCGCCAACAACATTCTCTTTTTGAGACCCCACTCATTCTTTTGGTTGCATTACACACAGTACAATGCTTCTGGGAAAATGTAAGCCCTGAAACAACATTGGCAAAATCCTTGCCACTGGACAGCCTCCTTTATAGTTGGCTCAAATGTCAAATTAAACTAGTAGAAGTAATCCTCTTTGTCCCCTTTTTTTTTTAAGTATCATTTTCTTAACTTGGGTGTTTGGAATGGTTTTCTTTCCTCCCTAACCTTGAAGATAGACTCTGAACTGGAGAAGTTAATTGCAAGTGGAAATTTACCAAGTTGTGACTGCAGCAGATGCCTTTTTCTTCCTATTATTCCCTGTTATCTTCTTTTCCATGTTGTCAGGACGAAACTTCCAAGTCCCCGTCATCAAACTCCTGTAAATCTAGCCCCTACCTCACCCCTTCAAGTGGATTTCTCCCCATGCCTCCACAGTGTTTGTGGTAACCTAGTTTGCACTTGATTTGGGAGCCTATTCAGTCTGGTGTTTGGATTCAGATTAGGGCTCTCAGCTCTCAGGGACAGAGAGTCCATTCTGAAGTTTGGTGCTTTGCAGAGCCCATGTATGTGAAGGCAATATCCATGGTGGAATCCCCAGGCTGGTCCTTCAGTCACCCAGCTCCCTTGCCTTCATGCTCCTCTGTTCCACCACGTAGAACTCTACTCTAAAAGCAATCCAGAGAAGTTCACCTGCTTTTTAAACCTACATCAAGATGAAGGCACCAACTTTTCTACTGGAAGGCTTCTTTCATAGCTGGCTCAAATGTCAAATTAAATTAGTAGAAGTAATCCTTTTTTTCCTTTTTGTATACTCAGTGATGCTAGAGACCAAGATTCATAAAAGCTAATGTAATAGAAATTCTTATAACTAATTAAGCAGATCTTCCCTCCTTCTTCTCCAAAATAATTGTCCAAATTTCTTATTCTTGTTAGTTCATCAAGCAGTTACCAATATTAATATTTATGACATGCCAGGTTCTTTGGGAATACAAATATGATTAAAGTAAAATCTCTACTCAACTAGAGTTTATAGTATAGAGAAGAAATTATAAGCTTAGAGACCATGGACTGGGATCAGGGAGTCTGTGAACTCCAAAAATTACATGTAATGCTTTGGGGGGTATGTGTACTTTTCAGAGTGCAGGGTAAATAACATTTACCTGATTCTAATCACCAATGCACAAAAGATGAAAGCCCACTGGGACAGAGATAATAGCCACAAGCAAGTGTCACATTCATGATAGGGTAGGGTTTACTGTGTGTAGTCTCAATAGAGAAGAGATCAGTGTCTAATCCAAGAGGGACTGTGCAGGGGACATGATGGCTCACCACCTGTTGGTGAGGACCTGATGTTGGAAAGACATATCCGACTACTAGGCTGGAGAAGGAAGCTGGTTGCCAACAGAGGTACAACATACACACCGAGGAAACCAGAATTGAAAGAGACACATGTACCCCAATGTTCATCACAGCACTGTTTATATGTGTATAAGAGACAGAATCCACTTTGGTAACCTCTTTTTCATATTTTTAAGAGCTGTGTCATTTTCATTATGATTCTCAGAACACATTTCGACTTGTCCATGTGCTTCTTCATTCATTAGCCTAGGACCAAACTGGTGAGTTACACAATGCAAACATAATACATGCTTTACTGAAGGACACTTTTCTCTTGACTTCAGTCTGGCGCAATTTGGCAAAAAGGCTATAAATTAATTTTACAAATGATTTGCATAGCATTTGCACATTCAGTTTAAGATCAATGCTATTATTATCTTTCAAAGTTTGTCATCCTTTGGAGTTTTTCCATTGCTGATATATGTACCATATACAAGATATATAATATATATGTATAAATTATATATACATATACATTATCCTTTGTACAAGCTTTCTTTTTAGTAATTAAAAATATAAAGAAACTTAAAAATATAAAGAAATTAAAAATTTTGGAAAAAAGCAAAAGGTGAGCAATGAGGTAATCAACTTTGCGACATAAACTGTATCTAACTGATAGTCTAGAGAATAAGATTCTCTCACTTTATTGATAATATCAAGGAGAGACCATGGGTGGATGAATAACAAGCTGAAATCAAGATTGCCCAGAGAAATATCAACAAGCTCAGATAAGCAGATGATACCTCTCTGATGGCAGAAATTGATAAGGAACCAAGGAGACTCTTGACGAAGATGAAAGGAGAGAATGAAAAAATTGGCTTAAAACACAACATTCAAAAAATTAAGATCATGGCATCCAGTCCCTTCACTTCATGACAAATATACAGGGGGGAAGTGGAAACAGTGACAGATTTATTTTCTGGGGTTCCAATATCACTGCAGACAGTGACAGGAGCAACAAAATTAAAAGACGTTAGCACCTTGGAAGGAAAGCCATGAAAAACCTAAACAGCATATTAAAAAGCAGGGACATCACTTTGCTGACAAGTTCAGTTCAGTTCAGTCACTCAGTCATTCCCTGCTCTTTGTGACCCTCCATGGACTGGAGCATGCCAGGTTTCCCTGTCCATCACCAACTCCCAGAGACTACTCAAACTCATGTTCATCACGTTGGTGATGCCATCCAACCGTCTCATCCTCTGTCATTCCCTTCTCCTCCCACCTTTATTTTCCCCAGCATCAGTGTCTTTTCCAATGAGTTCTTTGCATCAGGTGTCCAAAGTATTGGAGTTTCAGCTTCAGAATCAGTCCTTCCAATGAATATTCAGGCCTGATCTCCTTCAGAATGGACTGGTTGGATCTCCTTGCAGTCCAAGGGACTCTCAAGAGTCTTTTCCAAAACAAAAGTTTAAAAGCATCGATTTGTCAGCACTCAGCTTTCTTTATGGTCCAACTCTCATATCCATACATGACTACTGGAAAAGCCATAGCTTTGACTAGATGAACTTTTGTTGGTAAAGTAATGTCTCTTCTTTTTAATATGCTGTCTAGGTTGGTCATAGCTTTTCTTCTTTTAATTTCATGGCTGAAGTTACCATCCGCAGGGATTTTGGAGCCCCTCAAAATAAAATCTCTCACTGTTTCTATTGTTTCCGCATCTATTTGCCATGAAGTGATGGGACCAGATTCCATGATCTTAGTCTTCTGAATGTTGAGTTTTAAGCCAACTTTTTCACTTTCCTCTTTCACTTTCATCAAGAGGCTCTTTAGTTCTTCACTTTCTGTCATAAGGGTGGTGTCATCTGCATAGCTGAGGTCTGAGGTTATTGATATTTCTCCTAGCTGACAAATGTCTGTATAATCAACACTATGGCTTTTCTAGTAGTCACGTACAGATGTGGGAGTTGGACCATAAAGAAGGCTGAGCACCGAAGAACTGATGCTTTCAAACTGTGGAAAAAAACTCTTGAGAGTCCCTTGGATTGCAAGGAGATCAAACCAGTCAATCCTAAAATAAACCAACCCTGAATATTCATTGGAAAGACTGATGCTGAAGCTCCAATACTTCAGCCACCTGATCCCAAGAGATGACTCATTGGCAAAAGATCCTGATACTGGGAAAGACTGAAGGCAAAAGTAGAAGCAGGTGGCAGAGGGTGAAATGGTTAGATAGCATCATCAACTAATGAATATAATTTGAGCAAGCTCCAGGAGATAGTTCATGATCTGAGTTCCAGTCAGGTTATTGCAAAATTCAGACTTTAATTGAAGAAAGTAGAAAAAACCACTAGGCCATTCAGGTATGACCTAAAACAAATACCTTACAATTATACAGTGAAAGTGACAAGTAAATTCAAGTGATTAGATCTGATAGACAGAGTGTCTGAAGAAACATGGATGAAGGTTCTCAACATTGTATGGGAGGCAGTGATCAAAACTATCTCCAAGAACAAGAAACACAAAAGGGCAAAATAGTCATCTGAGGAGGCATTACAAATAGCTCAAAAAAGGAGAGAAGTGAAAGGCAAAGGAGAACAGGAAAGATATACTCATCTGAATGCAGAGTTCCAAAGAGGAGCAAAAGAGATGAGAAAGCTTTCCTGGGTTTGATCCCTGGGTTGGGAGGATCTCCTGGAGAAGGGAAATGCTGCCCACTCTAGTATTCTAGCCTGGATAATTCCATGGACTGTATAGTCCATGGGGGTCACAAAGAAACAGACACGACCAAGCAACTTGCAAAGAAAGAGAGGAAAACAATAGAATGGGAAATACTAGAGATCTATTCAGGGGACATTTCATGCAAAAATGGTTGCAATAGAAGATAGAAATGGTATGGACCTAAGAGAAGCAGAAGAATATTAAGAAGAGGTGCCAAGAATACACAGAAAGACTATATACATAAACGATCTTAATGACCAGGAAAACCAAAATGGTGTGGTCTATCACCTACAGCCAGACATTCTGGAGTGAAAAGTCAAGTGGGCCTTAGGAAGCATCACTACAAACAAAGCTAGTGGAGATGATAGAATTCCAGCTGAGCTATTTCAATCCTCAAAAATGATTCTGATAAAGTGCTGCACTCAATATGCCAGCAAATTTGGAAAACTCAGCAGTGGCCACAGGACTGGAAAAAGTCAACATCCACTGGATCATAGAAACAGCAAGAGAATTCCAGAAAAATATTTGCTTCATTAATTATATTAAAGCTTTTGACTGTGTAGCTCATTCTTAAAGAGACAGGAATACCAGACTACCTTACCTGCCTCCTGAGAAACCTATATGCAAATCAAGAAGCAACAGTTAGAACTGAACATGGAACAATGGACTAGTTCAGAATTGGGAAAGGACTACATTAAGGGTGTATATTGTCACCCTGCTTATTTAACTTCTATGCAGAGTGCATCATGCAAAATGCTGGGCTGGATGAAGCACAAACTGGAACCAAGATCACCAGGAGAAACATCAGTAACCTCAGATATGCAGATGACACCACCCTTATGGCAGAAAGAGAAAAGTAACTAAAAAACCTCTTGATGAGTGTGAAAGAAAAGAGTGAAAAAGTTAGCTTAAAACTTAACATTCAGAAGACTAAGATCATAACATCCAGTCCCATCACTTCATGGCAAATAGATGGAGAAACAATGGAAACAATGAGAGACTTTATTTTCTTCGACTCCAAAATCCCTTCAATCTGTGACTGTAGCCATGAAATTAAAAGACAGTTGCTCCTTGGAAGAAAAGCTATGACAAACCTAAACAGTTATATTAAAAACCAGAGACATTACTTTGTTGACAAAGGTCCATATAGTCGTAGCTATGGTTTTTCCAGTGGTCATGTATGGATGTGAGAGGTGGACCATAAAGAAGGCTGAGCCCCAAAGAATTGGCGCTTTCAAACTGTAGTGTTGGAGAAGACTCTTGAGATTTCTTTGCACTGTAAGGAGATCAAAGCAGTCAATTATAAAGAAATCAACCCTGAAAATTCATTTGAAAGACTCATGATGAAGCTGAAGCTCAAGCTCCAAAACTTTGGCCACCTGATGGAAAGAGTCCACTCATTACAAAATGACCCTGATAGTGGGAAAGATTGGAGGCAGGAGGAGAAGGGGACAACAGAGGATAAGATGTTTGGATGGCATCACCGACTCAATGGACATGAGTTTGAACAAACTCCAGGAGACGGTGAAGGACAGGGAAGCCTGACATGCTTCAGTCCATGAAGTTGCAAAGAGTCAGATATGACTGAGCAACTGAACAACAAGAAGACAACCTTATTATTGTGCGAGAACAAATCATATTTTTTACAAACCAATAAGATCAAAGCAAAGCACACTGATGAATGCAGGTTAGATCAAATCATTCTGCTTTTATCCAAAAGCTGCTGAAATAATCATCAAGTAAACGGCAATGTGTGACATCTAGAATAAGAAGCAGATTACAGTGAGTTCCTTTGCATGAATATATTGGGTGTTTCAGAAGGAGTAACATTAAAGAAAGTACCTGATCAAGCATACCATTCTGTCAGTATGACAGCAGAATCTAAAAATAATTTTAGTTTTTGCTTTTTAAACATCTAGTTTTAATGGTTTCATAACCTTTGTCACACATTCAGAAACTAAATTTATTAGAATGTACTTAAGTCATTAAGCATTTACTGAACACATAATAATACCAAGATGCTATACTAAGCTTTTCAGAGGATACAACTATGATTAAGAAACGGTCCTTCCCTTAGGGAAGTTATAGAATATAGATAGACTCAAATATTTACAAACAGCTATAATTTAAGGCTGACACTATCAAGTGCATAATAATAAGAAACTCAAAATGCTAGGGAAGCCAAAATGAAGAGGAGAGCAGTTGGACTTGCAAAGCCTGAGGAGGGTCTCACAAAGAGGGCAGAATCTGAACTGGGCCAGGAAGGTGTAAGATAACATCAAGCAAAGAAGGGGATAAAGTCACGTTAGGCCCAGCATGTAGCAAGGGACAGAGAGAAAGACATTGTAAGACATGTGCTGGGAAAAGGAAAGGAACAGTTTGCTTAGAACAAGTATCCTGAGCAAGAATAGAAAGCAATACGTCTAGAAAATTATCTTAAAGCAAGAAATTTGAGTATATACAGAGCAAGGAATTTAATCTTTTCAAATATGTATAGCATATGATTTGGGATTGGGGATGGGAGTTTTTGGACAAAAGTAATAGCATGAAAGTTTATAGAGACCATTAGGGAGGTTATTAGAATAGGCAAGTGGAAATTAGGCACAAAGGTAAGACTGGACTGGGATTACTGATGGAAGAAGGAGACATTGGCAAGACAGTTGGGAACTCATGTACACCCGTGGCTGATTCATGTCAATATATGGCAAAATCAATACAGTATTGTAAAGCAAAATAAAGTAAAAAGAAAAAAAATTAAAAAAAGAAAAAAGTCTCCAAAGAAAGCTAACTAGAATGAGCCTCAAAGGCTTTCTGGTGTGAATCTCAATATACAGGGTAGAAAAAACTAGGCAGCATAGATGTTCCACTAGATCAGGAGCTCAGCAAATACAGATTCTCTGAAGCAGAGCAGTTTAGTAGCATCATATTTAATCATGAAAGTCAGTTTGATGGGCAAAGAGAGTTCCACCAAAGCTTATCTAAAGTTGGGAAGGATAAGATTAATCAGGTAGATTATCCAGTGATTATATTTGATTAATCTACTCTTCATGGAAAATAGTTGCATCTAAAAATGTTATCTGATTGGAGAGTATTTTAAGTAAGCCCAATTGAAAAATTTGGTACTTGCTGGCACATTGTTTGAACACTTATGAATGCAAGAGATTACTATAATAGAGGTCAAAAACCCAGGTTCAAATCTTGCCTGTCCTCAACTAAGTTTGTAATCCTGAACAGCTGCTTAAACAATAATTGTTACTTTCTTCATCTATAATATGTTGACAGTAAAACCTACCTAATCTGATTATTGGGCTTCCCAGATGGTGCTAGTGGTAAAGAACCCACCTCCCAATGCAGGAGACTTTAGAAATACAGGTTCGATTCCTGGGTTGGAAAGATCCCCTGGAAGAAGGCATGTCAACATACTTCAGTATTCTTGTCTGGGAGAATCTCAAGGACAGAGGAACCTGGCATGCTATAGTTCATAGAGTTGCAAAGAGTTGGACACAACTGAAGCAACTTAGCATGCATGAAATTTGATTATTATGCCAATAAAAGGAGACTGAGTGTAGAAATACCTGGAACAAAGAAAGACAGTAATATTTTTCTGCCTTTTTGTTTTCCTTTTAATGTGCTTGCATTGAAGTGGCATAAACCAATCAATCTGAGTCTATGCTTGGGCATTTTGTAGTTTTGTTGGATTCTGAGATATCCTTCTGGCCACATGATCAAGCTTTCCATTTTAAGTTGGTAAGTGTGCAAATTGAAATTTTAGTTAGAAGGTTCTAAATAAGAATCTTTATTTGGCCCACCATTTCATCCCCATCTCACTTGTTTAGTCTCAATGTCAAAACATTTTAAAGTCGGTGTGTCTAGCTATGCATCCTGAGAGTTTTGAAATGGAGAGGCCAAAGCAGCCTGGGGAGCAAGCTCCTTTGAGCATGGATGTAGTGAGGATAAGGCAACCCTGAAGCATCAAAGGAAGGTATTTTGAACAGAATGAGACCCATCCAAGCCAGGAGGGGCAGGACACTTCTCACTTGGAAAGGCTGGCCTACTTCTAATAATGGGAGAGACAGATTAAAAGAGAAGAAGATTACTAGCAAATCTTCACTGGGGAAAGAAAAGAGACAGAAGGGTTAACATGTAAGTCTATTTTTCTTATTCTCTTGAAAATAAATTCAGAACTAGAGAATCAAGATGCCTATTCATGTGTCTTCCTGTCTGTGACTTCCCAGTTAAGCTGCTGTTGGAGTTATGCCAAGTCCAATCAGCCAAGACCACATTAGCTAACCAACAGAAAGGTATCATACCTGAAACTAAATTTACTTGGATAATCCTTATAGATGTTATAATAAAACTCTAAAAGAGGCAGTGTAACATGGAAGTTAGAAGTGAAGGAACTAGCCTGCTGCTACTGCTGCTAAGTCACTTCAGTCATGTCCAACTTTGTGTGACCCCATAGATGGCAGCCCACCAGGCTCCCCCATCCCTGGGATTCTCCAGGCAAGAACACTGGAGTGGGTTGCCATTTCCTTCTCCAGTGCATGAAAATGAAATGTGAAAGTGAAGTCACTCAGTCGTATCTGACTCTTAGCAACCCCATGGACTGCAGCCTACCAGGCTCCTCCACCCATGGGATTTTCCAGGCAAGAGTACTGGAATGGGGTGCCATTGCCTTATCTGCTACAACTAGCCTACCTGGATTCAAGTCTGGGCTCCATCACTTACTGTGTGACCCCTAGAGTTTAATCTTTTTGTACCTTGGTTTCCCCATCTGTAAGACAGAGGTGATATAATATTACATATATGTAATAGGATTTGTTATGACAAAAGAGTTAGTATACATAAATTACTCATTGAATGGGATGTACTGCTGATGCTATCTGCTACAACTAGCCTACCTGGATTCAAGTCTGGGCTCCATCACTTACTGTGTGACCCCTAGAGTTTAATCTTTTTGTACCTTGGTTTCCCCATCTGTAAGACAGAGGTGATATAATATTACATATATGTAATAGGATTTGTTATGACAAAAGAGTTAGTATACATAAATTACTCATTGAATGGGATGTACTGCTGATGCAAGATAAAGAAGCAGTAATGATCATCTTCAAACTTTATTTTAGTACAATGTCTTGTTATTATACAAAATTTTAAACAGAACTTTAAGGAAGTAGCTAACCCCTTGATCTCTGGAGACAGCTGTTGAGCAAAAAGAGGGAAAAACAAGACTTGCAGAGGGGAGGAAAAAAAAAAACAAAACCATAAATACAGTTTCTGGAAAATCCCAGATGGCCTTGCCACCCTCCCTGGAGTTCTATGAGTGACACCTACTATCATATATAAGAAGGGCAGTTCAGTTCAGTTCAGTCACTCAGTTATGTCCGACTCTTTGCGAGCCCATGAATTGCAGCACACCCGGCCTCCCTATTCATCACCATCTCCCGGAGTTCACTCAGATTCCCATCCATTGAGTTCGTGATGCCATCCAGCCATCTCATCCTCAGTCGTCCCCTTCTCCTCCTGCCCCCAATCCCTCCCAGCATCAGAGTCTTTTCCAATGAGTCAACTCTTCGCATGAGGTGGCCAAAATACTGGAGTTTCAGCTTCAGCATCATTCCTTCCAAAGAAATCCCAGGGCTGATCTCCTTCAGAAAGGACTGGTTGGATCTCCTTGCAGTCCAAGGGACTCTCAAGAGTCTTCTCCAACACCACAGTTCAAAAGCATCAATTCTT
>SJYX01006261.1:23610-49383 GCA_006410675.1 Oreotragus oreotragus | reverse complement strand
AAAAAGGTGAATCTTAAAATGAGAGAAGGCTTGCAAGCATTGTTTTTAATCAGTCTTCTGAGTTTAACTGCAGAGCTATAAGTCAGAACCCAGTTTTTGGTCTCAGTTTTGTTTTAACAGTTTATTAGTTTATGACAAAGTTCAGAATCTGATTGTGTAGTGAAGACACTAGCTCTGTTGGAAGAAAAACCTTATTATTTTATATCCATAGGTTCATTTTATGTCTTGTGAAACACGATGAGGGAGCTTTTCTTGCTTTCAGACTTAATTCCATTTTTCCATAGAAACTACTTGATCTTTGAACTCCCAGAAGAATGACAGAAAATTCGAAATTTGTCTCTAAATTTATAATAGTTTTGATGCTTTAAAATTGAAATAATTTTAATCTCTTACTTGAGCTAATAGTTTACTGTTTTTTGTTGCATCTTCAAATGTATTAAAATATGGTAATGCAGTTAACATCAAATCATAATGAAAATTTGTTAGTTAAAGGCTATTTCAGTCTATAAAACTTTGATTACTAGGAATTTAGCTGTGATTTTATGAGTTTTCCCATATGATTGCCCACAAATTTTTATGTTGACTAAAATTGTAAATTGTTTAAACTGTTCAAACAAATTACTTAGCAATTAAACCTTCAGCAAAATTGTAATTCATTTAAAATTTAGCACAGAGGTTTGAGTCTCTTTCTGAGGAGAATAACTGAACATAATAGTGAAATATGCAAATTCAATGTTTTGCATGAACTGTCTCCCACAGGACAAACACATTCCCAGCACTGGGGAAATGAAAGCTTTTCTGCTAATGGGAAATGATTTTGTAGTAAGTGATCACATGTGAGAATTCCTGTTTTTGAATTTTATCTAAATTTCATTGTTTGAAGCATACATTTTTAAAATTTGGGTTTCATTCCTCATATATAGCACTTCAGACTTTAATATTTAAACTCACATGCAACTGAAGTCAGGTACCATTGATTTATCTTAGGTGTTACTTGTTATGCTGAGAATTGTATAACCTGAGAACATTCAAAAGAGTAAGTTGGACATAAGTGCTTATTCCTGTTCATTTCACTAGATAGAGACAGTGATAATGTGGTCATGTAATGTATGCTTCAACTCCATGTTGAAATGTGTATTGTTTGGATTAATGTGAAGTGGTCATCTGTTAAATAAGGATTTCTTGTGTGGACCTGCCTCAGCACCCGGATGCAGCAGTAGCACGGGGATAAATGTCCAACCTGATTTACATATTCAAATTAGTTTTATGTCGATTGTCACTTTGAGGTTCTATTTCAACAGTGTTGCCATTCTTGACAAAAATCTTTATTTTTGATCTCTTTTCTTGATTGTTAGCCAAAGCCTACCAATACCATTACTTTATTATTACACTTTAGTTTTGGCTGGAAATATCACGGTCTGACTTAATCACTCATTTCATTGAGTCCTCATCGTTTTCAGTGACTTCAGTTACAATGCAAGATTGCTGTCATTACGGAGAGTCAGAGGCGTGTCCTTCGGTACACACAAACAAAATAAGTGCACGCGGCCTTGCTCTGCATTTTTAAGTCAAATAAAAACAGTCATGTGATATCACCTGAGCACAGAGCGCATTTAGTCAAAAGATACAATTAAACGGTGTGAGTTCAGAATTTGGTCTGGGCTTGGTCTCAGTGCTACACACCGTTTTTCTATTGTAGTTTTGTTCTTGTGCTTACTTTGTATACTTTAGGACTTCTGAGTCTGCTGATGAGATTGTATTCATTACTGTTTTAAGTCAGCTGTGATTTGCTTTGTTCTCATAATACATTTTTATTCTCATATTTTTTCCAATAAGCAAAACTTCAGTCACGTTGTTCACCCACCCCCTAACTTTTCTAGTGATTAAGATCATTTATCTTTTCTGCTTGTTTTCTGGAAGTGTCGTTTAATGAAAGCAAACTTCTTACCACTTGCCTCCTAAAATTCATGTCTTCCTTACCATTTTATGGCCTAATTAATTATTTAAGTTTTAAAGGAAATCGAACAGTTAAAAAAATCCAGTGCTATACACACACACATACTCATATATGCATATATATGTCATTGTGATGGAAAGAACCCTACAGCCAACTTTATCCTTTCCTGTTTGGAGCATACATCAACTCAGACCATTTTACATACGAAAATTTTTGACCAGCACCTTAGTTTGTTGCCCGCATGAAATGGAAGCCCAGTGTCACAGTAAATGTTTCTCTGTTGAATATGTTTTGTTTTTTTTTTTTTGGCTAGATAACTTGACCTCCTTCATCCTTGTTTTACTCTATTACTGATGAGAAAACTTTTGTGTAATATTTCCATTTCTGATTTCAGAAACTAAATAATTATTACCGTTAGTTGTAACTCAGACATAGCTTGTTAATATTCAAATTCATCATGCCGATGTATATATGTAATTCTATTGATGTTTCAAAAAGTCATCCTAAAATTTTTAAGTGTTTTTCCATTCTTAGACATTTTGTTAGGTCTTGTTTTCCTTTGTTCTGTTAGGAAAATAGCTTTAGAAGATAAGTAGTTCATACTGTTGAGGTTCTGAGATAATTCCTGTTTGGGACACTTTGAAATAATAATGATAATAGTGTTATATGAATCTTGTCTTGATCATCAGTGATTAACTTTTTTAAAATTAATAATTGTTTTAACTTGAGTATGCTGAATGATCATTTAGCTGAAAACTGTAGAATACTTAGTTTGTCACAATATTCTTTGGTCAGTATATATGAGATTAATTTTATAAATTTCATTTTGTTATCCATGTGCTTACAAAAGCTTTATAAATGTGAGCCATGGAAATGATAATTTAATTGTATCAGTAATACTCTGAGTCAAAAGAGTGTTCTGTCAAATCATTTGCCAGCGTTTTAAATTGTTATTTTATATTTTCAAAGTGTCTTCAATTATAGCTTGAAAATGAAAGGCAGTTGAATATAAGTACACACATCTTCAACCTGTAACTAAGATGCGATTTATTATTTTCACCAAAATTTCATAACAGAGAGCAGATACACATGAGTGTCTCTTAGTTGGTTTGCTTTTTGATGCCAGTGATAGCAGTGCAGTAGATAGAAAGCAAGTATTAGTTTATGGGCTTCACATGGAAAAGCATTCTGCCATAGCAGCAGTGAACACCCTTAACCTCCCCAGTCACCTCTTAAATTAACGCTACTCCTTGTGGAAATGACAGAATGAGAGTGTGAATTACTTTGTATGAACAATAAACATTCCCAAAGTCTTTGGAGTACACAGGCCCTTCAGAATGGTATATGCACATGACCTTGCTGGAAGAAAATGCTCTTCCGTAGAAATACAGCCATTTCCTTTTCCCTTCTCATCTCACGTCAGAATCTCCTCAAAAATCAAAACATTTTATTTTGAAAAGAACTTCTTAATTAAATGACTCATGCTCCCTAAAACATGGAATCAGCATGTATAAGGACAAAAATAAAATTGCAGGTCGCAGCTCTCCAAGACGCTACTGTTAGCCCTTGCCCATGCCTCTCACTGAGTAGTGACTTTTCTCACTCCTCCTAGGGGTATAAATATATGGTTAGAAGTTTGTGTGAATGAGAATCTTAATGATCATAATATCTCACTACTTCCTATGTCTCATTCATACATTGTGGATATTATTCTATATGATTTTAGAAATACAGATTTGAATTATAATTTAGTAACTTTATAATCTGTTGTTTATATGTATCAAGATATTACTATTTATTATGTTTCTAAATTTTTACTCTGATAACAGTGTTGTGTGTAAATCTTTTCTCAAGTTAGTAAATTATTTTTCTTATGTAAACTCTGGAACTGCTCAAGGTATCCATATTTTGTTACATTTGATCTGTCTTGTACCTCATTCTCCCAAAGGGCATGGTTATTATTTTACTGTGTGTATTTTAAGGGTAGGGAATGAGGATATTTTTATTTTACATATTTTATGTAACTAAATACAAAATGTGAGGTTTTAAAGTAAATTTTTATTTTCTTTGCATTAGATCAGTTTTAAAATTCCTCTTGTACTCATTTCATCATCCCTTTCATTAATAATGCTTTGATAGGAGATACTAACAAATATTCTAGGTGTTTGAAATATCAAGTAATGGTTATCCAGTGAAAGGAAATAATAACGCTTAATATTTTCAAATTTAGATTTCATATTTTCATGTCTACCAGTTTTAAAATGAACACGTTTATCAAACTTGGTGTTCCAGGAAAGCGTTAATAATTATGTTTGTAATTGTCAAAGTTTGAGGATAAATGTGGCAGTCTACATTCAAACACAGTGAGCTGTCAGCCAGCCGTGGGTGGGAGTTTTTCCCTTGTCCAGTGTGTAAGAATTCTAAGGTTCCTTAAGATACCATACCATATAGAATGCAGTAATGACAGATGAGGAATGGGGGTGATAATGCTTTTTTGTCATTGTTGTTAAATAAAACCGAGACCTTTTCTGGCTCTTAGTGGGTGATGGCTAGTGAGACTGGGGCCCAGCTTTACAAGTCTATAATTCTTAGACAGTTCTGTTACGTGTGAAGATGCAATGAGCCACAGGCACTCGGTCTTCCAAGCCCCATCTTGAAATTCTCTATCCCAGTCTGTAGCCATCAGACTGATGGAGGCTCCTGAGGGTCCCTGCAGTGTGGGGTTGGCCATGCTGGCACTGAGATTGATTGTCCTGGGTCTGCTCCTCCTGACGGCTTTGCCCTTGTTGGGAAGGCTCCCCTTCGTCCAGCTTCGTGGTTTGTGACCATGCTGCCGCCAGGCCGCTCCCAGGAGGGAGACTTGAACTCCCTGTCAGGGAGGACTTGCTGGAACTTCTTGCGCATGGCTTTGGGGTTTCTCTGTATTTGGAACCAAGTGGTGGAGTTCATTTTGTACTGATAAGGGAAGTTGCACAGCGTTCACCTTTTGAGAGCAGCTATTTCCCTTATACATATTTACAATTTTTGAATTGATTTTCTGAAATGTTTTATAGGGCTTCTCTTACATCTTACTAGATTTTTTTCTGAAATTTTAAAAGGGCAGATTTTTAAGAAATGGGTCAGTCTTACCAGAAAATGTATAAGCTGTTTCTGGTTCCCTGTACAAAAGAAAGTTTGGTGTTTCTACTTGCGTTGTATTTATCTAAGAACCAGGGAAGCTGTGTTGTGTTACCTTGGATCTGGGTGTTAGCAGTGAATGGCAGAGATAATGTGGTTTTTATCAATATTAATACTTACTGGGGCACTGTTTCAAAAAAGGTCAGGAATGACGGAGCGAAAAATTTTCGCAAGAATGCTTTATAACGTGTCTTGAAAACATGAAGCAATTTAACCCACTTGATTGTCCTTGGCTGCCGTGGAGAGGCCGCGTCTGGAGGGCTGGGGACCTTGCCAAGAATACGGAGCAGTAGGGCCTCCCCGGGCCAGACCGGTGAGGGCTCCTCAGAGCTGCCCTGACCCCCAGCTGGAAGGGGCTGCGGGCTGATTGAGCCGGAATCACACACGCTGCATCGTCTCCTTTCTTTCTCTCCCGTGGAGGGTACGCCTTTGCACCCCTGAGTTACTTGTAAGTCATCACGCATTTGTGGACTGGTCTCCTGCCTTTCACAGAGGAACTGTTGTTTTAATAATTACAGACTCAACTTTTATTGAATTGCCATCATCAGTGATTTTTTTGGTGGGGGGAAGGGCCTCTTAATGTTGTGGGGTTAGACAGTTTTTTGAAAATGACCATCCAGTCGTAGTTTCTCTCTGCACACCACGTGATAAACGCACAGCATTACCGGGAAGGCTCCTATTAATTACTGTAATTAACACGTGACTTGAGGAGTCTTAGATTAATCAGCACGTGACTCTTGGTTATTTGTACCCTTGTGGGAATTTTTCGCCACCAAATGCAAATACCGGGCTGAAAATATTGCTTTGTTTGTCTGTGGAGAGAATATTCATCGCAGTGGTACTGTACATCCAGGAAAACAGAAAGTAATTAAAATGTTGATTACTCTAGTAAATCTCCAAAATGTCCTATTATTTGTGTTTCGTATGTGCTCACATTTCTGAGAAGTTAGCTTTTGCACAACAACCTACCATGATTATCTGATCTCCTCCGGAAGGTTAGCAGAGTTGTTTCCTATATTACTTAGGAAAAAATTTCTTTTCACAATTGAAAATGTCAGCATCAATTTAAAGTAACACTAAGCATGTGCTTGCTTTCTGAATATTATCCTCCAGCCACCCTGCTGAGGATCTGGCTGTGACAGTTTGATTAGATCATCAATCCTCACTGTTAACAGCACTTTTCCTGAACACCTGGGCTGCCGGGTCACATCTGAATCTAGCTACCGTTGTTTCCATGACCCAACATGCGTTCACCATAGCAATTTACATTATGTGTGCAAATTAAAAGTTACCTTATAACAACAGTTTACTTTTAAAAATGACCTCGTTTTCCTCCACGTTAAAGTTATGTTACAGGAGTTGCGTCTTTTGTGTGATGAAAGACTGTTGTAGACATAGTCACCCGCCATGATGAAGGTGTGTTTCTTTTTTCTTTTTACTTAGGCTCTTTGGATCAGAATCTCTAAAAATGAAAATAATCTCGTCTTTCATCTTCTTGTGCTATTTAGAAAATCTGCTTTGATTGCATTTTAAAATTTTGGTTACATTTTACTAGATTTAAACCTAAGTAAATAATTGAATTTGTCATCTATTGCTGAAAATTTTTTTACTTTCTGCTCCTAAATTTTCCACTTGAACTGTCACAATGGTCTGATTTATTCTTTCCTATTTATAGTCATACCAATAGAGATAAATACCTACTTACATTTTCAGTGCAAATTGTTTAGTAGCACACTGCAACATAAACACACTGTTAAATCTAGCATTATCAGATTTTTTTGGTACCATAATAATTTGTTTTTCTCACAACTTTTCATTTATGTAATGAGGGGAGGAAAATATAAAAAATATCATCATTAAAATTTATAACTTTGTTGTAGAGGCCTGACTTCTGTTACTCAAGCAAAGTTTTACTGTGCAGGTTTAAACAGTATTAAATGTTTTTACCTGATATTGGTAGAGACAAAGAAGAGTCAAATATAAATTGTAGCTTCTGTTTTAGCTGGAACTTCTTATTGTTTTTTAGTTTTTAGTTGTTTATTATTTTAAGGTGCATATGAACTTTGTATAAGCATGTCAGGGCGGTGTGTTGTTTTGATGAGAAAATCATATCATCTCTCCCTGATTTCTCAACTTTTTAATTCTTTCCTTCTTTCCTGTTTAGTGGAAGAGCATATGGGTGTGTATATTAAAAAGGACTTTTCCTGTTTCTGATACACTACTCTTGTTTTCCCAAAGTTGTAAATCTTTTGGAGCCATTAAAATGTTTCATCCTTATTTTTAATGACCTATTACTTCATAGGACAAAGGTAACTGTTATTAAATAATACTAATATTCAAAAATAAGATTGTGGTTTGTCAAGCTCGAAGCCACCATATGTGTGACTAGGTTTTCTGCAGTGAGTGAACCGTAGTCTGCTGGAGCCAGGACACACACGTCTCAGCTAAGCTGCCTCTCTTCCTTGGACCTCATATTTTCATTAGCATGGCTAATGTTCATAGCAAGATCTTTGTCATCTCTCAGAAAGTCTGTAACCGTTGTGAACTCCCAGGCATTTGACAGTGGCACAATATGATATGTTGAAAGTTCATTTGCTTCCTAAGCGGCTGACCTAGTTTTAATTCAGCCTTTTCTCTATCCAGCTGTGTGACCTTGTGTACATTACTTTAAATCTCTGTCTCTGTCTATGCATATGTGGGATTCTAGAAAGAAAGTGAGAGCCAGGGTTACAGCACTTGCGTTCCGGTTGCGTCCATAAGCAGCTCTGTTTCCTTGGGCAAATCTCTTTGACTCTCTGAGTCTCAGTTTCATTATCTGTAAAGCTGATGTGGTAAGATGTAGACTATTGGGAGGATCAAATGAGATAATAAGTGAAAAGCACTGTAAGGAAAATAAAATAACAACATGTCATAATGAATAAAACTCTAGCATAGAATTATTAAAATCTAGTACCTGAGTTTTAATCCTAAAATAGCCATCTTATGAACTGATGCAACCTTAACCAAGTCATTTAATTTCTGATACTCAGGTTATTGAACTAAAAATGTGGGGAAAGACTCTGAAAATTTCAAAAGGAGTAGGTTAGATGAGGTTCAGTATGTAAGTGGCATTGCTGGTGTTGATGCAGAGTAGGTGCTTCATACGTGCACATCACCCTTTACGTGGTACGTTTGTTCATAGAACAAGATTTACTGATGCCTGATCTGGTTTTAAGTTCTCGGAGTGGAGTGCTGAGCAAGGTAAAGATGCTCTTCTTCTGGTGGAAAAGGCAGAAAATGCGCAAGCTGGTAAATCATTTTAGAAAACAGTGAGTGCTGTGGTCACAGTGACTGGGGGTGAGAGGTCTGGGAGCGACAGGCGAGCAGTGGGTAGGATTATTAGACTGTTCAGGCAAGGCCACCCCAAAAACATTTTGTAAAACTATCTTTGCTTAATCTATAGACTCACGTGCCACTGTACGCAGATAATGAAACTACGATTCTTTGTTGTTTCTGAGGCATTGTGAGTAGAAATTTGAATGATGAGCAGGAACGTGTCAAAGCATGTTCTAGGCAGAGGGACGAGGGAGTGCACACTCTGAGGTGGGAACCCAGGGGAACCTTGTGTTTGCTGAGCAGGGTCCCTGTGGTTGTGCCCCGTGCCCCTGGAGGTGCGTGTGCTGAGCACGGCCAGGCAGCAGTCTTATCACACAGGCCTCTGGAAGGTGTGGGGGAAGGCTTGGTGCACTTTGTGCCGTGGGTGTGGGTGAAAAGACTTGAAAAAGCAGGTAGCACTCTGGATGGTCACTCTGGTTGTGTCACAGGGCACTGCTCCAGGTCTCCCGGGGTAATTTTTCAAAAATCTCGACACGACCCGCTTCCCCCACACCCCTGCTGAATCTTAAATTGGACTTTAGCGTTGTTTTCATCCTAAGTATAGATAGTTGTGCAGGATGTAATTTCTAGTATATGGTAAAAGTTGACATTGTAAAATATTATTTATGCTGCTTAAAAATACATCCCACAGACTGTTAGTACCGTGGTGATCTGACGCACACTATCATCCATTTAAAAGATGCATGACGAAGCTCTTCTCCAACTGTCAGAAAATTTACGTTTGTTCTTCTTCTTGAACTCATAGATCTTTCCCATTTCCCCCAGAGATTTTTTTATGGTTTTTATGTGTGGAAATATTTTAATGATCATCCCATTGTGTGTGTGTGTGTGTGTGTGTGTATGTGTGTGTGTGTGTGTATAGGGCTTCCCAGGTGGCTCAGTGGTAAAGAATCTGCCCGCCATTGCAGGAGATGCAGGTTCGATCCCTGGGTCTGGAAGATCCCCTGGAGAAGGAAATGGCAACCCACTCCAGTATTGCTTTGGAAATCTTACGGACAGAAGAGCCTGGCGAGTTACAGTCCATGGAGTGGCAGAGTCCGACACGACTTAGCAACTCAAGAGTAGCAACTTATGCATGTCTATATACACACAGTAAAATAAGGTTATTTTTTAGGATGTCTGGCCATAAAGCTCTAAATGTTCATTGGATTATTATTTTAGTTTGTATTACTGATACCCAGTTGATTGAAACAGCAAAATTGATACAAAATTAATAAATTATTAGCATATAAAGTATAATGTCATTGGAATCTCTTATTGAGATGAAGAGAGTTTTAAAAATTTCAATTCATGTTCCCATTGATAAATGTTATTACTTCAACAGAATGAAACAGAGTCTGGTGGGAATTAATAGCAAACATAAATGATATTGAAATACTGTAACTGTGTGGCTTAGAAAGAAGTTCTAATGATTATTAGGTACATTGGTTATACATTATATATATTTCTCTATTGTTTATATCATGTCATTGTGTAGGATCAATTATTCTGTTTTAAAAAGTTAATCTAATTCTAATGAGTGCATGGTTGGAATGGATAAGTTTGCAGAAAGGTTCCCGATGAATGGATAGATGTATGCACTTAGCTAAAAGTTACAGAATATGTAAAAATTAATGGTAAAGTTCCTCCTACTAGTTTGAATAGATGCTTAACAGAATATATTTGTTGAATTATCTCTGAGAAATGTCTCTTATACTGATATAATATTGGTCTCCTGGAAGTAAATATAGAGTCTTCTATTTATTTCTTCCTTCTTGAAATCACAAAAAGTAAATACCTGAGCCAGACTGAGATGTATGGATGAGAGTGTTCTTTCTCTTGCCTTGTCATAAGGAATTTTTTCTGTGACAAATTATTTCCCAGGATTTAAAAATGAAGCGAAAACTGAGGCCGTCCCATTCTAGAGAAGCCAAGGGTCTTTGCTGTGTTTTTTGTTGTTGCCTTAGTGAGCTAGAGTTCCACTTTTGTCAGGGTTTCTTACCTGTGCTCTTTTTGCTTTCTCTCCTTTACAAGTGATGTCAGTCATCAATAATAATTCAGGATGATGAGGCACGAGCTCTGAGCAGAAACTAGAGATGCCTCCTACCACCCCGTTGACATGTGCCTGCATTTAGAACATTTGATTTAAGCCAAGGGTCCTGTGTCCATTTTCATAGAAATATGTACATACAAGGGAAGTCTGTAAGTTCTGCTAGGTTGATGGTGCCTTGGTTACGAAAAGGGCTTCTCTCTTTCCCTGGTGACTCTTTACCTCTTGTGAGCACAGTGCTGGAAGGGTGAGGAGGATGCCTTTCAGTGAGAGAAAGGTGGTTGTGATAGGACGTGGTCGGCGATCCCTGGCCTGTGGTTCTGCCTCAGGAGCTTTCCTCTGTAGATCAGAAAAAAGAAGGAAAGCAGGAGAATGAAGGGAGCGGGGGGCCAGGAAATGCTACCTTCACACCATCTGGACTCACATCGTCTTCCATGTGCCCTCCGAGCCTGTAGAGATGACTTGTCACAGCACAGAGCATAGACTGGTGAGGGGAGGACATTGAGGGGAGTTAGTTCAGGCGAGAGACAGTGTGGTTTGGACAACAGGGTGGGATCGTCACATTTGGGGCACATTTTGAGAGTGGAACCAATAGCTTTGCAGAAGGATTGATACGAGATGAAAAAGAAGAATGAAGAATGGAGTGGGTTGCTTCAATGGTGATGCTCTTGACTGAGATGCGGGAGACTGGAAGGACCACTTACTGAGAGTTTGGTAATCGAGTTAGGAGTGGGGCACTGTCAGATGTTTAAGTGGAGATGGTGGCTGGCAAGATGTGTTTGTAGCTGTAGAAGAGAAGGCAGACACCAGGTCTGGCAGGACCCTGTTAGGAGGGAGAGGCCTGCACTTGGTGTCTAAAGCGGACCCTGGGTGTGATTCCCCAGTGCACACGTGCCATGGAGAAGAGAGGGAAGGGGACCGAGCCTTTGATGATCCACCTGAGGTCAGGAGGCTGGGGGGAAGCTGCAGTGGATTCAGGGAGCAGCGTGTAGGGGAAAGATGGAGTGTGGACATCTTAACACTAAGCAGCGTAAATACTTCAAGGAGGGACTTGACTTTGGGGAAATTGTTATTTGTAACATCAATGCATAGAACTAGGCCTTCAGAGCAGTAAGAATACTGCTCTGAATTGGAGTCTGTTGAACTGGATGGTTTTTGAGATGCCATCATTTCCCCAAGTCCTAGGGTTTTGTAATGTCAGACCTGCCTCTGAAGACACGCCCGGGGCCTTTGTTAAGCAGGGCTTCTCTGGTCATGCTGGCAGCATGAGGAATCGGAAGCCCTCCTCCTCGTGTGACTGGCCTCGGTAGAGTCCTCACTACTCACAGGTCATTCTGGAAAACGGCTAAGCATCCCGCTCCATCTCCGCGAGTGACTCCTGAGTCGCCATCACGGTCACACTGCGTGTAACCATTGTGTTCAGTCCACAGAAGTGACCTGGCAGGATCCTGCTTGATGGCAGAACTGCGTCCCTTGGGCGGTCTCTTTGGGGAGTCTTTTTCCTAAAAATATGTTTCTATGAGTTTATGGTTCTGAGGTAGATTAAAATATGGAGAGGCGTCTATTCCATGATTTATTCTATTTTTGTATTAATATTTTTAAAAGGTTTAATTTCATGGCTGGTATTTTGCACATCATAAACTTTTATAGTTATTCATTTATGAATATGAGAGTTCTGGCATATAGTTTTGTATTTTTTAAGACCTTTGGAGATGTTGATGAAGCTGTCATAGTTATTCTCTTGTCTTATATTTTACTTATCAAAGAAGATTCATATTTTTTCTCTGAGTAGTCTCATCAGCTGATATATTGAATTGTCTTCTTAGAATGCATCAGAATTATGCTGTGAAATCCATGTGTGTTTTAAAGCAGAGTATCATTATATAGTTATATCCCGCTCTTAGCTTAAACTGTTAGCAGCTTGAGAAAAAAGCAAATAGTGTGATTAGGTCAAATACCGTGTTTGTCTTCATCTCATCCAGTGTATTAGGCAAATGTGGTTCATAGTTTTATGTTTTTATGAGTCACTTTAATTTTAAGGTTTCACCCTGCGAATGACCTGGGGGAGGGGATGGCCTCCGGTCCTCAGCCTGGCCAGGGAGGGCTCGCTGTCTCTGGAATCAAGGTTCATCTTGTTCCAGTCGTCCGCTGCTTCTGTGCTGTGGCCGGGAGTGAGGAGGCTGTCGCCGTGGGGCGTGGCTGCTCCAGTCTTATCCGGAGGTGGAAGCCCATGGTTTTTAGAAAACTTTCTACAAGTTTTGTTAATGATTTGTTACTAAATCTTTAAGATAGTATTGAAAGAATTCTTAGTAAAAGGAGTGATGCAGTAGAGTGATGTGGGAAGGAGTTTTTTGCATTGTCTGCATGGTCTCCAGCCTTCCCTTTTTACAAGAATGTGTTGTTTCTAGTTATTTTACTGGAAGCATGTAAGTAACATTAAGAACCATTCATACAGGTAACATTAAGAGTAACGTTAAGAAAAATTCATACAACAAATATTTTTCTTTACTTTAAATGGCTGTTACTCATTTTAAAAGATCCTAAATTTTGCTGATTTGAACTCTTTTTAAAACTCGATCAATTTAAATGTAAGGTTCCCAGTGAAGTAGAAAGTCATTCGGTGAGATTTTTGTCCTCAGTCACAGTTACCAGTGTCCTGAGTGTCATTCTGGATAATTACAAACACAGACGCGAATAAACAAAAAAGTATATTTTACTACCAAGCTGGAGTTTTAGGGAATACGTTTTTAAAAATAGGATTTAAAAAATACCTTTTAAAAATGATGTGATCTGATTGCACAAATAATTCTTACTTACGTACTTTAATGAAACTCTTAATTTCATGTTGGCATCTTTGTTGAAGAGACTGAGATCACCCTTCAGTGGTTTATTCTATAGCACTTTTCATGCTCCCTTCACTTAGATATGGTCTGGTCCTCTCACAGCGTCCTTGATATCACACATTTGCAAATTATCCACATTTACTGTGTTTAACAATTTTTCTAACTTGGTACTGTGAAAGAATTTTGAACACACAGATGCATTAATGAGAAGCACTGTGATCACTGTGCCCTGACCACTCAGCCCAGCATCTGCAGGACTGTGTCTTATCTGCTTTCATCCCTATCTTCTCTCTTATATCCCCTCCCCGTGGTCAGGAAGAAGCCAATTTTATTTCATTTTTGGGGGGTTTATCCTTCTCTTGTTTTAAACACAAGCAAATATAGACTATATTGTATTTTGAGGTTCAAAACCTTAACGAAGATTTTCTTTCTCAAATTACTAATCAGTTAATAACATTCATTTTCCATGATTATTAATGCCCTTTATAGAAGAGATTTCAGGTATCTCTTGACTTTCTACTTTTGCATTCCAGTCCCCTATGATGAAAATGGCATTTTTTTTGGTATTAATTCTAGAGGGTCTTGTAGATCTTCAGAGAACCATTTAACTTCGTCTTCTTTGACGTTAGTGGTTGGGGCATAGACTTGGATTACTGTGATGATTGAATGGTTTGCCTTGGAAATGAACAGAGATCATTCCGTCGTTTTTGAGATTGCACCCGAGTACTGCATTTTGGACTCTTCTGTTGACTATGAGGGCTACTCCATTTCTTCTAAGGGTTTCTTGCCCACAGTGGTAGATATAACGGTCATCTGAATTAAACTCACCCATTCCTGTCCATTTAAGTTCACTGATTCCTAACATGTTGATGTTCACTCTTGTCATTTCCTGTGTGACCACTTCCAGCTTATGTTGATTCATGGCCCTAACATTCCAGATTCCTGTGCAGTAGTGTCTTCACAGCATGGGGCTTTCCTCCACCACCAGTCACGTCCACAGCCGGGCGTCATGTCTGCTTTGGCTCTGTCCCTTCATTCTTTCTGGAGTTGTTTCTCCCCTCTTCTCCAGTAGCAGGTTGGACACCTACCGACCTGGGGTGTTCACCTTCTGGTGTCCTAGCTTCCTGCCTTTGCATGCTGTTCGTGGAGTTCTCAAGGCAAGATTAGTAAGTGACTTGTTAAGTTGAAACAGTTCGGTATTGGAGTGACGAGTTGAACAAAGTCAGATCAGGTCTGAAGCCTGTTTCTCTTTTGCCTGGCTGCCGGGTGGGATCCTGACGCCAGCCCTCTTCTGTTGCTGGGTCACGTCCATAACCCGTGTCCTGTCACCTGTTTCCAGCTCTCCCTGTAAATTCAGGAAATGACTCTACTATTTTAGGTTTTTCTCACTTTACTGTGTTCATAGGTTATTACTGCCACAGCGTGAATCTTGCTTCCCTACTACACAAGGGTGTGCCATGCCCCCTAGTAACATGGAGTGCTTTATATGTTGTTCCCATGCCTCACACTATGTGCCCAAGTGCCAATTCTGTTTGCTTCTCTACACAAATCCTTTGGATTTTTTATGCTCACCGTTATGCATATTCTTGACTGAAAGATGTAGAATGTACTGGAAGCTATTTTATGAAAGGTCATTCTTAGATTTGTTGCTGTTCTGCTGCCCTGTGGCTTGATCCATCCAATTAGGGACACTCCTTTGCTTCTCTGTAGTCATCCTACTGATACATGAATGGTTTCTGTGGCTGTTGTTGAGTCTGAGCAGGTGTGGGGGCCAGCCTCTGACTAAGCCTCCTGTCAGGCTCACTTGGTGGAAGCACTGAGTGCAGCTTTCTCCACATCTCACATTTTCATTCTCAGTTCTTTGAAAACTTTCTTCTTATTTCCTGGTGCTTAGGTTTATTTTTGCCTTTACTTACTAATTTTAGTGTACCTAATCACAAATAACATATTCAATAAATTACTTTTGTGTTAATTCAAAGTCTTTTTTGCAAAAAGTGATATTTTCCTAATTCCACTAAACAAAACTACAGTATACATGCAGACAGCCATCTAAGTGCTTTCTCTAGGTAGTACACTTAGAATAAAATAAATGTTATAGTATTTTTATAATGTTTGCAGAGCTCAATATAGAAATTATTTTTCATAGTGTGACAGGTGTATGATAGTATTTTTAGATATAAAAATGTAGTAACTCATTGTTGTCTTTTCCATAAAATGGAAATAGAATATAGGTAACTTTTTTTTCTTTCTGAATTCTATTTCTACAAACAAATGAATTTGAAATTCTTTCTAAATGGTTATAAATCTTAATGTTGTTACCAATCTTCCATTTGTTATTATGCCTCACTTTGTTGGTTTTTTGTTTGGTGGCTTTGATTTATTTAATTTCTGAACTTGATGGTGTACAAGATGAAAAACACTTTATTTGTATATTTAACTCAATAGTGATGTGATCAGATATAGCATTTGTCCGTTAAATTTATATCCATAAAATTCAGTAAGCAGAATATTATTCTAATAAGTACATAATTAATTGCTGAAAGTATTCTGCATTTTAACATGTGAACATATTAATGGTTTTGACTTCTGGTCAATATTTGTGTCAATAAAGACACAAGCCTTTTCTGAAACTGTGGATCCAATGTATGTACCTAGACACTAAGTAAGGAATGGCCTTCTCTAGACCTTTATCCTGTTACATTCCTTTTCCTTTTCACTGTCAAATTTACTAAAGACTTCATTGATTCTCTTAGACATTTGTGTGCTAAAATCCATCTCTGAATAAAACCCCATCGCTGTTTTGTGTTAATTATTTTTAGGGGTGATTTTCCATTGATCTGAAGGCCTAGTGTGCTCAGGCGTCCTAGCAAGCACCTGCACTCGGTCTGCAGAGTTCGCATGCCAGCTGATACAGCACTGGAACAATTGGTAGTAAGCGCTGTTACAGGGGAACCCCCCATGTGGCACCCCCACCTCCTTCAACAATCCGGATTTCTGATTCTTTGTGAGCAAGAGTTGCAGGACTTTGCACCTTTTCTATAGTCTTCATGTTTTTCATACTGTGTCTGAATGATGAGCTGATACAAAACATGCTAAATGTTTCTGTATTACTCTTGCTCCTCTTATTTTGAAGAAGTTAATGTTCTTAATTCATTTTATCAATATGTCCCACACTTCCTCTAACTTGGTTCTTGAGTTGGCAGTTGTTCCTGAAAATGACATCATTGATCTTTAATGTGCAGAAATACTTGTAATAATATGAGTATAAAGGAGTGACTTTGGTTGTACTGTTTTTGTCAAATACAAATTGCAAATTAAATAGTACACTTTCATACCTCACGATGGCGTTTACTTATGGATGTGAGAGTTGGACTGTTAAGAAAGCTGAGCACCGAAGAATTGATGCTTTTGAACTGTGGTGTTGGAGAAGACTCTTGAGAGTCCCTTGGACTGCAAGGAGATCCAATCAGTCCATTCTAAAGGAGATCAGTCCTGGGATTTCTTTGGAAGAAATGATGCTAAAGCTCAAACTCCAATACTTTGGCCACCTCATGCGAAGAGTTGACTCACTGAAAAAGACTCTGATGCCGGGAGGGATTCGGGGCAGGAGGAGAAGGGGACGACAGAGGATGAGATGGCTGGATGGCATCACGGACTCGATGGACATGAGTTTGGGTGAACTCCGAGAGTTGGTGATGGACAGGGAGGCCTGGCGTGCTGCGATTCATGGGGTCACAGAGTCAGACACGACTGAGTGACTGAACTGAACTGAACTGATGGCATTTACTTATACATTTGTATTAAAATTATATTAAGACATTCATTTAATAATATTCATCTTTGAATATTAAATATATATTTTAAGAAGATTACATACATACATACATACATACATTGATTGATTAAGACCTGTGTGCTCAGCATACCGTGGTGGTGGATTAGGGTACAGGAAGGTAATGTTGAAAGTAGGAAGTACTCCCAAGAAGCTGCAATGTTGGGCAGGAAGTATTTTAAGGGTGACCATGAAGTATATTTCACAGTGTATTTGCACAGACCATTTAAAAGCCAGTGATAGATTCTAAAGCTACTCTGAATTTTAAAGACGGAGGATCGTGTGCCACCTATAGACTTGTTGGCAGTATTAATCATATTAGGTGTCTTAATTGGGCAGTTTATGTCTTGGCTCAAAATTTCATTCTCAGTTGTCTTCTTTCATGTTTGAAATGTGTAAGGGCAGTCTTGTGTAAGATGGTAATTCTCAGTGTGTAAATTTGTTACACTCACCCAGCTTGGAAATGTGAGATAACTCTTGACCTCTGTGTACACATGGGGTCCACATCCTACACTTCCAGAGTTTGGCTGGTCACCCGGTGCCCATATTATCTTCCTGAGTTGGTCACAGAAGTCCAGGTGGTGGGCCATGCTGAGCACGTGGGGGCATGTCTGTCCCGTGTGGCTCAGCAGGTCCTTTTGATGACTTGAACCTGTGATTGTTTTCTTTGGGTCAGATCCCCCCACACTCGATTTATTAACATGAGTTGCTCTTCAGTTCCCAACATGACCACCTTTCTTTGTTATTTTAATCTGTATCTCATGTAGGTTGTAATGTTTGTTTCTTAGGTTGTACTTTATTTATATATGATATGGCCTCTGTATGTGTTCATCAGTTTGGATTTGAATTTGTGCATCTGCATATTGAAAGGCTATTTGCAGATCTGTTTTTTAGTTTATCAAGAGAAATTTTTTCACTGTGATGCTTTCCTTGCTCTGACTAAAATTAGGTAAACTTCTTTTACACACAGATGCATTTTAATTCAGCAGCTGCCTTCTTACACATTTTTTTAACACGTTTTGTCTAAATCAGAAATCTGAATGCAAAAGACAGCACAGAGGAATATCACATGTGTTTATGGCCCTCTCTGGAGGGCTGAGGAATAGATAACATTCATTCTTGTGGCTAGTTTCCAACCTTGACAGTCATTATTCAATACATTTCAATAATGTAACTTTAAAACATATTTTTCATCGTATGAAGGCCACTGAACAGGAAAAAAAATACTAAATGTGAGTAAAGACTGAAGCATTTTGGCATGACTCTTGATAAATGATAAAGGAACTAATTTCTCTCTCTCCTTCTCCGTCTCCCTCCTGCCCTTCTGTACCGAGACGTGTCACAGCTGGAGACGCAGCTTGGTTGTGACATGCCTTTCACCTCCCTGAGAGGTGGTGCCACATGCCAGCAAATTCTGAAGCCGCGACTGAAGTGATAGAGCACCTTGGTCAGGCTTACAGAACTGTGAGCCTCTGTGAACCTCGTGATCGAAACAGTAGTGAGTGCAAGATGGAATAGGCCTGCAAGAAAGAGCTGCAGATCCTTGTTTTGGGGTAAACAGTACTCATACCATGCGTATTCTTGTTTCATCAGAGGTGACCCTCAATTATTCCAAAATACGTTTTGCCCTCCCCCACATAATTTTCATCAGTAAAAATTCTACTTAAAGGAAAGCACCGGTGTCCCTTTTGCGTATCTTCTCACTTTCAAAGTGTGTTCTGTGGGAGTGATAGGGTCTTCCTGACGGGAGGACGTGGAGTTTAACGGCGGGACTAAAAGATGTGTGCCCTGTTGTGTTTCCCCTAATACTCGAGGCATGGGAAACATGGTCGCCTGTGCGAACGTGCCTCTTCATTTTCTGGCTCTCTCCTTTATCTACCTGTGTTTAGGGGCAGCTGGACAGACAACGGTTATATCACTAACCTTGTGGCCGACTGGCATCCTTTTCTTCCGTTGTTGGTTTCGTTTGAGCTCTTTTGCACCCAGATGCTCCTGTAATCTGACACTGACTGGGGCCCGGCCATTGAGCTTTCTGTCTCAGTGAGTCTGATTACTTTTGATCCTACTTCATGTAACTGGAGTCCTGTAGCCTTTGTCCTTCTGCGGCTGGATTATTTCCCTTTGCATAGAATCCTCTAGGTTTATCCATGCTGAAGCATGTGTGAGGATTTCCTTCCTTTTTAAGCTTGAATAATATTCCATTGTATATGTAGACCACACTTCCTTATTCGTTCATCCATCAATGGAAACTTGATTGGCTTCTACCGTGAATAATTCCGGTACACTATGGTACACTAGGGTAAATAAGCAATTATTTGAGACCCTCGTTTGAATTCTTTTGGGATACAGCCAGGAGTGGACTTGCTGGATCAAACAGTAATGTTTGGTTTAATTTTTTGATGAAACCTCCATACTGCTTTCCAAAGATGCTGCTGCTGCATTTTACATTCTCATTTATGGTTCACAGCTTTCCAGTTCCTTCTTATATACACTGGTATTGTATGTTCACTGGCTGACACTTGGTATTCCTGGCTTTTTGACAGCAGCTCCACCCTAGTGGGTGTGAGGTGGGAGAGAGCCTGTTTCGATTACATTGTCTTCTTTGTTCTCCTGCACTTCTTTGCTGTTCTTTTTCTCTCAGTGTTTACTAGTTCCTTACACCAGAACTTAAAAGCTTATTTGGAGTTTTATTTTCAGTTTTTTAAAATAGTTGGCGAGGAGGATATTGATTTGAAGCTTTGTAATTGATGTTTATAACTTTAAGTGACATTTTGATGACTTTAGGAAATTACCCCTGTGGGTAGCTGAATCATATCTTGAAGAAAACAATTAAGACAGATCTCCTCCTTTTGACTTTGTTAAAACTTGGTGAATGAAAATGCAAATCAATAGTTTCATTAAAGTTTTTTTAGAAGCTTTATCTTGAGCATATAAGAAATCACTAAACTTTTAAAAATATTATGGTCTATTAAATTCTAACTTTAGATAAGGACTTTTTTCTGTAATGTATACAGAAGTAAGTCAGCTGTGTGCCAGCCTCTGATTTCTTTGGGTAATTTTTCTCCATTTTCCCCCTGGAGTCCCATGCGGTTAGGGAAGAACACCCAAGGGGCTGGAGGTCCAGGGCCTCACAGGTGGGCCTCCTGGAGTCCAGCCATGCCTGCTCCCCCAGGTGGATGGAATCTCCTGGCCTCCTTTCAATCTGTGCCCTTACTCACCCTGACCACGGTCATCAGGAGTGTAGCCCTGCTCTCTTTTCTGACTTCCCCGCCCCTTCAGCACCTCCTCCGGCAGATGGTGGATGGACTTGGTCATTCCTTTAGCGCTGTTTCCCCGGAACATGTCCTCATGGTACTTGTGGAGGAGACAGAAAATTACATTGTGGTTATCAGACATGAGAAAGCCCTTAATGAGGGAAATATGCCTGGGGTGTTTTATCAGCTTGTGGCCAGGAGGACATCTGTGTCATCTCAGCCTTGGGAAGCCTCCTCTGCACCTGAGGCCAGTGGTGAGGGGCAGTGGCGCGGAGTGCCTTCCTGAGGGACAGTGTCTCAGGACAGGTGGACACCTGCAGGGGACATGCTGGAGTTGTGCTGGATAAGGCAGCTCTGAAAGCAAGGATCTTGAAGTTCAGCTTCCAGAACAGGAAACCAAAATGAAAGAAAGAAGGAAAGAAAAGTGAAAGTCAATCAACAATGTAATCATAAATGGGAAGGCTCTGACAGGCTGGCAGCTTCGGGCACCAGGGCTGCTCCACATGCGCCACAGCCTGCCTGCTCTTCTCTGCCTGCTGCTCCGTCTCGGGCTCCGTCTCCAGAGACACCTGTGGCCCTGGGTATGTGCTGGGGCTTTAGCCTGGACATCTTAGTTGCAACCTGAGGAGGCAGGAAAAAAGTTGGGCGACTCCCATCTATTTCCTCAGCAGTCATCCTGACCAGCATCCTCAGCAGCAGCATCCTTTGTAAATTTCCTTTCCTCAGCAGCATCCTTTCCATCTGTTACGCATCAAAACCCAATCCTGACACTCCGTTCTGTGGCACCTTGGACTGGCTCACTTGTGTCTCTCACCTGGCGTCCACCTGCCGACTCCATGGTCACTCTGTGCTCAGGGACCGTCCCTTTGCGTTGGCTTCTGCCGAACTTCTCGCCATTCTCTGCTGCCTCTCGCCAGCCCCCACCTGCTCAGCACAGACGTTTTATACAGAGGTTTGCAACACACGGGTGTAGGGCAGGTGCTCTGGCTTGATAGTCTCAGCTGAGCGTCTTCAGAAGGGCGGCCGATGCTTGCGCTCTGAGCATCTCTGTGTTGGGTGCTTTCCTTCGAGAACCCTCAGGAAAGACTATGAGTTCAACGGCTGCTCAGGTGCAGGTAACGAGCGAGGCTCAGAGAGGCAGAGTGCCTTTCAGGAGCCCATGTCACATGGTGAAACAGAGACTCGAACCCACAGCTCTGTGATTTTAGTGTTCGGGCACTTTTCCAGAGTGGGTAAGAGAGTCAGATTTAATTTGTAGAAGATCTGGCTTGTTTGATTGTGACACTCTCTCTAGCTATAGGTGAGGAAAAAATAACCTTACAGAGTATCTAAATCAGGAAGATACTGCCTGTGGGTATAAAATAGGATTTTTATTTAAGGTGATTTCAAATGATGATGAAATCATTGAAGTTGTAGTAGGAAGAAAGGAAGCCCTGGGGAAGCCGTGGAGAATTTCGAATCTTGAAGTTGATGTAGGTTTCACCTAGAGCATCTCCTTCTGAACCCTCATTCACAGTAACTTGTTTCTGCCCTTGAGTGCATGGTCCTTATTTAAAACGGAAGACTTGCTTTATATATATTTATATACACATTATATGTATATATGTTTATATAATATAGAAAAACATGTTATAGTTATGTGTATATATGTATAAATATGCACATTTAATATCTATATAAATTATATGTATATATATACATATTTGTTACGTATAAGGACTATATTTTTTTTCCACTGAACTGTCATATATTTCTACAGTAATATTTGAAGATTTGCCATTTTTGTTAACTAGCATTAGAACAGCTATCATTGGGGTTGAGTGGAGAGAAAGAAAAACTTACAAGGCGGGAGGAGGAGAATGTTTCCTTTAAACTTAGAGCCTGGGGAATAGAAAGTGCCTCAGGCTAACACTTCACAGCTTGTGCAAACTGTGTTTAATTTTTATGTAATACAACGTACTGTTCCAAAGCCTGCCTCAGGGAGCCTCCTCTTCCTAAGGGTCTCTGGGGAAATGCCCACCATCCACTGAGGTCACGCTGCCCCGGAGGTGGTCCCTGGCTGGGCCTGGCACATCAGCTGGCAGCACCATGGCGGTTCTCTCCGGTCAAGTGGGCATTTTAAAGCCATCGGAAGTATGAGGAAGCTAAGTAAATTTCATTCTAGGCTTTACATGAAGACCTTCCAGGAGTCAAATGGAGCATCTCTGAGCAGGTTATGGAGCAATGATCAGAAGCGCATTGCACTTCTTAGCCGGAAGAGGGAACAGCGTCACCGACCGCGGGCACCCTCCTCGTCTCTCCTCGCCGAGCGGGGGGTCAGCAGTGATGCGGCGGGCACCATGCGGGTGCCAAGGACAGAGTTAGAAATGAGAAAGACCAGCTTCCTGTTCTTCAGAGAGCGAGCCTAAATTCTGACATTGGGGAAGTAGCCAATAAATGTCATTGTTCAGGCATTAAGTCGTGTCCAGTTCTTTGCGACCCCATGGCCTGCAGCCCACCAGTCTCCTCTGTCCTCCCAGTAAATAGGTAAGGAAGTAAAAGGAAAGATTATTTCCATTTAATCCAACAAGTAATGAATGAGACAGTGATGGAGGAGTTACGTCCTGGTCTTTTTTGGAAAATCTAACCTTTAGTTAGATTCACGTTTCTAACTAAAGTTTCACGACCTTTAGCGCATGTACTTTTCTCTCCGTGTTAGTAGCAGTAGAATACTCGGTTCACCCGTACGGTGCAGGTGGGTCTCCGTACAGATGCTGACAGACTCTGGTCCCGCTGCCCCCTCACAATCTGATCGACACCGTCCCCGCTGATTTAGAAACTCTCTGCTAGTTCTGTGTTCTGTTTCTGTTCCTTTGTGGCGGGCATGACCCAATTATTTTATTTCTTAGCTACCCTTTGCCGGGAGAGTGGAGAGATTTGGGTGTGAAGAATCTGTAACTCCTCTGCTTGTTTTGTTGTTGGTAGCTGTCCACTGCATTGAGCTCCTGTTGGCCCAGTTTAGGATGGAGGTCCTCACTGAGGCTCTCCTGTGAGCATAGCCTCTGTGTCAGCGTTTCTGTCAAAGTCAGGCCAGACAGGATTGACAGTGTCACCTCTGCAGGTCTTTGTCTCGCCAGGAGGATTTGCTTCCTATTATGTAGTACAAACCAAACAACAAATACTCCGGGCCAGAGGTTTTCAGACAGACTGGTCCTTTCATCGGCCAGAAGTGGTGCACCCCCCTCTCTCAGGCCGGACTGCAGTTACAGGTGAGAGACGGCCAGGACAGACAGGAAGAACACTCCTCAGCCATTTTCAGACGTTAGGAGTGACACTAGCTTGCTCGGCTCGCAGGGCTGATAACGAGCTGCTTTTTTCACAGAGACGCTGCCTAGTGTTGACAGTTGACCTGACGGCTCTGGCTTTGATTGGTCTCAAGAATGAACAGGATTTTCCTGCCTTGTTTTGTTTTAATTGCTGTAGCTCTTAAGCTCCTGACGGTCACCGTGCGGAGGCGGAGGTGGAGACTTCTGTAGACGCCTTCTGCTTCCGAGCGCAGAGCAGGGTGAACCGTGCCTTCTGTGGACCCTGAGCCTTGAGGGCTTCCCCGAGAGGCGTCCCCAGCCTCACACTATGTTCAGGGGTCGGGGGGAAGCAACCATGACTCCTTCCAGCTCCCAGTCCTCCCTCCTCTTCCTGATCTGGAAGCAGGAGCCAGAAAAACGCCCGATGGTCCGGGAGCCACCATTGCAGGTGTGCTTGCACGGCACACGTCTGACGGTGAATCACTGGGACGAACGCCGCCCCAGCCCTGGCTCTGGTCTCCAGTCTCTCATTTCACCGCATCTCACTGTTGGAGGGAGGACCTGCAGTTCACTGAGCCCTGCTCGAATCAGCCTGGCTCAGGGTCCAGCACTGGCTACCATGGCAGCGTGGATGGGAGAGTCCCTGGGTCCTGGTCGGAGGGAGACACCCCCGAGTCCTTGTCCTGCTGCTCCTGACGTGACGGTGCCCGTGGGGCAGGGAGGGAGGAGGGAGCACCACTGCCTGCGAGCACTGCTGCTGACCCCTGGAGTTCTCTGTTCAGGGAAGTGCATTCCTGGTGGAGGAAGGTGTTGAGCAAAAGTATCTTGACGAAGGCTGCTGGTGTTTGTGTTTTGAGAAGGGGAAGGAACGTGTGCCCCAAGGAGGACTTGGAGAGGTGGGCCTCCCGTCTGAAGGCCCTGGTTCGGTCACTCTGGTGTTGAGTGCAGTGCCCTCCACACTGCAACCCGGATCTGTAGAACGAACACCGTCAGGAAGCCAGCCTTCCAGGGACAGGTGACTGGAGCACAGACGTGGTGATGTGCTGGACAGAAGCAGAGATCACAGCATGATCCAGGAGTCCAGGTGCAGCTGAGTTGGCAGCAGGCCTGTGGAGGGGACGGTGGAGAAGAGGGTTGTTCTAGGCTGGGCAGTCTGTGGGAAGAAGAGGGACAGGTAATCAGTGTACGAGCAGTGTGTGTTTCAGGAGGCTCAATGGGTCCCCTATTATATAAAGGGTTCTTCAAGAAGGCTGAAGGGAAGGGAGAGAAAAAACAGGTCACAAACAAGAGGAAGACAGTATTCTTTGAGCATTAAACTGTGAATAATGACTGACAGCCTCCCTGCTTTTCAGCATCTTTACAGTCACAGCACTTCCGGCCTCCCAGGCCCTCTCCCCCTTTCTCCATGGGGATATGGAACCCTAGCGCTTTATTTGACAGTTTAGAACCTGCCCTGCTAAGATCAGCCTCAGGGAGGCCCTGTTAAGAAAGCTCCTTTCAACAGTGCTTCCTGCTGTGCCTCTCTTGGCCCTGAGTGGTTTGTGCAGAGTTCTCTGTGCTGCTGGGGTTCCTTCAGGTTCCTCACTGGCCCCGAGCTTGTCTGTGTGCAGCTTGTGTCCTGATGACCTGATTATTCTGTTTCTTTTCTTCTTTTTTAATATTTGCCTTCTAACTTAAACTGCAGTGTTGGAAGTTCTTTCCGTGAGGGTTTATAGCATAATAGTTTTCACCTATATAATGAACGATTCAAAATTGTTTTTTTATTTTAATTCGTATACTTTGTTTTATATTATTGAAGGTTGCTTTGCATTACTTTGCTTTCATTTCAGCTCAGTTCAGTCGCTCAGTCGTGTCCGACTCTGGGACCCCGTGAATCGCAGCACATCAGGCCTCCCTGTCCATCACCAACTCCTGGAGTTCACTCAAACTCATGTCCATCGAGTCGGCGATGCCATCCAGCCATCTCATCCTCTGTCGTCCCCTTCTCCTCCTGCCCCCAATCCCTCCCAGCATCAGAGTCTT
>SJYX01006261.1:0-21689 GCA_006410675.1 Oreotragus oreotragus | reverse complement strand
TTTTCATAATGCAATGTAGACCCTGAGACTTCTTGCTCAGTAAGCCTATGACATATTGGGGTATTTGTTTTGTTTAAATTAGATTCTTTTAGATATTTTTGTCTGGTTATAAAAAGTACATCTTAGATGCTTTTATTTTTATTTCAAAGTCTTCAGTAATTCTTTTTTCAATCTTGATTATTAGGTGCTAGTGGTAAAGAACCCGCCTGCCAATGCAGGAGATGTAAGAGACCCAGGTTTGATTCTTGAGACAGAAAGATCTTATGTAGAAGGAAATGGGAACCCACTCCAGTATTCTTGCCTGGAGAATCCCATGGACAGAGGGTCCTGGTGGGCCACCGTCCATAGCGTTGCAAAGAGTTGCTTGTGACTGAAGCCATGTAGCATGCACCTATTTTTAGTGGTTGATAATTTCCGCATTTCTGTTCCTGGTGCCATTAACTTCACTGTATTGAGTGTATTTTCTGGAAAGATGGTCTTGGGAATGGTAATAGGTAATCCTTAAATTGTGTGTGTGTGTGTTTTTTTTAAGCAGGTAGTTTAAATGTTTGGTTAACATATTGTTAAAACTTTTGATTAAAAATAGCCAGAGCAATTTATTGTAGATGTAACGTATTTATACTTTTATGTATCATGCTGACAGATCTTTCCTTTTCTCTATTGCCTTTCGTTTCTCTTCTGTTCACAGCTATTTGTAAGGCCTCGTCAGACAGCCTTTTATTTTGCCTTTTTGCCTTTCTTTTCCTTGGGGATAGTTTTGATCCCTGCCTTAAAAATAGCCAGAGCAATTTATTGTAGATGTAACGTATTTATACTTTTATGTATCATGCTGACAGATCTTTCCTTTTCTCTATTGCCTTTCGTTTCTCTTCTGTTCACAGCTATTTGTAAGGCCTCGTCAGACAGCCTTTTATTTTGCCTTTTTGCCTTTCTTTTCCTTGGGGATAGTTTTGATCCCTGCCTTCTGTACAGTGTCACGAACCTCCATCCATAGTTCTTCAGGCACTCTGTCTATCAGATCTAATCCCTTGAATCTATTTGTCACTTCCACTGTGTAATTGTAAGGATTTGATTTAGATCATAGTGGTTTTCCCTACTTTCTTCAATTTCAGTCTGAATTTGGCAATAAGGAATTCATGATCTGAGCCACAGTCAGCTCCCAGTCTTGTTTTTGCTGCCTGTATAGAGCTTCTCCATCTTTGGCTGCAGAGAATATAATCAGTCTGATTTCAATATTGACCATCTGATGGTGTCCATGTGTAGAGTCTTCTCTTGTGTTGTTGGAAGAGGGTGTTTGCTGTGACCAGTGTGTTCTCTTGGCAAAACTCTATTAGCCTTTGCCCTGCTTCATTCCGTATTCCAAGGCCAAATTTGCCTGTTACTCCAGGTACTTCTTGACTCCCTACTCTTGCATTCTAGTCCCGTATAATGAAAAGGGCATCTTTTTGGGGTGTTAGTTCTAGAAGGTCTTGTAGGTCTTCATAGACCCGCTCAACTTCAGCTTCTTCAGCATTACTGGTCAGGGCATAGGCTTGCATACTGTGATACTGAATGGTTTGCCTTGGAATTAAACAGAGATCATCCTGTCGTTTTTGAGATTGCATCCAAGTACTGCATTTCAGACTCTTTTGTTGACTTATGATGGCTACTCCATTTCTTCTAATGGATTCTTGCCCACAGTAGTAGATATAATGGTCATCTGAGTTAAATTCACCCATTCCAGTCCATTTTAGTTCACTGATTCCTAAAATGTTGATGTTTACTCTTGCCATCTCCTGTTTGATCACTTCCAATTTGCCTTGATTCTTGGACCTAACATTCCAGGTTCCTATGCAATATTGCTCTTAACAGCATTGGACTTTACTTCTATCACCAGTTACATCCACAGCAGGGTGTTGTTTTTGCTTTGGCCCCGTCTCTTCATCCTTTCTGGAGTTATTTCTCCACTGATCTCCGGTAGAATATTGGGCACCTACCGACCTGGGGAGTTCATCTTTCAGTGTCCTATCTTTTTGCATTTTCACACTGTTCATGGGATTCTCAAGGCAAGAATACTGAAATGGTTTGCCATTCCCTTCTCCAGTGGACCACATTTTGTCAGCACTGTCCAGCATGACCCGTCCATCTTGGGTGGCCCTACATGACATGGCTTATAGTTTCATTGAGTTAGACAATGCTGTGGTCCATGTAATCAGATTGGTTAGTTTCTTGTATTTGTGGTTTTCAGTCTGTCTGCCCTCTGATGGAGAAGGGTAAGAGGCTTATGGAAGCTTCCTGATGGGAGCAGTGAAAGGCAAAGGAAAAAAGGAAAAATATACCCACTACAATGCAGAGTTCCAAAGAACAGCAAGGAGAGATAAGAAAAACTTCCTCAACGATCAGTGCAAAGAAATAGAGGAAAACAGTGGAACAGGAATGTCTAGAGATCTCTTCGAGAAAATTAGAGATTCCAAGGGAACATTTCATACAAAGAAACTGGCAAAGGTCAGTTTTCATTCCAATCCCAAAGAAAGGCAATGCCAAAGAATGCTCAAACTATTGCACAATTGCACTCATTTCATACACTGGTTAAGTAATGCTCAAAATTCTCCAAGCCAGGGTTCAACCCTGGAACCATGAACTTCCAGATGTTCAAGCTGGATTTTGAAAAGGCAGAGGAACCAAAGATCAAAGTGCCGACATTTGCTGGGTCATCAAAAAAGCAAGAGAGTTTCCAAAAAATATCTATTTCTGCTTTATTGACTACACCAAAGCCTTTGACCGTGTCGACCACAATAAGCTGTGGAAAATTCTTTAAGAGATGGCAATACCAGACCACCGGACCTGCCTCTTGAGAAATCTGTATGGAGGTCAGGAAGCAACAGTTAGAACTGGACATGGAACAACAGACTGGCTTCAAATTGGGAAAGGAATACGTCAAGGCTGTATAATTGTTACCTTGCTTATTTAACTTATATGCAAAGTACATCATGAGAAATGCTGGACCGGAGGAAGCACAAGCTGGAATCAAGATTGCCAGGAGAAATATCAGTGACCTCAGATGTGCAGATGATACCACCCTATGGCAAAAAGCGAAGAAGAACTAAAGAGCCTCTTGATGAAAGTGAAAGAAGAAAGTGAAAAAGTTGGCTTAAAGCTAAGCATTCAGAAAACTAAGATCATGGCATCTGGTCCCATCAACTTCATGGGAAATAGATGGGGAAACAGTGAAAACAGTGGCTGACTTTATTTTAGGGGGCTCCAAAATCACTGCAGATGGTGACTGCAGCCATGAAATTAAAAGATGTTTGCTCCTTGGAAGGAAAGTTATGAGCAACCTAGACAGCATATTAAAACGCAGAGATATTACTTTGCCAACAAAGGTCTGTCTAGTCAAGGCTATTGTTTTTCCAGTAGACATGTATGGATATGAAAGTTGGACTATTAAGAAAGCTGAGTGCCGAAGAATTGATGCTTTAGACCTGTGTTGTTGGCGAAGACTCTTGAGAGTCCCTTGGACTGCAAGGAGATCTAACCAGCCCATCCTAAAGGAAATCAGTCCTGAATATTCATTGGAAGGACTGATGCTGAAGCTGAAACTCCAATACTTTGGCTACCTGATGTGAAGAAGTGACCCATTTTAAAAGTCCCTGATACTGGGAAAGATTGAAGGCAGGAGGAGAAGGGGATGATAGAGGTTGAGATGGTTGGATGGCATCACTGACTCAATCAACATGATTTTGAGTAAGCTTCAGGAGTTGGCGATGGACAGGGATGTCTGGTGTGCTGCAGTCCATGGGGTCACAAAGAGTTGGACATGACTGAGTGACTGAACTGAACAGAACTGATAAATCTAATTTGAAGGGTTAGTTGTAAATAGGACATTCTTTATTAATGCATGTGTGAGATAATGTCATTGGAACATACCTGTATTCTTATGGAAGGCAGTTGCCATTGCTTTCTTGTGGCCTGCTAGATTAAGAAAAGTTGCTAGATTGGTTACCATTTGAACATAATATATCACTCAGTCATCCCAGAGAAACAGAGCCACTAAGATATATGTTAACCCTTGTGTGTACCATTTGAACATAATATATCACTCAGTCATCCCAGAGAAACAGAGCCACTAAGATATATGTTAACCCTTGTGTGTATGTATGCACGTGCACGCACACACACACACACACGTGTCTGTCTGTCCATCTGTCTTCCCTTCCCTCTCATCACCCACACCCCCTCCAGCTTCTGCCTAGTGTCTCTCCCTATCGTTCTCAGTTCATTACAAGGAGCTGGTTGATGCACTTCTGTGGCCTGCTAAGCAGGTGTGAAAGCTGAAGGTCTTGTGTAAGTCTCTGCAGAAGAAGCTGAGGCTGCAGTCCACAGACCAGCGTCTAGTGTGTGTCCCCCATCTGTCTAAGTATTTCCCTGCTTGGGACATAGTGATGTGTGAAAAATAACCTGTTGATGAATGAGCCTATGAGGCTTACATGTTTTATAAGATATTTTTATAGTGTTTTTTCTTAATAACCATGTTTTGAGCCCTTGCTGCTTTGTTTTCGTTGGAAATTAACCCTTAGTTAAATAATCCAAGAACTATATAAATTAAAAAAAAGTTACTTCTAAACTTTTTATCATTTTGGATCATCTAAATTTAATTAATCACATTGATATTACATGGACTAAAAGTGAAAACTGTATAATTTTCATCTTAGCACAAATTAGATTCTCTTTAATTTTCAACAGAAAGAATATCTTCTCTGAAAACAAGATTAACAAAATTCTATATTACCCATTTATCTTAACTTTGTTATTTTTTTTGGAATAATGATTTGAAGTGTTTTGTAGACCATTATAGCCCAGAGAAGGAATTCTGTTGTCCACAGATTCATCAGCTTGTAACTATAAGACGTGATCTTATTTATGACATGGCTTATTCAAAATCTCTATAACCTCCTACAATAGAGGGAATGAGATTGTGCTGGAAGAATCCCGGAATCTCGCTTTGACTTTTTTTTTTTTTTCCTCTTTCCATCACCTAGTTCTGTGTGAGAACCACTAAATAAATATTTATTGAATTTCTGCATGGGTGTTCAGATCTCACCTTACAGGGTAATAGCAGCTTCTTGAAGGAATAAGCCATGTTTTCCCATTTGTGTTTATTTATAATATCTCACTTGGTAGGTACAGGATAGCTTCAGTAAAGCCTGGAAAAAAATTATAATTTCATCTTTTGTTAAATATACAGTTTACCTTAACTAGTCAATGCAGTTTCAGAAAAAGATTTCCAAAGTATTAAATAGATAGAAATGTCAGTTTCAGGAAAATTAAATTTAAAACTATTAATACGCTCAGTGTGGTCTATCTTGATCGCTGCTTTAAAGAGCTTCTGTGGCCTGGCCCTGGTTGGCCTCTCGAGTCACATTTTCTGCTTTCTTCTGCTCCCTGTCGGCGCCAGCTGTCCTGAATTCTTCCTGTCTCCCCGAGTGTGCTGTGCCTTCTCCTGTACCTCGGGTGACTAGATGCTGCTCGTCTTGCAGATGCGCACTGTCACTGAGCTTCTGCAGGTGGACTAGGCGCTCCTGCAGGTACCTGAGCTCCCCTGGAGTTTCAGGTGTGCACGTGTGTCAGAGCCTGTCCCTTCTGTCTGGGAACTGAGTTTCTTCCTCGATTCAGGACATAAATGATTTCCTGTTCTCATTCATATGACATATGTTCATACCACTAGTACAGACGGGTATTAATGAGGAATGACTCAGTTATATTTGTGGGTGTGTATGTGTTCTACATGTGTGTACACATACATGCTGCTGCTATTCAATGCACACGTCGTGTCTGACTCTTTGCAACTCCGTGGACTGCAGCCCACCAGGCTCCTCTGTCCATGGCATTTCTCAGGCAATGGTACTGGAGTGGGGTGCCATTTCCTTCTCCAGGGATTCTTCCCAACCCAGGGACTGAATCCACATCTCCTGCATTGGCAGGCAGATTCTGTACCACAGCCACCAGGGAAGCCCAATAAACATTAATATATATGTATTAAAGAGTGATAGTATTTTACAAGAAACATTGAAACCAAAAATCTAACTTTTTTTCAAGAATTTTCAATTTATTAAAATATACTTGTCAAAAATTATAGATACATATTCCCGTATTTAGTATCAACAAAATTGGAAACCATAAGGAGAAAAAGGTAAGGAAATGCTTATTTTAGGGGTCTTATTCCTAAGGTATATACTCTTAAACATAAGAGACTCCAAGGGTGAACCCTGATGCAGTTTTGAAAGTTAGCAAATAAAGGATGTTCAAAGTTGAACTAACCTTTGATGATTTTTCCTAAATAAACTGAAGGGAGAGAAGTCTAAGAGGAGATTAAGGGCACATAGTCACACAGCTAATGATTGAGAAGAGAGCTCTGAAAGTGAAATACCAGAAGGAGGAAAAGCCAAGTGATCCTGATTGATGATTCTGCAGGGAAGCATGTGGCTCAGGCCATCTGTGACCCACATAAAGGGGACAGGCCGCATGGCTGGCTTCAGGGGGCCGGCTCGGAAGGCGACAAGAAGGGCAAAAGAGATCCCGGGAGGATGCGGGGTTTTTAGTTAATTTTGATCAACCTTAAACCGTTCCTTAGAACTGAAATTTCCTCACAGCTGAATGGAATTTAAGCGCTGTGACGAGATGGCCACACTTACCTCAGATCATGTTGTGAATCTGTGTGTTGGTTATTCAGCCAGTAATCCACTGAGAGTTTCTCACTCAAAGTCGTTAGTAAGGAGGTTACTAGAACTTTCTACAACTTTCAGTTTTGTAAAACATTGTAAAGACCTTTTCATTATGAAACAAGGGATAAGGGGAAGCTTATTTTTTGGCTCATTCTAGTAAGGATTATTGATATGGAAAAAATGTGAAATGGAGAAAAGTTTGTATTCTTACTTAATTTCTTTTATTTCTTGATCAACTCTTTTGTTTGATATTTTAAAAAGTGAGAAAATTCTACTTCATAATTTTATTATACATCTAAATCATTTCAGAAACAAAACGAAGCATGGTGAATCTGGAAGTTTAAGTGAATTCTAAACTATTAGAGTAGGTTACTCATGACTTGGTAGGTTTTGGCCAGAGACACCTGGGAGCCCACAGGTGCCTATTCTGTTGGGACTGTCCTTTGTGACTATTGCTTGCAGATGGGATTTAAGTTGTCTTGGTGGCAGCACTGATGACTCTTTTCTCTGGTTTGTAAGTGGATTAGGATACCCCTCACCCCCAGGGCTAGTAGTCAGTATTTTCAAGGCTTTTGGTTGGTCTTGCTGATGTGACCTTTGTAGGTCATATCAGTGTGGAAAACTGAGTCCACGTGAGGATTTGTTCAGGTGGTTTGTGTGTGGATGTGTGCAGGATATTTCCAGGACTGGAAGAATGGTGTGCTCAATTTCGTTAACAAGTTACTCCGATCCAGCTCTGAGTCAATGATTTCAATGAACATTGTAGCCTCTGCTTCAGTTTTTCTTGTAGGCGCTAGATCAAAAAGTGTAACAAAGTAAATAAATATAAACTTGGTAAATATTTTATGTTTTGTACTGTGTTTCTCCAAGTAATGAAACTATGGTCATCAGAAAGGTATCAGCAAGAATTGTTTATACACATAATGACATCTTTTTTCTCTCTCCCATTCCTGAAATGGCAGACTTTATTTACCAGGAGCACTACCCCTTTCCAAATTGCATGGAAGTGGGAAGGTCTTGGACTGAATTTAGGAGACCTGATTCACGTTTCTCACGTGCTGTTTCACAGCTGTGTGTCCTTGACAAGTTCTGTGTAGCATGTGCATGAATGTTAGGTAGTCTTCGAAGATGCTGGTACTGTATCCTCTAGACTGAAAATTCTGTGTCATAGGTTTGCCATTAACACACGATTGGATTGGATTCCTACAGTGACACGTAAGATCAGCTAGTGCATATATGATAACAATTATAACACTTTAATTTCTCTGTTCTTGGAATATTATGTGTTTTTGGCCTTAAAGAAGATGATCATTACTTCTTGATCGACTTTAGGCAAATTTCTTTGCTTTTCCACTCACAGTGTCCATCTCTAAGTGTTTACTTGGTAGAGTGCTGTGGAGTTATGTGAGGCCCCATGGGGAAGACTCTGAAAGGGTACTCAGAGTGAGAGAGTGTGTGTGTTCTTGCCCGGGGCGGTGAGGAGAGTGACAGGAAGGTGGGTGGAAGCCTGAGGGTGGTTGGGTGGGGCTGTAGGAGTGGTTGACCTTCTGTGTTAAGACAGCAGCAGGGAGCAAAGTAGAACAGCAGAGATGCCAGGCTCCTCTGGACTCCCCCTCCCCCTTAAGTCTTTAGTACATCCCCAAGTGATACTGGGAACCTACTGAGTTGATCAGCCTCCCAACTAGGTGGTCCTGAGGAAGAGACCATGGAGGTGATGTGAAATCTCAGCATGTTTAACATGACGTCTTGGGAAAATGAGTGCTAATTTCCAAAGAGAATAGTAAGAATGAAACCTGCTGTTTGAAGTGGCCTATTCATGAACTGTGGAATATTGAAAAGTTGGTTGTGTGGCATCTCACTTCCATTTAGTACATACAAGATAAACTAGCAATTGAAACATTTAATTTTTCTGTTCTTGGGATATTTTATTAATGAGTATGTATTTTTTTGTCCCTAAAGAGGATGATCATTACAGAAGAAAATCTTTTGTGGATCAAGTAATGCATTAAAATTAGAGGGGAAAGTATTCACATTCCTGAAATTATACCTGGAGCTATATAATAGGTATTAGATGAAGTGAGTTGTTCCTTTGATAGTGCCTCTTTGGTTGGAAGTCAGAGCATATTTTTAGTGAATTTTTAAGTGAACACCACAAATATCTAGTATTTTTGCTTCTTTTACTTAAAGGAACAAATCTGTTTGTGCTTTATAATATTTTGATCAAAACTTATCAAGATGTGTTTATTTAAAACTCTTAATCTCGTCTTGAGTGGACAGAGTTCACGGTTACCCAGTTTCCATCTTCCTTTGGTGTGTTTCTTCCATAGTTCTCTGGAGTCCCTTCCCCAGGAACCTTAGTAAGTCGCTCTTACACTGATGCTCACAATGCCATTTTAACCCACACTTCTCTGTTTTCCGCCCAAGCATTTCATCCTTTCCCCCTTCCTTACCATGCATGCCAGTATTCTGTTGCTTGTACCCTACCCTAGGATAGATGAACCTGATACTGGGGTCTAATGTGTGAACTTAGTGACAATTTTGGCTTTGTTAAATGTAGAAATTTGAGCCTATATCTTTATTATTTATACATTATTCCTTGGTTTCTCTCCAAACATATGTAGACTGATACATTCAGTTCCTTGAGGGTTTTGCTCAAGGGCCATTCTGCTCGGACGGGTTTCTGTGAGCACTCAGAATAGCATCCTGCAAGCAGGACCCATGCGGCTCTGTGGGCCCTGCCATGCCGCCTGCCTGCCGCTGTAGACGTTATTTAAGCTGCACAGGTCATCGACACAGTTTTTCACAAACAGAGAGTATGTATTATAATAAAAATGTTAACCTGATACAAAAGTCAATTATACTTTTTTGTGACTGAGCATGACAATTGGAGATATCCCCTAAATGGCTCCATGTTTATATGTTACGCTTCTTATATGTACTGAATTGAGATATTTCATATCATCATGGAACATTGAGGAGTGAGGCCCACCTGAGTGTGACCGAATCGCAAGGGCGCCAGGCTCTGCGCGAGGTGTGGTGTGCGGCAATCGGTCCTGGTGACCAAGATTAATGAAACTCAGATGGGTTTTAATTAGTGCAGCTGCAGTCATCAATTATCTGCTGAACACAAATATTGTTATATTTGGGAAATTCTTGATTTATTTTATTCCACTGGCCAGCAGATTTAGATGAATGAGTTCTCATCATAAACATTCTGAGAAAAATCGCCGGAGGCCACGGTTTATTATTTAGGACACAATCAGCAGGAGTGAACAATACAAAACAGAACGCTAAGAAGGGCTCTCAGCATTAATTTGGAAATTTTGCTGAAATGTATGGCTTGTACAGGTTGTCAGAAACATCAGGGCATCCTCAACAAAATTCAGAGCAGTCTATCAAGAAGGGAACATGCAACTGTCTTACACAGCCCAGGAGATGGTCCCTAATGGGTGTCAGTGCACACGCGCTGCAGACAGGTGCCCGCCACATCGCCCTCCACGGGGCGCCTGCCAACATAGCCCGGGCGGCTGGCCGCCTTCGTGCCAGAGAACAGGAGCGGCCAGCACTTCCTGAGCGTGAAGATATCTGTGTTCATCCATGAACATACACTCACGCTTCTTTGTGGCGGGCTTTATTAATGTTTTAGCATAACTCCCTAGTGACTTAGTGGTAAAGAATCTGCCTGCAATGCAGGAGACACGAGTTCAGTCCCTAGGTCAGGAAGATCCCTGGAGAAGGAAATGGCAACCCACTCTCGCGTTCGTGCCTGGGAAGTCCCATGGACACAGGAGCCTGGAGAGCTGCAGTCCATAGTGTTGCAAAGATTTGCACATGTCTGACAGGACTGAGCACGCATGCACAGACGAAATTTTCAGCCTTGGATTAAGCAGGTACAAGAAAGAGCAATCTACCTCTTGGATGAAGGGAATGTATTACATGGCTGTTTTTACACGGGCAATGAGATGCATAAACAAAGATACTTTTAATATTTCTAAGTTAAATCTTGAATTATTATTAGAATGAAAACTATTTTAAAAATTCATGTAAATTTTGTATATTGAATATAGTAGTAGTATTTCTGAACTTTTTTTTCCATCAGACTTTGTAATTTTATTTTCTGAACTCTGTGATTTAGTGAGACTGCCTAATACAGAGCCCCCTCAAAATAATTAGTAAACATCAAACATCATTTCACTGTATAACTTCTTCACGGTATGAAATCTCTGTCACATTCTTATTCAAAAGAGTAGGACAAAGAAGGAAGTGTATCTGGCTTACATACTTGCCTAAGTTACGGAGTATAATGTGGTAGCCAGGATAGCTATTCTAAAAATGTCATATGAGTCATAACCAAGGCCTTATAAGAAATCCATTGCAAGTAATTTTTAAAGGTCTTATGACATGGTGTTCAGTTTGTATTAGGATCTGAAATACATTCATTAACATGTATCTTATATTCTGAATCTTATATTAGGTACAAGACTTCTGTTTCTTCTATTACAATTTTGTGGTCAACTGATTAGTCAAATTTCTTAATATCACAATGTAATCTGAATTATGTTTCCTTAAGGGAATAAAAAGGTATGGCCCCTTTCCAAGTATAGTCACATTGGCTGGTGTTTGTTCCTACAGGGGAGACCCACTTTTACCCTGAGGGAGGTAGGAGACCTTGGAAGCTTGCACTGTTTGTACACTAGATCAACGTGACTGTGCTTACAGCTGAATTGTGCGAGGGTGCCCAGTAATGCTCCTGGCTCATTAGCTGTTGTCTTCATATGTTTTATAGAGTAAATCATAGAAAGCTTTCTGTTTTCCAGTTAACAGATGGAGGAGCTTTTGTTCATTGAACCAAGGTGCTTGAGAGGAGATTTTATTTCTTATTCATTAAATTATATGTGATTCTTAGATTTTTACCAACAAGAAACAGATTCTCTGAATGGATATGTCTACTTGACCCAAGAAGTCTTGAGAAATGGGCCAGAGTTGTCTTCTTAACATAATCAGACTTTGCTATAGATTTTTATTGTATTCTTTTTCATAAGTTTTAAAGAACCAGTGGACTTCTGATCTTAACATTGAACATTAAGGGTAACATATCTCCTTCATTTTTAACAGTATGAAACCCTTCTTCTCTCTGGTTCTGAAAACCACATGCACTTTTGCATATATGGTGCCAGAAATCAAGAATAGTGATAGACACTGCCCCTCCTGTGGCCTCCATGTGGTGGGGGACTCTGAGCACCCACTTTTCCTTTCTCTGGAGGTGATTGCTGTCCTGATTTTTTGTTAATCATATTGAACATTGAATATCTATGCATTAACAGTTTATAGAAATATTCCTTCTTAGATTTTTAAAATTCTAAGTCAGTATTATTTTCTAGTCTGTAGAAGACCTAACAATATGTCTTAAACTACTGTATGTCTGTCTTAGAAGCTTACTTTGTATATTTAAATATGCTTGTGAAGTATCCAATTATCTATAGGTTTTTTTCCTAAGTGTTTTTGTTGCTCTATTCTGTAGAATAGGATACATTATATGGGAACTTTTATTCCAGTAGAACATTATTAATTTGAAAATATATAACTTTATCATGCCAAAATTATCCATCTAAGTAGCTGCTTATTGCCGACTCCTAATAATAAAATAAGATGCATGTTTAAACAGTTTTTTGAAAATACAGGTAGCATAGTTTAAACATGAATAATCAGAAAAGCTTTGGTCTTTTGAATCTATCATATTTGATTTTTTGAGCAATTTTGTTTCTTTATTTTTATATTCCAAAAAGCCATAATGGTAATATTACCATTGCTTTTAGGATTTTATAAATTTGGACATAATTTATAAGAATAAAATATGTTGATGTTTAATATGTATGAATGACCATAGTTTTGCTGTTTTAATCTTTGGGGATTATACGATCGTACCATAAGTTTCTCACAAGTTGTGATGGATTTTGTAAAAATATCAAATATTTTCCAGCATGATGGTGTTCCATATAATAAATGTAACCTAGTGTAAGTTAGCGGTGTTGATTTGAAGCTTCTCTTCTTTCTGTTGAGGGTAGCTGCGAGCTGGGAGGTGGGAGCACCCAAGAGCAGGAGGTGATTTGGGGATGGAAGCTAGGCTTTGCGTTTCTGCTTCCTCCCATCCAGTTCAGCTACACACCTCACCCTGGACTGCCGTATTATCACTTTGTCACAGGCTGTGACAACACCCCTAACAATAAGAGTCTTTCCTTTTGTTTATAACACTTAAAATGTCTTGGCGATTAGAACTTTTTCCTTTCTTCTCTGAATAAAATTGTTTTGTGCTGACTTTTTTTATTCCAGTGAGGAGAAAGAAATAAAAGCAACCCTATTTCCTATTACAAATTATCATAAATATTGGAGATGCAGATTTTTCTTAGATCATTAGCATATCATGCTGCGACCCATACCAGAATGTACCATTAACAAAGCCGCCTTCATGTAATTAATGTAAATAATATGGAACTACAGCTTGAGTTACCCAGTCAGCCTTGGCAAAAAGCATTTGTCATAACGCATCATCTAAGGAGCCCGGCCTCAATTCAAATTAAACTTCATGGGTTTGTCCCTTTATTTTTTCCTCTCATGCTATAAATTTCTGTGAAACATTTATGACTATAAATTTCATTGAAACACCTATATAGGAGAAGAAAGCAATCCAGTAAGCTGAAATTAAAATTTTATTATTTACAGTGCTTCTGCTGGTGAGGGCAATTAGTATCTTCATAAAGTCGGAGATGGAGGTGCAGGAAATGCAGCGGAGGGCCTCCTCCTCCCCTTAGAAGTGCTTTCTGTCCTCTGCAGCTGCCAGCACATCTAAAGTATGGTTTCTGTCTGCCATGTGCTCCTATTGCCCTCTGACTCCAAAACACAGAGGAGCATTGTAAATTTTTCATGAAGAGGCTTCAGTCTGTAAAACAGCAAACAGGAATAATGTTTTAAATGCAATCATTGTCAAGTTTGAACAATGTAATTTATCAAGAGAGCAGTTTGTACTATATAATAAGTTTCATATATTAATACAATTTTTCATCTGATGTCAGCCTTCTGATTTATGAATAGCCCATGATCTAAGGTGATCATTGAATTATAATTCAAGTAATAAGAGGCCAGGGACAAGACGCTGGAACTGCTCCCCTGCATTAGCTTGCATGCCACCAAGCCAATTTACTAAACAACCGTGGGCTAAATGATACAGTTTTTCTAATTCAAAGAAGGCACTCGTTAATTAGATAAAGGCTAAAGCTCTCATTATTTTTAAATGATTTAAGAACGAGTAAAGATCTTACAGCTTATACTGCGGCTTTAATAGTTCTCTGCTTACTGCCTTGTAATAAGAGTATTAAAGACAGATGGGCCAGGCCGATTTAAACCAATTACGGTATTTCTTGTACACCAGGAGCAATGACTGTTCACAGGCACATCAGATGCGAATATTTGACACGTTTCAGATGGCTGAAACACCACTGATTAATGTGATTTATGAATAAGTTGTTTCCTTCTGCTAATTTTTAGGGAATAATCACACTTCCGGACTATATTTAGTAGTTCTTGAGGCTTATTTCATATTCCTCAGTAACACAAGTGTTTTGTAGATATTTAACTTTCTTATTTACCTAAGTAAAGAAAAAAAATAAACTTTTTTTCAGTTCTGTTTATTGAGCCACTGTTAGGTGCTGGGCAGGCCCTGATGGCATCAGTGCTCACTGGGTGAGTTTCCTTTTAATTATCTTGATTCCTGTGATAAGAAATTAATAACAAATTCCAGAGAAAAATCAAAGATTGTCAGTCATTAGTTAAAAAGAAAATAGACTACATGTGACATTCTCACGTACTTGTAAGGCTGTAAATTTGCTTTGCAGTTAATGTCACGTTTTAGAATTATACAAAAATTAAGAATTGATACAGTGGCTTTTGTTTTGTGAAAATTAATGAACTGCGGAGTTCTTGAGTGCATTGTGTATGTGCTTTTGCTGACTGATTGTGTTTACTAGTATTTCACGTTGGGGGCTGGTTCATCGCACGGCCTCTGCTCTCCAGCCGTTAGTGTCCTCGGACGCGTGGTGCTTGTGGGCTGCTGGCTCTTCCCTCCCTTCCTCTCCGCATCCCTCCATGCTTGTCTTCTTCCTGTCCTTCATTCCGGAAGTGATGAAAAGCATCCACTTTGTATCACCCACTTGTCCATAAATGTTTTCCATTGCTTACTCACAATGTAAATATCCTGCTGCTGCTGCTAAGTCACTTCAGTCGTGTCCGACGCTGTGCGACCCCAGAGACGGCAGCCCACCAGGATCCTCCATCCCTGGGATTCTCCAGGCAAGAACACTGGAATGGGTTGCCATTTCCTTCTGCAATGCATGAAATGTCCTATGACACCTTAAATATCTTTAGCTTTGCTTTTTTTTTTCCTTTTTAATCTCCTCTCATTTATAGTTTCCCATTTTTGTTATTACAGTGATGAGCTTCAAATTTAGCTAATTTTATTCGTAGAAACATTGCCTTGTGTAGCAAAGGTAGCCATACCAGCTACCTTGGAAAAGTAGCTCTTGGTTGATTTTGTAGTGTAGTTTGAACTTGGCAGTCCCTCTGTCTATGTGTTTGACTTAAATCGATATAGCCTTTGAGAGACTGGCATTATTAGTATATGTTGTTTCTTACCTTCAGGTCTGTGTGGGGACAGTCACAACCAGCTGCTCTGAACTCTTACAGATAGCATTGTGCTAGTTCTTTTTATCCTTCCTTAATCACCTTTCATTTTTCTTGTTTCACCCCAATTTTAAATTAGTTATTTCAGAGTTGTTGGGCATATGATTGCAGTGAAAAATGCAGTAGATAACTATGTACATATAAAGGAAAATTGCATACATAAGAGATTCAAATTGTTTTGTGTTTCTTCTTTGTTGCCCCCTTTTTTCATCTTTGAAAAAAAAAAATTTCCTCATCTGAGCAGCAACGAGATATGTTATTAATGGACCCTGAGTTGAACAAGGTATTTGTTACAGTAACTTTTGACCTGCTTAATAAGTACTCACGCTGTGTAGCGGAGTTTTTATTGTACTCTGCAGTGTACAGTTATGAAGTGTGGTACATAATAAAATAAAAGCAATAATGTTGATATTTCTGAGGGATCCATCAGAGCTGACCTGCAGCAACATATTTCATCTGGTTTGTCTGGGTATGAATGTTTGAAAGTTATGGCTGAAATTACTAGAGACAATATTGTGTTTATGACTTCTGATTATTTACCGTTGTAAGGAACCTCACCCTTTGTGATTCCCAAAACTATTTCTGTGACAGTTCATTAGTGTTGGTGTCAAGAAACAGATGAAAAAGACAAAATACACTTAGTATTAGGCAATAAGACGTTTTAAGCTAAATGTCGGTATTTAATGTATAAGAGTGTAAAAAGCTCACGTGGAACCATTACGGAAGCAGAGAGTACACATTTTCTAGTTTTAGGTAGACTCCTTTCATGTGTGTATTATTCAGGCCCATGCTTCATGACATAATTAATGTGGCTTGAGATGTTTTTTTTTAGGAGGCAAATAAAACAAAACAGAAAGATTAAGGAGGAAGTACCTCTTTTCACTAGAAAAGTATAGGATAGGTTTCACAGATAATCGTCCTGAAAATGAGAGCTGTTTAATATTGGAAAAGATGGCCATTTGAATCTAAAAAATACATTTATCTGTAAAAAGATAAATTGCTACCTTGAAATATAATTTGTGTTTGCTTGTCTCTCTTCCTTATCAGATTGTATGTACCTTGAGGATGGAGGCCTGGGTCCTATTTATCTCTGTGTTTCCAGAACACAGGATGGGATCTGGCCCATAGCGGATGTTCAAGAGACATTTAACAGTGGAGATATTAATACCTTATTTTTTTCTCCTTGTAACAGCTCCCATATAGTACGAGACCAGGGGAGAAAATTAAGAAAGACCTGGTTTCCTGACGATAAAATTAAGATACTCAGTACCGCCTTTCAAATGAGGACTGCCTCATTTTATCCTTATTGAAAAGAAATTCATCCATCTTGATCAGCCAGCCCACTTTTGAATGGAAAACTCATAGCTTTATATTTTGAAGAAATATGTAATTATTAACAATCAGTGTTTAACTCAGGGTAGTTTGTAAGTGAGCTTCTAATAGGCTGTAGTACCTTGGTGATATCGCTACTATTTTTTATTGCTGCTGCTGCTGCAGTATTAACAGTATTGCTTAGCAGAGCAAAGTAAAGAGCCTCATAGCATCTATACAGACACCGTCTGCTTATAAATATTTTTGACTACCATTTTTATTGCTGTCAAAGTAAGTTTTAAGCCATATTTTCACTCATCAGCATTCACTAGAGTGTTGATTGATAAGTTTTCTTTTGAGGATTGTGATGGGGATAGGAAAGGTGTTAACTAGTTGTCAGCTACTTTTTAAACGTTTCATTGAGCTCAGTGCTGTGGTTTCATATGGCCCTTCTGAGAAGTCTTTGGTGTTTCAATACCTTGCTGGAATGATTTTCAAAAATTCACTAAAAAAATATGACAGCTGTAAAAATAAAAATGGGTAACAGTTTTGTGTGATCATGCCTCATATTTAACTTTATAAATAAAGCCATTAGCTCTAAAGAAGTCATGATATGCTTCTGAATTTATTTCAAAGGTAATACTGTGGACCCACACACACATAAGTGTGTTGACATGATTCACCCTTCAATGCATGCCTCAGGAGCAGTCATCAAAAGTATTGGCTTGGCCAAAAGTTTTCAAATTGTCTTTTCCCTCTCTGTTGCATCCACCATGTTTTATATGGCCCGGAAGCAGGTGGTGAGAAAACCTGATTGGACCTCCAGGAAGTGCTCTGATGTTCATCAGCCTCATGTGCAAGACAGAAAAGCTGATAGTCCGAAATTGCTCTTTAAACTAAGACAGACTGTCAGTCTTCAGGAATGGTGGGGAATGGCCTATTTATGTAATCAGATACTAACCCTGGGAGGGAGCTGTCAGGCACATGCTTGTTGTGTAAGCAGCAGGCAAACTGTGCTTTATCTGACAGACAGTGTGTAAATCTGTCCATACAAAACCCCAAATGTTTAGTTTGCTCCTAGTCACTGTAATAATCTGCTTATTTTCCTCTGCTCGAGCAATGACATCACTTGGCAGAATGTGCTGCAGACAGAAGTCCCAGATAAGGCTGCGTTAGTGTCAGTCATTCACTCCTTGATTGGCAAGACGATAAATAGGAATTTACGAGAGGTTTGCTTTCAGCTAGAAGAATAGGCAATGTGTTCTGGACAGGAATAACTTTATTTAGTGTGGTTATTTTACACCTTGAGGAAGTGGACAGCAAGCATCATGTCTAATTATAGTTTCTAGACTAAGCAGCGGACCGTATCAATAACTATTGAGTAGCTGTGTCCACAGGGAATCTGGTTTGTTAAGATGCCTTTACTTTACTTACTATATATATATGTATGTATTTATTTCATTGACTTCAGTATGTGTTATGTTCAGCACCCTTTAGCTTCTCATTTTAACAACACCTTTTTATTATTTTATTTGCTGAGTGTGAGTAGTAATGACTTTATACATGTGAGCATTTAGGAATCTGTAAACTAAATCCTATTCTTGAGGAAAAATGGAACTTTTTAAATCTGAATTTTTTTCTTTTTTTAAAATTCATTTTCAATTGGAGGACAATTATTTTACAATATTGTGTTGGTGTCTGCCATAAATAAATCAGTTTGTATAAATAAATAAAACTTCAGAGAAACTTCAAAAAAGTCTGAATTTATGAGTTGACAGAGAGTTAGAATTGAATTCACTGTTCTCATATATTTGTTCAGGGAAAATAGTGTGCCTTCCCATGATGTCTAGATTATAGCAAGTGTTAAATGTGAGTAGCATTTTCCTTGATATTCACTCTTTGGCTAAGCAATGAAACTAGGAATTTTCTTTAAAATTTCTGTGCGATTATTCAGCCTCTTCAAATAGTCATTCAAATCTTAGTTTGATTTTAGCAAATAAATGGTTTCTCTTCTAATTGTAAATGATTGGGGACAGTCTTGGTTGCTTTAAACAAAGAGGACACCTCAGTCCTGGACCATAGTCTTGTGATCAGAACCTTCGCAGGACGCACTTTTGAATCCCACGCACTTCTGAAGTGAGCAGCAGTTGGGGTGTATGGCTGAGTGTGGCAGTGGCAACTTGGGCGCCCCCAGGTAGATGCTCTGCTGTCCTGGTGCTGTGGCCACATGTGTCCGAGAGTGGCCAAAGGTTTTCCTAAGAATTTTAACACCAGCAGTGGGAGGAAAATGAAAAGTATGCAAAAGCAGACGTGCCCACCACACTGATAGCAGCCCTGAAGGGTTAATACATGACTGCGCTTCTTCTCCGTGTACTGCAAAGCTGTGGGCATTTTGATTTGAATTGATTTCCCAAGTACCAGAGTTCATGTACTTAGCCTTTTGTTAGTTCATGATAGTAGCGTCACATAATTACATTCAGATTGGTTTTATCAGTTGTCAAAATCAAATAGCCCACACTTAAAGAGTTTGATCATTGAGCTCTTTAATTCTGCCTTTTTGTGTCTTTTCCTCAGTCACCGACTCTGTCCACAATATTAATCCCTGGTCAGATCTATGTACACTCGGGTACAAGTTAAAATTCCTTCAGTGGTCTTGTATTTCTCGCTTGTTGTTCCCCAGAGGAAATTTTCCTGATTATCTTTCACCCACGCTTTTATTTGTAGTGCTTCTTCTTCTGCCTCTCTGTTCTCTATTGCATACTCTTTTGAAGACTAGTAGGTACCAGTAATAAATACAAGCTTGCTTATTATGAACAATGTTCTCTATATTTGGAAATGGATGCACAGTCTGTGGATGGTCCATAACATGGTTTGTAGACATGAGGACACATGTCTTTCCCATCTTTGAGTCGCTTTCCTTTAGTTCTTAGTTCATAGGCACGTTTGTGTGAATATCACTTACATTCCCATGGAATGCTTTATCTCTGTCTTCTGCTTATATATGGTGTCTCTTTATATTCCTCTTTTTAATTGTTAGGTTTTCATTCTTGGTCTCTCAGTTTTGGTCAAGAACTTTCCATTCAGTCACTGATCACCTGCTCTGTATAAAGCATTGTGTTTGTGCCCAGTCACTCAGTCGTTTCCAACTCTTCGCGACCCCATGGACTGTACCTGCCAGGCTCCTCTGTCCATGGAATTTCCCAGGCAAGAGTACTGGAGTGGGTTGCCATTTCCTCCTCCAGAGAATCTTCCCAGCCCAAGGATTGAACCTGTGTTTCCTGTATTGGCAGGTGGATTCTTTACCACCGAGCCACCTGGGAAGCCCAGTGTTTTCGATTCTTTTACTGTTATTACTATCTTTCCTTCTCCTACTTGTATTTCTGGTTTTGTATTACTATAAAGCATCGTTTATTAGACTGTTGCTTTCTGTTATTTTTCTGTCTTTGACAAATTAAAGAATAGAGATCTCAAGCCTCTGTCTTCTGAAAGTCAGGCCTTTTTGTTCAGTGGACACTTCCCTCACATGTAGACTGCCTCTAGCCCCACAGATGGGAAGCCAGGGCCTTTCAGGACAGAGAATCAACTGAGATGGCTAGCTGGTCCCAGCTAAATGCATGCCACTGAGTCTCAGCCTCAGAACCTTTTTCCTAACCGGGGGAATGGCCTTTGGTAGCACCACTTCATGACTTTGGGAACACATCCTTAGGACCTCACTCAGTGGAAATTTGATTGAAATTAGGGTTTTATTGTTTGGCATATTTTGGCAGTATTTTCTTTGAACTCCACTGCATCTGACATGTCTAGAAATCCAGGCTTAGAGAACAGCCAAGGCACTGGCGTCTCAACCACGTTGATGTCAGTGTGGCTGTCTGTCTCACCGCGGTGGCGTGGTTTCCTGCAGGCAGCTTTGTTTGCAGTTTTAAACATATCATTCGGAATGTCATTTATCAGAATACTTCTTGCTATATTTTGCGCCTTCAGTAAAATTTAGTTCTATAAGATTATTAAACTTTATAAATGGTTCTTAATACATCATTTCCTGCCCTTATCACTGTACAAGAGATCAAGAAGCTGAAAAGCTACTGTCCCTGAATCGTTTGGAGTTTTCGGGAATGTAGATAAATGGAAGTGGTAAGCAATTCAAAAGTCCATATGGGTGAGGTGGTACGGAGTCAACTTTTGAATGGCAAATAAGCCACAACAGGATCAGGGCTCTTGGGTAAAAGAGAAGTAAATCAAAAAATTAGCATAAGTCTTTAGTGAGAATTGGCTTGACAGTCACAAAAATGTGATAATATCTTCATTATTGAATACCTAGAACAATCTCTTCCAGAACTGTGATTATGTGGTTACTCATGACAAACAGAAGATTCTTTAATTGCAGTGAAGAGTAGCTGTGATTAGCTGTCAGCTCTATGGCATTCATAGTATAGGGTTATAAAATCAATTAGCACTGATGTCTGACCTATCTGAATATAAATATAGTGAGGTTTTTTATTTAAAAAATTGAGGAAAAAAGTGTCTTTCCTTTTATAGATCTGATTTTATACTGCCTCCGTAAATATTTCACCTGTTTCTCTCTGCAACACTGATTTTTTCAGCTGTGTAACACTGTAAGTATGGCATAGAAAAGCCAGTGGTGGATAAAATCAGTGATTCTTTTAAGTTTAACTTAAAATTTTCTTTTTGCTAACCTCCTTGTATTCAATTATTCTCCTAAAATTGTGTTTGCTTATCCATTTATATTTTTACAATGGAATGTGTGTTGGTAGATACTTGCGGTACAGTAATATGTAAGGTGCTGAGTCGAAGTTCCCTCTTCCCTGATTGATGCTTTTCCTCTTGCTCTGGGCTCCCTCAGCCAAGTCCCACTTCCTGCCCAGGATTACTGCTATGCACAGTGACTCTGCCTTACGGGTTCTGTTTGTTCATACATGTGTGTGT
>SJYX01006260.1:114013-135263 GCA_006410675.1 Oreotragus oreotragus | reverse complement strand
GACTGAGTGACTTCACCTTCACCTTCATCACTAAGTAAACGAGGGGCATCTTCTATTCTAATAAAAACACCAAATATTAGAAAGAAGATGCCCCTAGTTCTCTTATTACTTTGGAAATTACAAAGATTTCTGGAGACTTGTGCCAGAAACTGGGGACAATACTAATGTCTATTTTCCATCATCTAACAGGTGGCATCAAACTGTGAGTGTGCTCATTGTCCTAAAAGATGACTCCTTTCTCCCCCTCCTGCACTTTACTTTTAAGAATTTCTACTCATTGTTCTGGACACAGCTTAGGTTTGTGTTTTGTGAAGCATTTCACTTGAGAACCTTTAATACTACCTGATCCATAATGATTGCTGAATAAAATGAGTGAACTAAATCATGAATAAATGATGCTAGGTAATTTCCTGGTTAGTCTGGTGGCTGGGACTTCTCAATTTCACTGCCGAGGGCCTAGGCTGAATCCTTGCTCAAGGAAGTAGGATCCCACAGGTCTGGCATTGCAGGGCCAGAAAAATTAAAAATAAGTAAATAATGCTAGATATATCCTTTAAAAAGCTGGAAGAAAAGAAGGAAGAAAGAAAGCGAAGGAAGAAGTAAAAAAATAGCATATTTCCCTCTGTGAACTCGAGTTGATGTGGAAGAGTTAAAAGAATATGAGACCTAGAGTACAGGTCTATATATACCGCTTGAAAGCTTAGAGACCTTAGGCAATCAATTTTTTTTGTAGATGGGAGCCTCAGTTTCATAAACAGTAAAACAGAGATAAGAGCAGCTCCTCTGCCTGCTTACAAGACCTTTTTATCATGCTGAATAGATGTACTTTGAATCTCTTGGTAGATTTTACCCATGTAAAATGTTAGGAATGTTTTCTTCATGATTAGTGTCGTGAATAGTCACTGCTACTGGTAGGTGGCTCATCAGATTGATCAAACTAAATTACTTATTTTTATATTAATATGAAAATTAGTCAATCATTTGTATATAAAAAAAAGCAAAAACTACACAAAATAAAGCTAAAGAGGACAAGAAATACTTTTTGAATTGTGTTTGTCTTTGACTTGAAGAGTTGTTTCTTAAAGGAGTAACTGTTTAACTTACCATGTGTCTAATTTTCAACCATTATTCCTTGCCGAATGCCGTGTCTCCACACTGCACTAAGGACATGTGTACAGAAGAATGAAAAAGAATTAAGAGACAGTCAGTACCAGGGAAAGCGGGGATCTAGCCTCCACTGCAGACTGCCTGTGTTTGATGCCAAAGCAGCTAGTAGGTTTAAGTGAATAAATAGCATCTGTCACTATGAAACTCTTACAACCTAGTCATTGAAACCAATAAATAAGTGGATTTGTACTGCCTCATATCAGAACCTCCTGCGCAATTCCCTTTTGCTAACCTGAACAGTAAGGCTGTGGACCCATGCATATATGCATTTGTTAAAGATGCCAACTCTATAGCACAGTGGACAGCACATTTATCCCCCCTCCCTGTGTTCTCTTTTTCTTTGCCATCTTTCTTTCTCTCTGTGTCTTTCACATACACATAGCCTTTATCCCATTGAGATGAATGACTCAATCTTTGCACTTAATGATAAAATCAGACTCAATAAATATTGGCTCTTAAAATATTTCTGAAGTGACTAACTTGCTTGTCTCAAGAGAGACAGCTTTATGTACAAAACCTATCTGGTTTATTCTGTTTTTAAATCTGCCATTCCAGTTGTCTGTTTTTCTGATATGTGTCACTTAAAAGGAGCATATGCTTCATCTATGTATATTCCTAATAATTGTGTTGAGTTTTTTAAAAGTCTATGTATGCTCTAAAATACGAATTTTCCAACATAAACATGTGACAGTATGATATTTACTACAATGTCTGAGGAGGCACTTGATTCTCAAGGGCAGGAATTTTAAGTGAAATGTTTTGTGTACTGGTATTCAGGTAAACTAGCACTTGTCAAACACTATGACCCCTGGCTGATCTCTTTGTTATTTTTATGTTTCAGTAGGACCATATTTTTACCTCATCTCATTAGTCCATGTAATACATCTTAGAAAAAAGTATTAAAATTATGGACCATTGTGTGTGTGTATAGGTATATGTATGTATTTGTTGTACATCAGAAACTAAAACAGCATTGTAAATAAACTATACTTCATCCAAAAAATCCAAAATCATGGACCACCAGAGGTTGTTAAAACAAGTTATTACCTCTCAAATTACCAATGACACTTTTCATAGAACTAGAACAAAAAACTTCACAATTCATAGGGAAACACAAAAAAGACCCTGAATAGCCTAAGCAATGTTGAGAAAGATGGATGCAGCTGGCACAAAAACAGAAATATACACCAATGGAACAAGATAGAAAGCCCAGAGATAAACCCACACCCCTATGGGCACCTCATCTTTGACAAAGGAGGGAAGAATATACAATGGAGCAAAGATAGTCTCTTCAATAATTGTGGCTTGGAAAACTGAAGAGCTACATTCTTCCCTAGTAGCTCAGATGGCAAAGAATCCACCTGCAATGCAGGAGACTCTGGTTCAATTCCTGGGTCAGGAAGATCCCCCTGGAGAATGGATAGGCTACCTATACCAGTGTTCTTGGGCTTCCCTTGTGGCTCAGCTTGTAAAGAATCTGCCTGCAGTGTGGGAGACCTGGGTTCAATCCCTGGGTTGGGAAGATCCCCTGGAGAAGGGAAAGGCTACCCACTCCAGTATTCTGGCCTGAGAATTCCATGGACTGTATAGTCCATGGGCTCGCAAAGAGTTGGACATGACTGAGCGACTTTCACTTTTCACTGGTCACATGTAAAAGAATGAAAATGAACACTTCTTAACACCATACCCAAATTTAAACTCAAAACACCTAAATGTAAGACCAAAAACTATAAAACTCTTAGAGGAAGACAGGCAGAATACTCTATGACATGAATTACAGCAAGATCCTTTCTGACCCAACTCCTAGAGTAAAGGAAATAAAAACAAAAATAAACAAGTGGGACCTAATTAAGCTTAAAAGCTTTTGCACAGCAAAGGAAACCTTCAACAAGGTGAAAAAACAACCCTCAGAATGGGAGAAAACAATAGCAAATGAAATATCTCACAAAGAATTAATTTCCAAATTATACAAGCAGCTCATGCAGCTCGATATCAGAAAAANACAACAATTGTGATCAGCGGAAAGAAATTGAAATTTTGAATCGCCTGAAAACCAGTGATGAGGCAACTACAGTCACAATTATAGCCACCAGCCAGCCATCATCTCTAGAAGGTTCCAGAGACAGTGAAACTGCTGAGATGCTCTAAGTGGGACTGGGTCTCCTGGAGACCAATATGAAAATCATTTCTCTGAGGGTGAAATGCAGCGTCAGATAAGAAGTCATATTGCTGGGTTGCTAAGTGCTGCCTTCCCTCTTCCACACCACCTCTATCTCTTGACCCTAGACCTACGAACCAAGGAATCCTCTCCATGCCAGCCAGGAAGGTCAGAACCCTTCACCTACAACTCTGGGGAAAGATTAGGGTCCCCATTGTGACAAGAAACTCAACATCAGACAGGTATCCAAAAGCTTGTTCTGGGACTTGCAGAGGAATAAAAAGACATGGTTTATTTTCCTTCCAAATTCTCCCAGTTTCCAAGTGAGGAAGAGGGTGGTTGTTCACAGATGGAAAAGGTATGTTGCCATGTTGCTGTGTAAGTGAAATCAGGTGTGTGCATCGACAGGCGAGTACTGGTGGGAGCATCGGACAGTTTCTAAAGCTCACAGGCCATCAGTAGCTAGAGGTGGCTGGCTTTGGCCCAACACGGCCCCTAAATCAACAGACAATAGCATTGTCGAAGAGCAACTTGTTAATGATTTATGTTAAAAGAAAAATCAAGATTTGGCTTCAATGTAGATCACTTGAGATATGAAGAAGTGATTGATACTATTTTCCAGAGACAAATATGAGTTGATCTTCCCAAAATGGCATCACTAGCACCTACCACACAATTTCACTAATTTTGTTTTTCTTTTTTCATGAAGTTGTGCACCAGAGACTTCTAGGTAGAGCTGAGAGACAATAGTCCCAACATACTAAGGAATATATCCCCCCAAAAAAGCTGGTGCAAATATATTTCTCCTTGGCTTTTCAGCACACTGACAAATACTATCAGCTGCCTGAAATTCCCACCATGCCTGGGAACCACTCCCCTCCTCCAGGTCTTTCTGAATCTGTTGTCACCAGGAAGTTATATAATCATTTTCTAAACATTAGACTTCATTACCCAAGGATGAAAACAGAAGCCGTAGTTCAGGGCCTGCTGCACCAGCCTATTCAAAATTACCTCCCCCTCCAACTTTCCACAGGTCTTCAAAGTCCTAAAACGCTTAAATCTTTTCAAGAATAAAGCAGAATATAAAGTAAATGCAAACTTGGTGCTTTGGGCGGTGGTCTCCAAAGATCTTGCAAGAATCCCCCAAGCCAGTCTCATCCTTTCACCTTACTTAGAACAGAGACATAGGGCCCAGCATGCACTGCATACACACCAACACTTGTAGCCAGGGCAGACATTGCTAATCAATCACAGCACATCTTCCAAAGATCCCAGGATTCCCTCACAATCTTCAAACCATAAGTCTGAAGAGCCACCACTCATCAGTTAAAATTGAGAGATAAATGATCCTTAATTGCCACCTCAACTTTAGAAAACAAAAGCAAACAAGGATTGTGTGGGGGGGTGGGGAAACCTTTGGACGTAAAAGGTACGGTCAGGGGAAAATAGATCTAGGCAGAGTGCCTTAGTTGGGGGCTACAGGCACTAAACGCATTGCCGACACCAAACTGACACTTCCCGAGGCATACCTTGGGCCCTCCCTTCTTCCAGCCTGCCACTTCCAGAGATGCCCACGGCTTCCTCATAGAGCTAAAATCAGAGATGTTTTCCAGGACTCCCTCCCTCTCCCCCCATCCTGGCCCAAACTGTCTATTTTGAAAACATTAGGCTTCTCCTTTAGTACAGTCCTCCATGAAGCAGGTGTCAGAATGTCGCAGCAACCTGCAGTGACATTGCTGGACTCCAGAGACCCATTCCATAGGCAAAAGGGTTTCCCAGGCTCACAGCCTAGAGGCGTTGAGCCCCTGGCCACTGTTTTGACTGCTGGCGGTACAAAACAGTCCACCCCACACCACTGCCGCCTGGCTCACTGCGGCCATCAAAAAGTTAAAGCCAAGACGTTAACATTGTGCATCAAGACGGCAGGCATAAGGTGAGAATGCAACATTCAAAATCTCAACCATACAATCAATCAGAAGCCCCTGTGCAGTTTCCAAGATGTTGTTGTGATAAACTTTTTGATGAAATGGGGAACTGCAAATACATGATGGCTTTGAAGAGGATTAGCAGGGTTTGTCCTTAAAACGGATTCTTCATGTAAATGCTAGTCATTTAGAATGACAGTGGAGGAGAAACTTCTATACTGTATAAATAAGGTAACATTTGAATAGTAGGCTATTACAGGCAGGAAAACTCTTTAACTGGTTTATAAGTCTATCCGTACTTGGGTCATTCCTTGTAAAAGGTAGCAGACATATGATTGTGATCAGGAAACTGCACAAAATTATTTCTTTCTACCTTCATATTATTGTCCTCCCAAAGTTTTTTGTTTTCGTTTTTAATAAAAACCAACTTTTTGTTGTATATATTCATATTCCATGTGTTAGATGGAAGCATTTCCTATCCAGTGTGAATAAAAGGAACAGTTGTAGTAAATTATTATAAGGCCAATGAAATTTCATGGCAGATTATTCTACCAAGCTGTGCTTGTTGGTTTTTCCCATGACTGTATTGCTTTTATAAATGTACAAATAGTTACTGAAATGACGAGACCCTTATTTGCACAGCATTAAGAAGAACCTTGAGTGGTCACCTCTGTTAACGATCAGCTCACAGTGTCTGGCCTGTAGCTTGCTACATACTCCAGTGAGACACAGGTCTCTTTTACCAGAGTCGAGAACAGCGCTGGTGAACATATTAATTAATAGTCTTGGATATTTGGCTGTGGATAACTTCACTGTATATATATCTAGAATGAGCAGAGACTATCTGGAAGTCTCATACACACTAAAGTGCAAACACCAGGTCAGAAGAGGGAAATTAATCCAAGAATTAGGAAAGAAAAAAAAAAAAGATGAAATATTGCACCACAGTTTCAGCCCAGTGCCAACTCAAAAAGAAATTAATGCTGTGTAAAAGTGGGTGGAATTAGCTTGCAAACTATAATAAAGATATATGCAGTAAAAAGCCTGTTAATGCACATCAGATGGGAATGGGATGTTCTAGTCAGTTGCATTTTCTAGTTATCCAAACTCTACTATATTATTGTACTTGGATAACCAATTTAAAAGAATTAGAATATGATGTTTTAAATACACTTAACATTAAACTCTTCTTCTAATTCTTTCTTCTATCTGTGATAATTCAGAAGACATTATGGATCTTCAGTGCCTCTGAGTCATTGTTATAAAGATCAGTTATTGCTGTACCTGCTATAGAAGACTGGGCTAAATGTGTACAATGACAAACTTTGGAAGTTGCTTTTTTTTTTTAATAATAATAAATTCCTTAAACCAACTGTTTTACTGGTTGTCTCTTTGCTATGAAAATGAAGTACAGATTGCTCAAGTGCTTAACACTGTGATCATAAAAATGGCTATCATTCTGCAGATAAGTTATATTTCTCAAATTATTTTGTGCCTTCTACCATCTTGATTACTCTTTCTTCTTAAGCTGTCCAACATTCAACTTATATTTTTTGTAGGTAAAATGGTGTTTCTTACTAGTTCCTGAATCTTTTTCTTTATAAGTCCTCATTAAGCCTTGAGTTCTTCTTAACTGGAATAAAACCATCTGAAAACAAAATCATTCCACAATTTCTTTCCAAGATTTCATTAGTATTCAACTTTAATAGCATTTTGGGCACATGGACTTCTTCAAATTACATTCTTCATTAAATCATTTTGAGATAATTGACTAGCAATTTGGAAGGAAAAAGAAGTTGGAGCCCTACCTCACTCCTTATACCAAAATAAATTCCAGCTGTATTTAATTTAAGTGTAACAGATGAAACCAGGAAAGTACTAGAAGTAGAAAAAATGTTTACTATATGGAATGAAGAATTTTTAAATCTCATATATTGCTTGCGTTGCCAACCAACTTTCTTATAAAATAATTTCAATGAGTGCTAAATGCTGAGTCATGTTCCAATGTATTATGTTGAATAAACAAAGAAACTATCAGGAATAAGATTATTGATCAAGTGCTAACTGCAAAGTTGAGCAGCAGGTGCAAAATTGTTCGTTACTAAATCCAGTTTTCTACCTTCAGATAAATGTGTTTCCCTGGAGTCTCACTCAGGTGTAGAACAATCAGTATAACACTTTGTCCATCTCAATACATTGTAAACAAGGTCCATGTTACTTATAATTATCAAACATAGACTGTAGAGTTGGCATATGCAAAACAAAAAGTTATTCTGGTTACAGTTGTATCATGTTGGCTTGAACCATGGCCCCTCTATCCTGAAGTTATCATACCTAAACAGATTAGAAGCCTTTTAATTCCTCTGGGCATAAGCTTTGGTTCCTTCCTTTTTGCTCCACGTTAAAATGGTCATTTAGTTATATAAACCCTTCCTTCTCTACTTGGGACAGTATTAAATTTTGGAGTTAAAACTGTGCAACATCTCCTCTGTTTCGTTTCAAATGTCATTTCACAATGTCCTTATAAAGCAACAGCACTAGTTAACAAAATGCCTGAGTCACTGGAGAGTCCAGAGCAAAGCTCTGTTAAAAGATGTTCAATTAGTTGTGCACATTCAGTACTTTTTAGCCAGCATCTTTAGTTGAGAGATCCTTGTAAACATTACAATGGATGCAACTCATAAAAGACATACTTCTTTTTAGTGAAGTGGCTTGCATTCTTGCAAAGCATTTTAAAAGTACAGGAAACATTGGTGCTAAGAGTGCAGAAAGCGCTTCATTTTCTTCTGAAGGAGAAGTTATAAGAGACCTGTCAACCACTCATCACTGACACCAAAAATGTGCACCCCCAAGATTAGTCATGGAAGATCTACAGCCTCCTATATTCACACTGTTTTAAAATACAAGCACTTTGGAGGTGTTGCCAATGTAGTAGAGTAGGAAGACCTTGAGCTCACCTTCTCCCATTGGGCACACCAAAATCACAACTATTTACAGAGCAACTATAGTGCGAATGACCTGAATACTAGCAGAAAAGATTCTCCACAACCAAAGGTGTAAACAAGGAGCCACAGTGTCACCGGGCCTTCTTCAGCCCACGGGCTCGGTGGTTGGGGCACCCTGGCTTAGTCGGCTGCAGCCTGTGGGACCTTAATTCTCTAACAGGGATCAAACCCACGTCCCCTGCATTGCAAGATGGATGCTTAACCACTGGAAGATGTGTATAAGAGACAGTATAGACTCTGAGGGAGAGGGAGAGGGAGAGGGAGAGGGTGGGATGATTTGGGAGAATAGCATTGAAATTTGTATACTATCATGTAAGAAATGAATTGCCAGTCTATGTTCAATGCAGGATGCAGGATGCTTGGGGCTGGTGTATGGGGATGATCTGGAGGGATGATGTGGGGTGGGAGGTGGGAGGGGGGTTCATGTTTGGGAGTTCATGTAAAAAAATAAATAAATACAAAAAAATAAAAAAAATTTAAAAAAAATAAATAAAATGCACATAGATCAAAAAAATAATAATAATAATAAATAAATTAAAAAACTGAAAAAAAAGTAATTAAAATTTTTTTTAATTTGAAACGCCCTTTAAAAAAAGCATTTATATGTATAAGTGAGAGCTTTTTGCTAAATCAGAGCATCCCTCTTACAGGGAGCCTCACTCAACAAAGTTCTGACATGGCAGTAAGTTAGCAACAGTGGAAGATATAATTTTTTGTGGTTACTGTGTAGAATAAAGAAGATAATGACTCTCAGGAGTAGGTGATTGATTTTATTTCTATTTTTAGCAGTAAAATGCATCCCTCTCCTTGAATTGTCACTTAGTAACAAAAATAAAAGAGTTTTCAAAAGTAGATCTGAAATTAAGGGACATATTTCCTTATACTTTTTTCTTTAATTTAAATTTATTTATTTTAATTGGAGGCTAATTAATTTACAATATTGAATTAATTTTGCCATACATCAACATGAATCCACCCCAAGGGTACACGTGTTCCCAATCCTGAACCCTCTTCCCACCTCCTTCCCCATACCATCCCTCTGGGTCATCCCAGTACACCAGCCCAAAACTCCTGCATGTTTGACTGTATGTTGTAGATTTGTCTATAAATTATTTTAGTATATGATTTGCTGTGAAATAAAGGTTATTTCTCAATCTTTCCTAGAACAAGCATCCCAAGTTTAAAGGAATTTGTCAATATTACTAATAATCAGAGAAGTAATATTTTGCCTAGTTTGAATGCATTCAGTAAATATTATATATGAAAACCTATGACTTAGGGATGTACAAAATCATTCTAATATATACAGTTCTTTATATATATGTATGTGTGTGTGTGTGATATGGGCAGTTATTTAATAAACCTACCTTAGCTCATTGCATTTTAGTTGGAAGTAATAATTTCACAGGAAACACAACAGCAATGATGACATGTACTAGCTTAGAGTTTTCATGATAAGTACTGTACTTCTATTAGTATGAGGTGAATTAAAATAATGCCACCATTTCACATGTGAGTAATCTGAGATTTAGCAAACCCATAGGTATAATTCAAGTAAGTGATGGAGTGAGAATTCAAAGCAGATTGGTCTCAATTCAGAAATGGTACTCTTAACCACTGACTCATTTTTATGTGATGTATTATCCTGAAAAATATAGAAACACATTTATAATCCTGAATCTATGTCTACTTCATCATTATTGTTTCTTGTCATTCTTTTATGTTCACCAAAAAAAAAATCATAATCAGAATGTCAAAGTATTTAAATACTACATTTTTCCTCAACACACAACTTCACTGAAGCTGAATTCAGGTTTTTTAAATCTACGTACAATACCGGAAACATAATTTGCAGATACAGAGTTCAGTATCCAAGTTATTTGGCACCATGATAATGTTTACTTGAACTTAAAGCAAAGAACCAAAAATAATTTCAGTTGAGTTTGTTTGGTAATGTGACTGTTTAAGAAACCTAAATATAATTAATTTAGTTGGTGTTAAACCCACAAATTTTAAAAGGGAGAGCAAATAGAAAGTCTTAAAGAAAACAAATAAAATTTTGTGTATTTGATAACAAATATTTTCCAAACATACTTCCCAAAAGGCAACGTTGGCTTACCCTCTTCTGCTGTTCTGAATCACACAAAATTATAAAATAAATTTCTAAGAAGATTCAGGATGTCATGGAAGGAAATGTGTAGACTTCCTGATTAGAACATTGTGGACTTAAATCTCACCCTTCGTTGTCCTCCACTGGCCCCTCACCAGTTTTTTAAGCAGGAATAAGCTTCCCTGGTGGCTCAGAGGTTAAAACATCTGCCTCTAATACGGGAGACCTGGGTTTGATCCCTGGGTCAGGAAGATCCCCTGGAGAAGGAAATGGCAACCCACTCCAGTATTCTTGCCTGGAGAATCCCATGGATGGAGGATCCTGGTGGGCTACAGTCCATGGGGTCACAAAGAGTCAGACAAGACTGAGTGACTTAACTTAAATTTCCTTAAGGGCTGAGGACCCTCACCTGCCCCCTTGAAAGGCTGATATGAAGATCACATGAAATAACAGTGAATGGAAATATTGGCAAGATGCCCAGTCCAGAGCAGGAATTCAGCAGTGGCTAGTTTCTCTCATTTCTGCTGTCTGTGACCAAATAGAAGTCAAGCATTCTTGGGTCACAGACTGCAGATATGTTACACAGACACCTTTCAAAGGAAATGATAAAATTTTTAAAGGCAATAGTTACCTGCCTGTTTCTAAAAATCAAATAGTACGCATCTCAGTCTCTGCTATGTAACTGTGAGTTTCTCAAGGTCATTTTCTGTGACTAACACTTCTAATCAACAAAATGAAAAATAAATGGAAAAAAAAACCTTGCCAGCTTTAAAATTCTATGATCCTAATACCTCCCTGGTTGAAAAATACAGGTAGAAATTTTACCTATTCAATCAGATATTAGCTCATAATTAAAGCACATAAAACTGAATGTTAATTAGATCTTATTCTTTAAAGACCTGTTTCTTGGACATTCTTCAGGAGACAAATCAGAATAATGGGGTTCAGCATTTTAAATACACAATTTATTTGGCATATCCCCAAATCAAAAATTGTTTTTACACAATAAAGCCCCCTGTCAATGACTTCCAGAGGTTTAGGTTATCCTGAATTAATTATTCACATAGAGTTTCAAAAACCTGCTTATAAAATATAAAAACAAACAGGAAAGAACTTGGGAGGGTTTTTAATTGTTTTTTAATGGAGGCTCTCATTTTAATTAAAAATCAAACATATGTAATTTAAGTACATGAAGGGATGTTGATATCAGATAATTAACATATAAGATCTTGCTGGTAAGTTAAATATCCAAGTCTTTATTTCAAAAGAAAAAGAACTCTTAAACACCCAGTAGGCAAGTTATTTCTGAAGTGTTTGAACCATTTTAAGTTTATTAAACTTTATGTGTTAGTTACTGATAGTTTAGGTGAGATAGGAATATTTTCAATAAGTTAAGATACATTTATTTGAAATTCAACATTGCTACCTATAGTGCAGAAATTACCCTTTCGTCCAAAGATACAATGTCAGTACAGTAAATATTAGCCAAAACAGCTACTTAAATTTTAATGAATTTAACTGAGAATTTCACCTGTCGTGCTAACTGTAATTCATATGCTCGAATAGCCCTATAGAGTTTGTAACTACTCTATTGAAGACATTTCCATCCATGCAGAATGTTCTATATAACCATGATAGTCTAGGGTTGTTCTTTGCTTTTGCATAAACTCTAAGATGACAACATATTCTAAATGTTTCTATATTAGAATTATAATTTTAATAATTTTTTAAAATCTTCAACTGATCAATTTTTCATACACTTTTAATTAGCTAATTCATTATATTTAAAAACAAGAGTTTGATGACAGAAGTCTGTCTAGTCAAAGCTATGGTTTTTCCAGTCGTCATGTATGGACGTGAGAGTTGGACCATAAAGAAGGCTGAGTGCTGAAGAATTGATGCTTTCAAACCGTGGTTCTAGACAAGGCTTTTGAGAGTCCCTTGGACAGCAAGGAAATCAAATCAGTCAATCTTAAAGGAAATCAACCCTGAGTATTCCTTGGAAGGACTGATGCTGGAGTTGAAGCCGCAGTACTTTGGTCACCTGATGCGGAGAACCAATCAGTGGAAAGATACCTTGATGCTGAGAAAGATTGAAGGCAGGGGGAGAACGGGGCAACAGAGAATGAGACGGTTGGATGGCTGCACTGACTGAATGGACATGAGTCTGAGTAAACTCCAGGAGATAGTAAAGGACAGGAAAGCCTGGCATCCTGCAGACCGTGGGGTCACAAAGAGCTGGGCATGACTGAGCAACTGAACGAAAGCAAGAGAAGACAACACAGAGCTGAGTAAACAAAGTGCTTGAATGAAGGAAAACGTACCGAGAAGGTTTCAACTGTTTGACAGTAGAATGCCTCGCCTAATATTGAATGACAAGACAGCTGTCATAATAGGGTAATGATGTTCTTGTTTCTAGAGTCTCTGTGTGATTTATACCCGCGCCGTTCTCTAGAAATATAACATGAGCCATGGACGCAAGCCAAACATTTCATTTAAAAATTTTAAGTAGTTGCTTTCAAGGAAGCAATAAGAATAGGCAAAATTAATTTTATAATACATTTTATTTAATCTAAAACCAAACAGATCATTTCAACATGTGTTTTATATAAAATTATTAATGTATTTTATCTTTATCATACTAAGTCTTCAAATTAGGGTGTGTATTTTATACCTAAGTGCATTTTGGACCACTTACATTTTAAGCGCTCAGTAGACACATGGTTCATGGCGGCAGTGTGAGACAACACAGATATATATGGTCAACCCCACAGACATTCATTTGTCACTTACTCAATACTTATTGAGCACATGCTCAATGTTGAGTATTGCACCAGGTGATAAGAGTGTAGTGGTGACGACTGCATATACTCTTAGGAAACTTCCAGTCTGGTGGGAGATATCATAAAACAAAGAGAAAAATGCAGTGGTGTACTTTTGACGATTAGCTGAAATACTTCTACACTGAAAATCCTATTCAAGGTCCTAAGCAAATGGAAAAAAATGAACAAAAAGTAATTTAGAGTGTCACTGATGACTTCCAAAGGAAAACCTAATTTAATACTGTAATAATGTGTATAAATGACCAGCAAACATAAGTGAGGACTCAAGAATGAGACAGTGAAGTATTCTCAGAGGGAAAGTCATATGGAAAGGATATTTGTATGAAGGTGTGTGTGTCTGTGTGTGTGTGTGTAACAGAGTGAGAGAAAGTAGAGAGTAAGGGATGGCGGAGGAACTTCAAGGATTCCATAAAGTTGGAGGTTCTGAGGTCGCCCATGTGCATGGTAAAAACTGGTCCAAGGGAAGCAAGATAATTTATACCCTTAGTGAAATTGCGGTCTATTATGCTTAAATTAATATCTAACTCTATCTTGATTGGTAAGAAATGGAAATAAATGGCCAATAGTGTGAAAGGAAAGAAAAAAGGAGTAGACAAAACCACTGTAAATAGAAGAAATATAGGAGGAATACAAAGTCCTCAAGTAACTGCCCTTGGATTCTGCTACCAAAGGGCAATATATGTCCATCAGTAGTAATATCACTGAAACTTAGCTATGCAGCATTATTTAGAATAGCTAAGATATGTAAGCAACTAAAGTGTTCATCAGTATATAAATAGACAAAGAAGATGTGGTGTGTATACATGTGTATAATTCTGTGTGTGTGTGTGTAAGTCGCTCAGCTGTGTGTGACTCTCTATGACCCCCATGGACTCTAGCCTGCCAGGCTCCTCAGGTGATGGAATTCCCCAGGCAAGAATACTGGAGTGGGTTGCCATTCCCTTCTCCAGGGGTTCGTCCCCACTCAGGAATCAAACCCATGTCTCCCACACCGCAGGCAGATTCTTTGTTGTCTGAGCCACCAGAAAACACAGCCATAAAAAATGAAATGTCCAATCAGCATGTAGTACACTTGAAAGTAACAAGATATTATATCTCAACTCTGTTTGAATGAAAATAAAGTCGGCAATGTTATTGCTATATATAGTGATGTTCCTTACCCTGGATACAAATAACCTTCAGTCAAATCATGAAATGCCCGAGGTGAAGGACTTTGATTTTTGTAAGATAGTTTTTATTGTCACATTAAGCTACCTAATGGCTAAATAAGTAAAAGTTTACATGGGATGAATATTTTCCATCTGTGACCCCCATCAATAAGTAAATAAATAATAACTCAAAGTCATTTTATACTCTTTCAGATTTAAAGTTACAGTTTCTTTTAACTAGAAAGTCATTGGATCCCAGTGCTACTACTCAGTAGCCTAGATCTGTGCAGTCCTTGTTTGATACTGTACAGACAGTACTGGATCAAAGCATAGCTCATCTTCATCATCATTAAGAGATAAAAGGTAAAATGTAATATTGTCATGCTCTCCATCTAATTAATAATAAAGTCAAACCATTATGGTTTAATAAAATATGCCACAGCACAAGAATAATTCCATGAAGAAAGTAGAAATTGAAATCAAATAGAATTGAGCCTCAAAAATGAGGAAAAGCATTGTGATTGACTTGAGATGTATTTAAAGATCAAATTCAAAAAGTTCTTCATTTATAATAAGGAGTAGATTCTAGTATTTCAGTCACAGTACTCGTACTTATAGACACCTTGAATAATTACATTTTCGCATTCTAATAAACTGAAATGGGGCTTCCCTTGTGTCTCAGACAGTAAAGATCCACCTGCAATGCAGGAGACCTAAGCTCGATCTCTGGGTTGGGAAGATCCCCTGGAGAAGGGAATGACAACCCACTCCAGTATTCTTATATGGAGAATTTCATAGACAGAGGACCTTGTGGGCTACAGTCCATGACATCGCAGAGTCAGACTTGACTAGGTGACTAACACTGTTACTTTTTTTTTTACCAAACTGGAAAACCACAGGTATATTTCTATATAACTTACTGTATTGGGTGTTGTTCGTAGTAGCAATTATACTTGTATAAATTATTTTTCCTGAAACATAATTTTCATAAAATTTCCCCCAAAATAACTATTTTCCATTACTCTTAGATATTGCTAACTTTTATCTCTTTTTGTCAAGTCAGTTGACAAGAGGAAAGATTTCAAGAAGCCCATAAAAATAACAGAACAGTGGGAGAAAAATATAAGTTTGTCCTAGCATTTATTTTAAAAGGTTTCCCCCAAAGTAAAAGTTAAAAGGCATCTGGAACCTGTCATTTTGTGATGATGGATCTGAACAAGGAGACACATGTACGTGTCAGAAACAGAAATAGTTCTGTGTTCATGATCTGGCTGTCATCAGATATTTTAGGGGGAGAAATGGGGAGAGGTATAGGTTTTGAGGATTAGGAGGGAAATCCACCGATATACTTTGGAGAGAATGTGAATGCCACTAATCCTCCTTTTATAGGTTTACTGATTGAACTGCTATCTTATAACCTCTTTTAAAGCTACTATCGTATTCCTACCCAATGTCTTAGGAGAAAAAGATGATCCTACTGAGTATCAGTAGACTATGGGACTGCTGAAAATGAGATGGAAAAAAAAAATCACTTTTTCCAATAATGTTTAAATATTAACAGTTTTATTGCAAATAATACATACAGTAAAGTCTAAATATATTGTGTGTATATACATAGATGTGATATTGATATATGTGCATATAATGCATATATCTGTGTGTGTATATATATATATACACACACACATATATATATATATATGTAACATAACCATGTCAAGCTTACTTTATTTTGAAAAATTTCATTCAAGTCTCTAGTTCTTTAGATTGACTTTGGAGAGAAGACTCTTGAGAGTCCTTTGGACTGCAAGGAGATCCAACCAGTTCATCCTAAAGGAAATCAGTCCTGACTATTCATTGGAAGGACTGATGCTGATGCTGAAACTCCAATATGTTGGCCACCTGATGTGAAGAATGACTCCTTAGAGAAGACCTGATGCTGGGAAAGACTGAAGGCAGGAGGAGAAGGGGATGAAAGAGGATGAGGTTATTGGACGGCATCAGTGACTTGGACACGAGTTTGAGTAATCTCCGGGAGCTGGTGATGGACAGGGAAGCCTGGCGTGCTGCAGTCCATGAGGGCACAGAGTTGGACACAACTGAGTGACTGAACTGAACTTGGAAAGAGGGAAAATGAAAGAAGTTTCTCAGTTGTGTCTGACTCTTTGTGATCCCATGGAATAATCCATGGAATTTTTCAGGCCAGAATATAGGAGTGGGTAGCCATTCTCTTTTCCAGGGAATCTTCCCAACCCTGGAATCGAATCCAGGTCTACCGCATTGCAGGTGGATTCTTTAACCAGCTGAGAAGCCCAAGAATACTTCAGTGTGTAGCCTATCCTTCTCCAGCAGATCTTCCCAACCCAGGAATCAAACAGGGGTCTCCTGCATTGCAGGCAGGACTTTGCAGAAGTCCTCAAAATTAGGTGAGCTTATATAGCTCAGTTACCTTAATACATTTTTGATATTCGTATCCCCATTATTATATACTTTTCTTTCTACCAGAGCTCAGTACACTTATATCACTTTAAAGTGCTCTAGTATTAGATACTCTTCAGGCTTTAATTTCTTGGATCATGTTCTGAAAATTTTGCTCCAAATGCTTCTATATACCAAGACTCTCTCCTCAGACTTTCATATGAAAATAGTTCCCTAGTTTGTCTCTGGCAATTGACTTCCCACCACTATGACAAATGGGAAGTGGAAGGTGTATTTTGAAGAAATCGGTTATCATGTCTCAGAAATGATCTTATATAAGTGCCTTATATATTAATAGTTGAAGAACAAAAGCCTTATTCTTCAGCTTCCTAGAACATAGTGTGTTTGATATTTCCATGCATGTGAGCAGGAGGGTATTCTGTCTATAATAAGTAAATAAGGCATTCTACAAATGAAAACACAACAAAATTTAAGGGCCTAGAATTCAATGAAGAATTATATAAAGCTTTGATAAGTCAATGTCGTCCCTAAAGTGTCTGTGGTTTTTGTGTTCTACTCAATAAACTAATGCTTCAGTTCAGTTCAGTTCAGTCGCTCAGTCGTGTCCTACTCTTTGCAACCTCATGAATCGTAGCACAACAGGCCTCCCTGTCCATCACCCACTCCTGGAGTTCACTCAGACTCACGTCCATCGAGTCCCTGATGCCATCCAGCCATCTCATCCTCTGTTGTTCCCTTCTCCTCCTGCCCCCAGTGCCTCCCAGCATCAGAGTCTTAGTCATGATAAAGTTATTCTTTCTCTTGAACAGAAATATAAAGATTTGTCTAAGAAATGACAACAAAGTCTCATAAATTGAGCATGTTAATCTTCTCTCTTAGCCTTACTACAAATGTGCCTCCTTTCTTCTAATCACTCTTTCAGGATTTATTTTAGGAATACAATTGATTATTACTAGCCTGACAACTGTCCCATCCTTACTCTGAGATCTTGACATATCACTCTCTGCTGTTGCTTTAAGTGTGTCATCTAATCCTGGGATTTACAATAATATCTCTTAGTTGTTGGTTCACAATTTTACTGTCCTGGTTTTCAAGATCTTACATGTTCTATCACCCCTGCTCTTGTGACATGTAAAAGCTCCTTTCCTGGGATGCAATAGAATATTACAAAGTGAGTATATTACTGAAAAGCATTCTGCATTTCTTGTTGAAGGTAGTAATGTTGCTACTTATACCTATCCAGGCAGTTGTGAGGGCTTCCCTGGGTGACTCAGCAGTAGAGAATCTGTCTGCAGTGCAAGAGATGTAGGAGACCTAAATTCGATCCCTGAGTCGGAAAGATCCCCTGGAGGAGGGCATGGCAGCACATTCCAGTATTCTTGCATGGAGATTCTCATGGACAGAGTAGCCTGATGGGCTAAGTCAGTGGGGTCACAAAGAGTTGGGCATGACTGAAGTGACTGAGTATGCATGCAGGCAGTTATGAAGTTTCTCATTTATGATATTGTGAAGTATCTTCCTGCCATAGACTGAATTTTATCACCTCCAAATCTGTATGTTGAAACCCTAAACTCCACTTTGGCTGTGTCTAGAGATACAATCTGTAGGAGGCAAGGTGGTAAGGTCATAGGATGTGGTCATAGTCCAAAAGGACTGTAGACATGTAAGACTAGGAAGAAATCTCTCTTTTCACCATGTGAAGACTTGGAGAGGCAGTAAGACAGCCATCTGCAAGGCAGGAAGATAATTCTCACCAGACACTGCATCAGACAGTATCTTGATCTTGGATTTCCAGCTTCCAGAACTGAGAGAAATACATTTCTGTGGTTTAAGTCTCCCAGTTTGTGGCATTTTATTATGGCAGCTGGAGCTGACTACTACACTTCCTTTTCCAAGTCTTGTTTCAGACTCATCTCTCCAAATGGTATGTTTTAAGTGATCATTCTACTTTCGTTTCAGAAACAGTTTTATTTCTCAAAGATCTTTACAACTTTCACCTAAAACAGCAGGCATTTGTATTTACTTTAAGTTCTTCCCCAAACTGTGTCTCTTTCCTTTGGCATTTGGTTCAAAATCCTATCAAGTTGGTGCATAAACAGATGCCATTTTTCTCAGTCTAGCAAAAGATTCTTTAATGACACATTGCAACACATTCCTTGGTATACAGGGGATTTTTGTACATTCTGTGTGTATAAATTTATACCAGACCAGCCTTTCTGGAGAAGGAAATGACAACCCACTCCAGTATTCTCACCTATAGAATTCCATGGAAAAAGGCGCCTGGTGGGCTACAGTCCAGGGGATCACAAAGGGTTGGATATAACTAAGCGACTGACACACACACACACAGCCTTTCTGGAGAAGGTTGACAGTGTGCACCTTTAGCAAAATAGCCTCTAAGTCAATGATGCCAAGAAGATTTTCTAGGCAAGAAAGTTTGTCATGCCAAAAAAGAAAAAATAAGTCAAACAGCAAATCCGTCCATTAAGAAAAGTCAATGAAGCTGTGGTGTTGAAATACTATGAAATCACTAGGAGAATATTTGCAAAATATTTTTAATGATCGGCGCAATTTCTGATGATACAATGAACTGGGCAAACTCTGGGAGACAGTGTAGGACAGAGAAGCCTGGAGTGCTGCAGTCCATGGGGTTGCAAATTGTCAGATATGACTTAGCGACTGAAAACCAATAACAATCAAACAAGCATGCATGCTAGGACTCCATAGTTAGAAGTCTACAATGGTAGGGTACGTGTGTCTGTATTTATAGGTAAATGCAACAAACTTTAACAATGATTTTTTGTCTTTAAGCTTTTATCTCTTTTCCAACTAAATGAAAATAAATACATCTTAGTTATAGAGTTAAACCTATCAATATTATGTTTTAAAAATGTTTGACAGGACAGACATAGAGAACAGACTTGGGGTTGCCAAGGAGAAGGAATGGTAGGGGAGAGAAGGGCTGAGAGTTTGGGATTAGCAGATGCAATCTATTATACAGAGAAAGAATAAGCAACAAGGTCCTGCCGTATAGCACAGGAAGCTGTATTCAACATTCTGTGACAAACCATAATGGGAAAGAATATGAAGAAAGAATATGTGCTGTGTGTTTAATTGCTCAGTCGTGTCCAACTGAGCAATTGCGACCCCATGGACTCTTGCCTGCCAAGCTCCTCTGTCCATGGGGATTCTCCAGGCAAGATTCTCTCCCACACTGGAGTGGGGTTGTCATTCCCACCTCCAGGAGATCTTCCCAACCCAGGGATCTAACCTGGGTTAGATTGTAGACAGATTCTTTACTGTCTGAGCCATCCGGGCAGGCTGAAAAAGAATATATTCATGTATAAATGAAGGAGGAGCCTGGTAGGCTGCAGTCCATGGGGTCGCTAAGAGTCAGACATGACTGAGTGACTTCGCTTTCACTTTTCACTTTCATGCATTGGAGGAGGAAATGGCAACCCACTCCACTGTTCTTGCCTGGAGGATCCCAGGGACGGGAGAGCCTGGTGGGCTACCATCTATGGGGTGGCACAGAGTCAGACACGACTGAAGCGACTTAGCAGCAGCAGCAGCAACAGCTGTACTGCAGAAATTAACACAACATTGTAAATCAACTATACTTCAATATATATATATATATATAGACAGGAGATTTCACAATACTTAATACACTGCCGAATATAATTGCCTACTTCTGCAGTCTTAATAATCTACTTAATGTGCCAAAATTTTCTCTAAATTCTAACATCCTGTGTCTCTATGCTTACATTGTGTCTCTTTGCTGGGAAATGATAAATTTCCTTATATTAACAGACTTTATTTTTCCCATTATCCGAATTGAAGGCACAAGGAATACTCTCTGCAAAAATTTTCTGATCTGAAAAAGTATGCTTATCTTTCTGATATGTGTTAGAGAACCACTTTATTTTAGTACCAAACATTGTTCACATACAATAAGGAGAGTATGAAAAGATCATTCCTACTGTGTACGAGATTGTGAGTACAAAGAGTTGTTTCTTAGGCTGATCTAAAAATTAAAAGAGTATGTGTTCTCTGGTCTGTCCCCTCTGGAGTTCACCTAATGCTAAACTCCTAGAGGGCACTCAATAAATATTTAATTGATGGGACTGTTGGGAAGCTTTTCAAGGACAGCCTTTAAAGTTACATTATGCAGTGGACATTCATGGAAAAGGCCTTGATATCTTTAATCCTCATTTTTGTTGCATTGGATGGCACTGAATATATAGTAAAAGGAATGTTATGAATTCTTAAGTGCTTCAAAAGTAATTTTGGAGTATTGATTAGAGACTATTTGTCCACACAGAAACAATTGCATGTCCATCCATTGTTTAATTGTGATTTTATTCCCCAGAGTACTGTCAACCTGCTCTACATTTTACAGGTAGATAATATTTTATATGTCAGTTCAGTTCAGTTCAGCTGCTCAGTCGTGTC
>SJYX01006260.1:90956-102263 GCA_006410675.1 Oreotragus oreotragus | reverse complement strand
GCACCTAGTCTTTATGAGACGTAGAAGAATTATTTCAAGACTACCAATTCTTTGAAAATAAATTTTGATTCAAGAAATATAAAAATGCTAAATGACCAATTAAGATAAGGAAGAACCTATTGGTATAGCATTCCCTGGGAAAATACTGAATATTTCTCTAGGTTATTGTTTGATTTCTTTTTTCTACTGACGGGCGCAGTATTTTAAATTTCTGGCCTTTCCCACTGGGTGTTCACATCTTTCTGCCATGCTGTTTGTCCCTGGGAAGCCCTGTGGTCTGTTCTTAAGCAGGTTATTAAAGTCAGCTCTGCTGATTTTGAAACTTCCTCTGCAACGTTCCATTGCAAAAAGAGCACACACGCTCTAGACCTGAGATTTCCTACATCCATCAGCAAAGTCTTGCTTATATATAAATATATATTTATATCTATATATATTCTACACGTTATGGTTGTTCAGTTGCTAAGTTGTGTCCGATTCTGCAACCCCATGGACTGCAGCATGACAGGCTTCCCTGTCCTTCACCACCTCCTGGAGTTTGCTCACATTCATGTCCATTGAGTCAGTGATGCCTTCTAAGCATCTCATCCTCTGTCATCTCCTTCTCCTCCTTCCTTGAATCTTTCCCAGCATCAGGGTCTTTTCCAATGAGTCGACTCTTCACATGAGATAGCCAGGGTATTGGAGCTTCAGCTTCAGCATCAGTCCTTCCGATAGATATTCAGGACTGATTTCATTTAGTATTAACTGGTTTGATTTCCTTGTTGTCCAGTGGAGTAGTAGAACATAGTAGTTAAGAGGACCAGAATCATATTGGCTGGAGTCAAATTCCACCCCACTGTTAATTAGCTAGGTGCACTGATTTTTTGCATGTGTAAAAAAGTTATGACCAACATAGATAGTATATTCAAAAGCAAAGACATTACTTTGCCGACTAAGGTCCGTCTAGTCAAAGCTATGGTTTTTTCTGTGGTCATGTATGGATGTGAGAGTTGGACTGTGAAGAAAGCTGAGCAACGAAGAATTGATGCTTTTGAACTGTGGTGTTGGAGAAGACTCTTGTGAGTCCCTTGGACTGCAAGGAGATCCAACCAGTCCATTCTGAAGGAGGTCAACCCTGGGATTTCTTTGGAAGGAATGATGCTAAAGCTGAAACTCCAGTACTTTGGCCACCTCATGCGAAGAGTTGACTCATCAGAAAAGACTCTGATGCTGTGAGGGATTAGGGGCAGGAGGAGAAGGGGACGACCGAGGATGAGATGGCTGGATGGCATCACAGACTGGATGGACGTGAGTCTGAGTGAACTCCGAGAGATGGTGATGGACAAGGAGGCCTGGCGTGCTGTGATTCATGGGGACGCAAAGAGTCGGACATGACTGAGCGACTGAACTGAACTGAACTGAAAATGGTTTAGTTTCTTAGACTATGGATATTAAATGAGTTAATATATAAAAAGAAATTAGAATAGTCTCTGCCACAACAAAAGTGCTCAAAAGTTAGCTGTTACTAATTGAAAAGGGTTCTTCTGCTTATAATAATAATAACTTATTAAAAAGTTTCTAAATCACAGGAGATGTTTCTCTCTACATTTCTCCACTGTCTTTTCTAATAATCCTGATTTAGAACTACCTGAAAACATTACATACATACTTTTTAATTGGTCTGCTCCAAAAATAAAGTCCAGTGCAATATATTAGTTAAAATAATCAGGAAGCCAACAGGCTAGCGAGGGTGACATTAGTACATGTTGTCAGCATCACACAAACCAGCTCAGGGAGGAAGCGCCGCCGCCAGCACCTAGCTGCATACTGCTGTCAACCATCAGGAAAATACCTACATTTCCTTATGCTGCACTATTAGAGAAACAGCTCAATTAAGTGTTTATTAACAGTATATCATAGATGAAGATTCTGTCAAGCATGATTAAAAGCCAATATTTAACTAGGGAGGAAGGAGTCATTAGGGAGTTTGAGATCTGTATGTATACACTGCTGTATTTGTAGTTAGTGGTCCTTTATTTGAACTCTGGGCTCTTCCCTGTTGTGCATGGTCTTTCTCTAGCTGTGGCAAGCAGGGGCCACTCCCCAGTTGCGTTGCACAGGCTTCTCACTCACGTGGCTTCTCTTGTTACAAAACAGGGGTTCTGCAGCCCAGGAGCAGCCGTTGTGGTGCACAGACTGAGTTGCCCAGCAGCCTGTGGGATCTTCCCAGACCAGGGATCCAACCCGTGTCTGCACGCTGTTATATTTAAAACAGATAACCAAAAAAGACCAGGGGACTCTGCTCAATGTAATGTGGCAGCCTAGATGGGAGAGGAGTTTGAGGGATAGTGGATGCATACGTGGATGGATGAGTCACTACTGTGCACCTGAAATAATACCACAGCCTTGATAACTGGCTATGTTGTTATTGTTTCCCAGTCACCCAGTCATGTCTGACTCTTTGCAACCCAATGGACTGCAGCATGGCAGGCCTCTCTGTCCTTCCTCATCTCCCAGACTTTGCCCAAGTTCATGCCCATTGCATCAGTGGTGCCACCCAACCATCTTATCCTCTAACGCCCTCTTCTCCTTCTGCACTCAATCTTTCCCAGCATCAGGGACTTTTCCAATGAGTCGGCTGTTCACATCAGAAAACCAAAATGCTGGAGCTTCAGCTTCAGCATCAGTCCTTCCAATGAGTATTCAGGGTTGATTTCCCTTGAGATTGACTGGTTTGATCTTTTTGCTGACAAGGGACTATCAGGAGTCTTCTCCAGCCTCACAGTTTGAAGGCATCAATTCTTTAGCACTCTGCCTCTGTCTCTTATACACATCTAGATATTTATGTTGGTCATGACTTTTTTACACATGCAAAAAATCAGTGCACCTAGCTAATTAACAGTGGGGTGGGATTTGACTCCAGCCAATATGATTCTGGTCCTCTTAACTACTATGTTCTACTACTCCATTGGACAACAAGGAAATCAAACCAGTTAATCATCAATTCTTTAGCACTCTGCCTTCTTTATGGTCCAGCTTGGCAACTATACATGACTTCTGGGAAGACCATAACCTCGATCTATGATCATTTGTTGGCAGAGTAATGTCTCTACTTTTCAGCAGACTGTCTAGCTTTGTCATAGCTTTCCTGCCAAAAAGCAATCGTCTTCTGATTGCATGGCTGCAGTCACTATCTGCAGTGATTTTAGAGCCCAAGAAGACGAAGTCTGTCACAGCCTCCTCGTTTACCCCTTCTATTGGCCATGAAATAATGGGGCCGGATACCATGATCTTAGTGTTATTAATGTTTAGTTTTAAGCTAGCTCTTTCACTCTTCCTCCACCCTCATCAAGAGGCTCTGTAGTCCCCCTTAGCTTTCTACCATGAGAGTGGTATCATCCACATATCTGAGGTTGTTGATGTTTCTCCCTCCTGTCTTGATTCCAATTTGTAGCTCACCCAGCCCAACATTTCTCATGATGTGCTCAGCATATTGGTTAAACAAACAGGATGACAGCAGACAGCCCTGTCCTACTCCTTCCCCAGTCTTGAACCAATCAGTTGTTCCAGACAGGGTTCTAACCGTTGCTTCTTGAACTGCATACAGGTTTCTCAGGAGACAGAAGATGTTGTGGGTTGTAATATTGGTTAAACAAACGGGATGACAGCAGACAGCCCTGTCCTACTCCTTCCCCAGTCTTGAACCAATCAGTTGTTCCAGACAGGGTTCTAACCGTTGCTTCTTGAACTGCATACAGGTTTCTCAGGAGACAGAAGATGTTGTGGGTTGTGGTATTCCCATATCTTTAAGAGCTTTCCACAGTTTCGTATGATCCACACAGTCATAGGCTTTAGCGTATTGATGAAACAGAGGTAGATGATTTCCTGGAATTCCCTTGCTTCCTCTATGATCCACTGAATGTTTGCAGTTTGATCTCTGGTTCCTCTGCCTTTTCTAAGCCCAGCTTGGACATCTGGAAGTTCTTGGTTCACATAATATTGAAGCCTCGCATGTAAGATTTTAAACACAACCTTACTAGCATAAGAGATGAGTGCAATTGTCTGATGGTTAAAACATTCTTTGGTACTACCCTTCTTGGTAATTGGGATGAGGATTGTCCTTTTTCAGTCCTGTGGCCACTGCTGGGTCTTCAGGTTTAGTGACATGCCACACTTTGATGGCATCATCCTTTAACGTTTGGAATAATTCTGCTGGAATTCCATTGCATCCACTAGCTTTATTAACAGCAGTGCTTCCTAAGGTTCACTTGACTTTACACTCCACAATATCTGACCTTGGGTGACTGACCACACCATTGTAATAATCAGGTTCATTAAGATCTTTTTTGGTACAGTCATTCCATGTATATTGGCTATACTCCTGTATAAAATGCAAAGTTAAAAAAGAAAAGACATGTTTAAAGCTGCAACCCTTACCCTTAAAGAACGGAGTTTCTTTCGTCCACCTGTTCTCTCAGTTTCTACTGTGCTTTGAGAAGGGCCGGTAAGGGTCATCAGTGACTGAGGGCAAAGCGGACAAGTATGCCTTATCCAAATGAATGATCTGGGTTTCAAGTTTAAAGGAAGGTACAAAGAATGACAGACTCATCACACATTCTGAATAAGAAAGAAAAAGACCTTCATGCAGTTTGGAGAAATTTTACTGAATAAAAGACAATATTTTTTAATGATTTTTAAGTATAATAGTTTATAGGATTCCTTCAATTTCTCTACTTTTTCCAATATCAAAGCAAGCTTAACATCATGGTTTTATTTCAATTTACATTGTTGTAGAGATCTGATTAACCTACCTTATTACCTATAACTATGGTAAATAGCAGCACTATTTAATGATTTTCAGAAGATGAGGTTTCTGAATGTCATGTGCCAGAAAGTGCTCATTTTTTTTTCAGACTATATTTATCTTCGGTTTGTTATGACACTAAATTTTTCAAAGTCACCTTTCGTTAACCAAAAAAAAAAATTTTTTTTTAATGAAGAAAAAAGTCTCCTTAGGTGTTACACTTCTCTCATCAGAGAAGAGGAACGTGTACAAGGGTATTAAACCGCAGGCAATCAGGACAGCAATAACACACAAACAAGAATCCACTGAGACCCGAAAGGTCTCAGGAGTGAAGCTGGCTTCCTGTCGAGTAGCATGTGTTCTTATGAGAATTAGAAAGCGTGTCCTTCGAAAGGGCAAAATAAGTGTTCAGAAAAATCAAACATTTTCATCAAGGAACTAAATCTAATCCCTCAAATGAGAGAGCCGCACAGGCAGGGAGCCCCTCCCTTGCTAGGCAGGAATGACACTAGAGGCCAGAGGGGCCAGACTGAAGCAGAAACTCTGCAGGCCCATCTGCTGGGAGGTGAGTCAGAAAAGATGTTCCACGCGAGAGGGAAGAGAGGCGACCATTCCAGCTGGTACACGAGAACGGGGTTCTGAATCCAAAAAGATGAGAAGAAAAAACATGTTAAAATCAGACAGAGAGGAGAACAGGGCAGCTGCTCTGATCGATCCTGACTGATTGGCTGAAGGGTCCTTCCCAGGCAGGCTTGGCTTTCATGAGCTGTAGGGATGTAACGTTTTCCCGGGTCACCCTCTGAAAGGGCCGAGATTCCAAGAAATATCTCTATAGCTTCAGGATCACCTTTTCAAACTTTGGTAGGGTTAGAAGTTCCTTGGATTTGCAAGGTCAAGGACACATGACTTTTCTCTGAGTTCCTATTTTTCTTTTGAGTTCCCATTCTTTCTGGGCTTCCCAGGTGGCTCAGTGGTAAAGAATCTGCCTGCAATGCAGGAAATTTAAGAGACGCGTATTTGATCCCTGAGTCAGGCAGATTCCCCTGGAGGAGGGCGTGGCAATCACTCCAGTATTCTGGCCAGGAAAATCCCACAGACAGAGGAATGTGGAGGTCTATGGTCCATGGGGTTGCAAAGCCTCAGACGTGACTGAAGCAATTGAGCACCTTCTTTCTATTACTCCCAGTTTTCCTTTTACCATGATGTGGTATTTGTTCTATATATTTGACTCAAGGCCCTTAAAATCTCAGTGGCTTAAAACCAAAGTTTATTTCTTGCTTATGGTGCATGCATGAGTTGAGCAGAGGGGATGCATATAGTTCTACTTCATCAATCACCCAAAAATCCAATATGGCGAATGCTCCATCATCCTGGAGCTATACTTTGTAAAGCACTGGTCTTCACTTTCCCCTGTGGCATAAGAAGAGAGTGGAGAAACCCACATATATTCCTTTCCTCAGTCCAGAATTTATACACATTATTTTAGTGCATGTTGCATAGGCTTCATTCGACATCCAAAGGCCTAAACAATGTAGGGAACAAGTGAAATATTTGGTGAACATAATTGTCTCTGATTCATGGGGAGGACTGAGTGTTGCTGGGAAGAGGCTATAAGCAAGTTATATGTGATGTGGTGCATCTGTTTGATGCAGTAGCTTCAAGGATGCCATCACTCGGCTGATGGCTTTTCTCACTATGGTGGGGGTGGTTTACTCACTCAGCCATGTCTGACTCTTGTGACCCCATGGACTCCAGCCTACCAGGCTCTTCTGTTCACGGGATTTCCCAGGCAAGGTATTGGAGTTGATTGCCATTTCCTTTTTCCAGGGGATCTTCCAGACCTAGGGATGGAACCCAAGTCACTGTACATGGCCCCAATTAGTCATCATCCAGACGTTAGCCAGATGTCACTCCCCATGTACATCATTTCCTCTGGTGCCTATTTTGTGGTTTTTGTAGTGATATTTTGCTTTTGCACACTAGAGTTGGTGATTCCATGCCTGCTCTGACACTCTGACACATGAAGTTGTGTGCCACAATATTGCACAGCAAGTGAAGAGATAGCATCTGTTTTTTTTTTGTTTTCGTTTTTGTTTTTTCCCAAAAGTAGCATATTGTGACAGGTGCAATATTTGTCTGGAAAATGTACATAGATTTGGAATTATTTTTCTTGGAGTTTTACCTGGCTACTAGCCTTGCAGGTAATAATGAATGGTCAGATGGATCTGGCCAAAAGTATTTGCACTCTGATTATGAATTTGGTTCTTCAAAGTGAAGAATAAGATAAAGGTGAAAAAGTATCTTTATGAAAAGTGGTTTTTACATGAGTGTTGATGCCTCTAAGATCTTTTATTTATAGGCAGGTCACTTTTCCCAAACTTCTCTCTTGCTGAAAATCAGAGGTGAGATTCAGAAGGCCATTAATCCAGATGAGACCTTCTAACTCAGCTCATGAGGTGTGAATAAGGTCAAGTTTAAGTCACTAGCTCAGGTAAAGAGGCACTGAAGAAATATACTTGGAACAGCCAATAGGATCTCAAAACAAGAATGAAGGGACTTTGACTCATACACTCCACCAATAACATAACTGAGACATAATAAGAGACTCAAATGTTCTTAATTTAAACTGCTTATTGAAACAGTTGTATCTCAAACCAAGAGTAATTTTATTGTAGAGGTGCATTGGAGAAGGAAATGGCAACCCACTCCAGTGTTCTTGCCTGGAGAATCCCAGGGATGGTGGAGCCTGATGGGCTGCTGTCTATGGGGCTGCACAAAGTTGAACACGACTGAAGTGACTTAGCAGCAGCAGCAGCAGTGGGGACTGGGAGGGTAATCATATGTTCTAATAGCCATCAATGGCACCCCACTCCAGTACTCTTGCCTGGCAAATCCCATGGACAGAGGAGCCTGGTAGGCTGCAGTCCACAGGGTTGCCAGGAGTCGGACATGACTGAACGACTTCACTTTCACTTTTCACTTTCATGCATTGGAAAAGGAAATGGCAACCCACTCCAGTGTTCTTGCTTGGAGGATCCCAGGGACGGGGGAGCCTGGTGGGCTGCCGACTATGGGTTCTCACAGAGTCGGACACAACTGAAGCGACTTAGCAGCAATAAGGCAAAGCTTGTCATTGTTGCTGTGCAGTCTCTGCCCTCAAGAAGTTCTTATTTCTCTGAAGCCGATATGTAAACATGAAATTACAATGTGTGTGCATGTTCTGTTGCTTGCCATATGTTATTAAAAATATTATAGTATATATACATCCTTGATTCCCACAGGTGAAAAGCCTTCACTACATAGTGAAGTTGTAGGAAAACTCGAGCATGAGAGCATGGTCATTCCAGGTCTTGAGTGAATCCCAGGAATGGGCCACCAAGTGAGGGTATTTGGCAGGAAAGAATTCAAGAGTGAGACATAAAAGAGTGAAAACAAGTTAGGAAAAATACACACTCCACAGAGGTAGGTCTTCTCAGAGGCTAGATTGGCCCTTGGCTGTGGAGGTACTTAAGGGCTGGATAATTTCATAGACTAACAAATGGGAGGAATATTCTTGGAAAAGGAGTGGGATTCCCAAGAATTGGGGCACTGCTGACTAGTACGGTCAGTTTCAGAATTGTCATGGAACCTGTGGGTGTGTCATTTATCATGATAGGGTGGAGGCCTATTGGCAATCAAATCTTCCACCATCTTGGACCTGGTTGGTCTAACCAGTTTATGACATATCCTGTTCTTAATGGTAGTGCCATTCTTTTAATTGGTGTGCCCTGCCTCCTTCCCGTTTCAGAATTACAAGAGAATATTCTTTATGACTGACTCTTTAAGGACTCATTGATGAAGTTACGGTGTACTCCATTCTCCTGAATTCTGTGTGTTTGTGTGTGTGTGTGTGTGTGAGAGAGAGAGAGATATTTGCTTTCAATTTCAATCTGTGGGAAAATGAAAAGTACGCTTTAAAAGCTTTTATCTAGCAGACATTAAATGTTGAATGGCTGTATTTGCATCTGAATTTGCTGCTTAGGGTGCCCTTAATTGCTGATGTGACTTTGCCTAAATTGTCTAACCTTCTTGAGCCTGAGCCTATTACCTCATTTAAAAATGAAGAAGGAAGTGTTGAGTTTCTACAATAACCACACTTCTTTAGCTTAAAAATGAGTGATTTTCAAAACAGGAGCAAGGTAAGGAATGCTAGTATAAGACTGGACTCTGTAGGTCTTTCAAAGAATAACTTGCCCTTACTGACTGATCATGAGTGTAACTCCATGCATCAAGCCCCAACTAAACAGTCATACAGCCACTCATAAAGTTCATTCCCTTTTGTTGTAAGCTGAAATATGTTCCCCCAAAGATATTCACCTAAAAAAAAAGTGAAGTGAAAGTGATAGTTGCTCAGTTGTGTTCAAGTCTTTCTAACCCAATGGACTGTATGTAACCCATGAGGCTCCTCTGTCCATGGGATTTCCCAGGAAAGAATACTGGAGTGGGTAGCCATTCCCTTCTCCAAGGAATCTTCCCCACCCAGCGACTGTACCCACATCACCTGCATTGCAGGCAGATTCTTTCCTATCTGAGCCACCACGGAAGCCTAAAACTCATCAGTGATACCTTGTTTGGACAGATGTAATAAAGTTGAAGGTCTGGAGCTAAGATCAACATGGGTTTTGTGAGTTGGCCCTGAATTCAATGACAAGAGTTTGTGTTCTTGTGAGACACACACTGAGGAGAACAAAACACAGGGGACAGAACGATGTGGTGATGAAGGCATAGATTGGAGAGTCGAAGCCATAAGCCAAGGCAGCCTAGAATGTGGACGGCCACCAGAAGCTGAGAAAGGCAAGGGAGGACGTCTCCCTACAGCTGCAAGAGGGAGTATCGTCCTGCAACTAGATTGCAAACTTCTGGTCTCTGGAACTGTGAGAGAATAAGTTACTATTGTTAAGTTACCACATTTGCAGCCTTAATAATTTGGCATCATCGACTCAATGGACCTGAGTTTGAGCAAACTCCAGGAGATAGTGAAGGACAGGGGAGCCTGGCACACTGCAGACCGTGGGGTCACAAAGAGTGGGACATGACATAATGACTAAACAACAAAAATTGTTACAGCAACCGCGACAAACTAAGGCAAGAGCTCTATATCTTTGTTCAATTAATTCCTGCCTCCACTGATACAAATGTGAATTCTCCATACCCTCAGAGGACCTATTTCAGTAGCATATTTTTAAAAGCTTTTGTTTTTTTCTCACTCCCTGCAATTAAGATCAATCCCACCTCCCCCCTTCTCCGATGCCATTTTATTTATGTTTGTTTAAATACTTCTATTTTTCCACTGTCTATCTTTCTATCCTACCTCTAGTACCCTACCTGAGTATTGGCATAGAGTCAGCATTGTATAAATATTTCCTGTTCGCTATGGGACTGTGACTCATTAATGCTGGATTAGGGCCATGCTTCAAGGAATTATATACAGTGCCAGCGCCTAACCTCCTGAATATTTGGCTGCTTTCTTGGAAGTCACTTTATGTATTCAGTGTCTTAAAAAACAGGTGACTGGATGGCTTGATGGAATAGGGGTTATGGGAAAAGAGGGAAGATTAAAAAATAACTTTCAGTTCAGTTCAGTCCCTCAGTCGTGTCCAACTCTTTGTAACCCCATGAATTCCAGCACACCAGGCCTCCCTGTGCATCACCAACTCCTAGAGTTCATTCAAACTCACGTCCATCGAGTCGGTGATGTCATCCAGCCATCTCTTCCTCTGTCGTCTCCTTTTCCTCCTGCCCCCAACCCCTCCCAGCATCAGAGTCTTTTCCAAAGAGTCAACTCTTTGCATGAGGTGGCCAAAGTACTGGTGTTTCAGCTTTAGCATCATTCCTTCCAAAGAAATCCCAGGGTTGATCTCCTTCAGAATGGACTGGTTGTATCTTCTTGCAGTCCAAGGGACTCTCAAGAATCTTCTCCAACACCACAGTTCAAAAGCATCCATTCTTTAGTGCTCAGCTTTCTTTTTTTTATTATTATTATTTTAAATAAATAATCTACTTCTTAATTTGAACTGGGAGTTCAACTTTCTTTACAGTCCAACTCTCACATCCATACATGACCATTGGAAAAACCATAGCCTTGACTAGATGGACCTTTGTTGGCAAAGTAATGTCTCTGCTTTTGAATATGCTATCTACTTTGGTCAACTTTCCTTCCCAGGAGTAAGTGTCTTCTAATTCCATGGCTGCAATCACCATCTGCAGTGATTTTGGAGTTGCCCCCAAAAAAGTCAGCCACTGTTTCCACTGTTTTCCCATCTTTTCCCCATGAGGTGATGGGACCAGATGCCATGATTTTAGTTTTCAAATGTTGAGATTTAAGCCAAATTTTTCACTCTCCACATTCACTTTCAGCAAGAGGATTTTTAGTTCCTCTTCACTTTCTGCCATAAGGGTGGTGTCATCTGCATATCTGAGATTATTGATATTTCTCCTGGCAATCTTGATTCCAGCTTGTGCTTCCTCCAGTCCAGCATTTC
>SJYX01006260.1:76495-90832 GCA_006410675.1 Oreotragus oreotragus | reverse complement strand
GGGTGGTGTCATCTGCATATCTGAGGTTATTGATATTTTTCCCGGCAATCTTGATTCCAGCTTGTGCTTCTTCCAGTCCAGCATTTCTCATGATGTACTCTGCATATAAGTTAAATAAGCAGGGTGACAATATGCAGCCTTGACATACTCCTTTTCCTATTTGGAACCAGTCTGTTGTTCCATGTCCAGTTCTAACTGTTGCTTCCTGACCTGCATACAGATTTCTCAAGAGGCAGGTCAGGTGGTCTGGTATTCCCATCTCTTTCAGAATTTTCCACAGTTTATTGTGATCCACACAGTCAAAGGCTTTGGCATAGTCAATCAAGCAGAAATAGATGGTTTTCTGGAAATCTCTTGCTTTTTCGATGATCCAGTGGATGTTGGCAGTTTGATCTCTGGTTCCTCTGCCTTTTCTAAAACCAGCTTGAACATCAGGTAGTTCACGGTTCATGTGTTGCTGAAGCCTGGCTTGGATACTTAGTCAAAACAGAGTGGACCAAATGGATTTGACCGAAATAAATCAGCTCTTCATTTTTCAATCATTTGGATGAGAATTTCTTCCCTTTTATTTAATAAAATGTGACTGATTACGTTGCTTCTGGTGATTGGCTAGCATAAGCTAGACACACAGAGAAATGCTAATCCAGGTGTTCTAATTTAATTTTTACACATTTTTATTTATTTGATGTGTCTTTCAAAAGGCTTTATTCAGTTCTATCTAATCTGTCTATACATAGCAAATATCTAGTGTGTCCTACACTGTCCTCATTTTCACAGAATTTATAGTCTTGCATAGAAGAAAAACCTACACAAGATGGCTTACAAATCAAGATAAAATGATAGCAAACTTATGCCATAAAGACATGGTGTAAAACTTCCCCAAATTCCTCCTCTAAGAACAGCTATGGACTCAGACTTTGGGAAGGAGCTTATGGTTGCTGGGGGCAAGGATGGGGGAAGGGCTAGTGAGAGAGTTTGGGTTGGATATGTACACACTGCTGTATTTAAAATGGATAATCAGGAAGGACCTACTGTATAGCACAGGGAACTCTGCTCAGTATTATGTGGCAGCCTGGATGGGAAGGGAGTTTGGCAGAGAATGGATATATATATATTGGATATATCTATCCAATGGCTATATCTATATCTATTTATCTATCTATATATATGACTGGATATATATGCATCCAGAGAATGGATGTATATGACTGAATCCCTTTGCTGTCCATTGAAACTCTACAACATTGTTAATTAGCTATACACCAGTACAAAACAAAACATTAAAAAAAAGAACAGTCACTGCGCTCAGTTGTGCGGTGAATGTTCCATACCATACTGAGAGGGGCACTGTCCATATTAACCCAGGTGTTTAAAAGAGAGTTTTTACCTGTTGGAGCCATGTGGGCACAGGTTAAACTGAACTTCACTCTCATCTCCAGAGGGGGTCTCCCTGGATCTAGTTTGAGAGACTTCACAGAAGGGAGAGAAGAGTTGATTATATATTATTTTAAATCTTGTCCGTTGGGTGGATAAAGAGAATCAAACATTTTCTAAGATTACAAACTCATAATAAGGTGAATTTAATTTAAAGAAGAGTTTCTGGTTTATTGACTAGTGATATACAAACAGCTTCTTCTTACTTTCATTGGAAAATTTTCTCTTCTCAGTTGAAAAAAAAAGACAATTTTACTGAAAGCTTTAAAAATTTACCAATAATTCTGACATCTTTGTAAAACTCCTACTATCATTTTTGCCTATTTTTTCTAACTCTTTTGTATGTGAATAAATATATTTATATAAGTACAAATATAGTAACAAAATATATACATACTTTTTTCAATAAAATTATGAGCATTTTTATAGAACACATATAAATTTTGTGTATGTAATGGAAACTCATAGAAATGAGATTTTTTGTTGTCGTTGTTGGGCTATAAACTTGAGTTGGTTATTTTGTTATTGTTTTCTTTTCGTTTCCTCTGTTTTTTTTTCTTGCCATTTCCTTTGTTTTTTTTTTTCCTTGCCATCCTGTGGGTTAATTGAACATTTTTTAGAATTCCATTTTTATCTATTTTAGTATTTTTTTTTAAATTTTATTGTGATATAGTTGATTTACAATAGCAAAGTCAGTTATATATACATATACATATAAATGTATATGTATATATATATACATACACACATACATATATTCACTCTTTTTTAGATTCTTTCCCATATAGGTCATTACAGACTTATTGAGGAGTCTGTATAGTAGTATACTGTGCTATAGAGTAGATCCTTATTAGTTATCTATTTTCACATATAGTAATATGTATGCTGCTGCTGCTGCTGCTGCTGCTGCTAAGTCACTTTAGTTGTGTCTGACTCTGTGGGACCCCACAGATGGCAGCCCACTAGGCTCCCCTGTCCTGGGGATTCTCCAGGCAAGAACACTGGAGTGGGTTGCCATTTCCTTCTCCAATGCATGAAAGTGAAAAGTGAAAATGAAGTCGCCCAGTCATGTCCGACTCTTTGCGACCCCATGGACTGCAGCCCTCCAGGCTCCTCCGTCCACGGGATTTTCCAGGCAAGAGTACTGGAGTGGGGTGCCATTGCCTTCTCCGAGTAATGTGTATATGTCAACCCAAATCTCCCATAGATATTTTATGACATTTGAAATTTATCACTGAATTGTTTGCATGTCTTAAAAATGTGTTTTTGGGAATTCCTTGTCAGTCCATTGGTTAGGACTCTGTACTCCCACTTCAGGGGCCCTGGGTTCAATCCCTGTCGAGAAATTAAGATTCTGCAAGTCATGCAACACAGCAAAAGAAAAAAAAAAAGAAAAGGTATAGTTAAACTATAATTAGTTCTAAAATTATAATTAGTAAAGTTTGGTTTGTGTTTTATCTCATTCAGAGGCGAAGCCACTTGTTGCTGTATGTATGACAAATTGTGTTAGGTGCTGTAGTGTTTAAAAGTTTGGCTTAGAGGGGCTTCCCTGGTGGTTCAGTGGTTAAGACTCTGAGCTTCCACTCAGTGCGGGGAGGGGATGGTGAGGGTTAGATCCTGGTCGGGGAACTAAGATCTCACATGCTGTGGGGTGTGGCTGGGGTGGTGGTCATGGGAAGATTGACTTAGAATATCAGGAAAAGAGGTAAACTCTTAGAAAATTTGGGTTGNAGAGGGGCTTCCCTGGTGGTTCAGTGGTTAAGACTCTGAGCTTCCACTCAGTGCGGGGAGGGGATGGTGAGGGTTAGATCCTGGTCGGGGAACTAAGATCTCACATGCTGTGGGGTGTGGCTGGGGTGGTGGTCATGGGAAGATTGACTTAGAATATCAGGAAAAGAGGTAAACTCTTAGAAAATTTGGGTTGAAAAATGTTATGTAAAAAAAGAAACAATTCAGGGGTTTTTGGTAGACTCGGAGTTGTGCGACCATCATCACAATTTTAGAACATTTCCATCAGCCCCCAAAACAAAGCTGGTGCACTGAGTAGCCAGCCCCCGTTCCTCTTCCTCCTGCCAGCCACTGGCAGCCACTCGTCTGCTTTCTGTCTCTGTGTGTTTGCCTGTTNGACTCGGAGTTGTGCGACCATCATCACAATTTTAGAACATTTCCATCAGCCCCCAAAACAAAGCTGGTGCACTGAGTAGCCAGCCCCCGTTCCTCTTCCTCCTGCCAGCCACTGGCAGCCACTCGTCTGCTTTCTGTCTCTGTGTGTTTGCCTGTTCTGGGCATTTCAGATAAATGGAATCATGAGGTCTGTGGTCTCTTGTGACTGGCCTCTTGCACTTAGTGTAATATTTTCGAAGTTCATCTGTGTTGTGGCATGTGTCAGTGCAGGCAGACCTTGGAGGGATTGCAAGTTTGGCTCTAGACCACGGGCAATAAGGTGAATATCGCACCAGAGAGTCACACAAAGTCTTTAGTTTCCCAGTGAATATGAAAGAACCTGCCTTCAATGCGGGAGACCTGGGTTCAAACCCTGGGTTGGGAAGATCCCCTGGAGGAGGGAAAGGCTGCCCACTCCAGTGTTCTTGCCTGGAGAATTCCATGGACTGTATGGTTCATGGGGTCTCAAAGAGTAGAACTCGGCTGAGTCACTTTCACTTTTGCTTCACTTTTGTGTTTATACTAGTAATCTATTAAGTATACTATGTAATCTATTAAATGTGTAGCAGCGTTAGGGCTAAAAAAGTACATGTGGGCATGCTAAGTTGCTTCAGTCATGTCTGACTCTTTGTGACCCTATGGACTGTAGCCTGCCAGTCTCCTTTGTGGGATTCTCCAGGCAAGAATACTGGAGAGGGTTGCCTTTCCCTTCTCCAGGGGATCTTCNAAATGTGTAGCAGCATTAGGGCTAAAAAAGTACATGTGGGCATGCTAAGTTGCTTCAGTCGTGTCTGACTCTTTGTGACCCTATGGACTGTAGCCTGCCAATCTCCTTTGTGGGATTCTCCAGGCAAGAATACTGGAGAGGGTTGCCTTTCCCTTCTCCAGGGGATCTTCCTGACCCAGATACCGAACTCACATCTCTTGCAGCTTCTGCACCGCAGGTGGATTCTTGCTGAGCCACCAGGGAAGCCCAAAAAAGTACATATCTTAATATAAAAACACTTTATTGCTAATAAATGCTAACCGTCAGAAAATTGTGGTCTTTTTACATAATAACATCAAAGATCATGGATCACAGGTTAACATTACAAATACAGTAATAATGGAAAAGCTTGAAATATTTTGAGAATTTCCAAAATGTAATACAGAGACACAAAATGAGCAAATGTTAAAAAAAAGAAAAGAAAAGCAAAATACAGCATCTGTGAAGCACAATAAAGCAAAGTCCAATAAAATGAGATACAACTGTGCTTCATTTCTTTTTATTGTCAAATAACGCTCCACTGTATGGTTATACCACGTTTATTTATCCATTTGTCAGTTGATGGGCCTTTGGATTCTTTGCACTTTTGGCTATTACGAATGATGCTGCTACAAACATTCATGTAGACGTGTTTGTGGGGATGTATCTTTTCAGTTCGCTTTTACTAGGATTAGAATTGCTGGGTCCTGTGACAGTCCCATGTGTAACCTTCTGAACTGAAAGTCACTTAGTCGTGTCCGACTCTTTGCAGCCCCATATAGAGTCTGTGGAATTCTCCAGGCCAGAATACTGGAGTGGGTGGCCTTTCCCTTCCCCAGGGGATCTTCCCAACCCAGGGGTGGAATCCAGGTTTTCCGCGTTGCAGGAGGATTTTTTACCAGCTGAGCCACAAGGGAAGCCCCATAACCTTCTGAGGGGCTGCCAGACTGTTTCTAAAATGGCTGCACCATTTTATATTCCCATTAGAAATGTATGAATGATCCAATTTCTCCACATCTTTGCCAACACTTATTATGTCTTTTTGGTTATAGTCATGCTAGTGGGTATAAAATGATGTTTCTTTGTGGTTTTGATTTACACTGCCCTGATAGCTGAAAATGTTGAACATCTTTTCCTGTGCTTTGTGACATTTCTATGACGTCTTGGAGAAATGTCTATTTGGATCCTTTGCCCATATTTAAATTGAGTTGTCTTTTTATTATTGAGTTGAAAAAAAAAGGTATATAATTTTCATGGCAAAACATTAGAAAAGGGTTTTCATAGGGGGAATACCACAATTAACATCTGGTCTATATTTCTTGTCTTTTTTTTTGTTTGCTGCTCTGCATGGCATGTGGGATCTTAGTTCCCAAACAGGGATCAAACCCACATCTCTTGCATTGGAAGTGCAGTGTCTTAACTGCTGGATCACCAAGGAAGTCCCTTCACGTCTTTTTAAAGTATTTAAAATGATGCTTGAGGGAGCAATATCTCACTGAGGGGAATATATCGGGATGGAGGAAATGGACTGAAAGAAATTTGTAAAGTCAGTTTAGAACCAGCCCTATTTTGATTTGTTTTTAGTTATGGTATTTAATTTGTTTTGAAATTTCCAGCAGCAAGAGGTTTTTCTATTTCACAAGAAACATTTATTTCTTTGGGACATTCCTGTGTTACATTTTGGAACTCAGAGGTGTTTAACTTGTGTTCTGGGGAAACTCTCAAAGATTGGGGACAAAGAGGATGAGGGGCAGGGAAGGGCCAGATGGTGGAAGTTCAATTTTCTGCGTTTTACTTGCTTGACTTTAGGAAAGTTTTCTTTCCACAGTACCACAGTTCGTAAACATTGAAAACCAAACCCCGCTTTTTTTCATTCCCAGCATATGTTTCTGAAATATTTACGCAGCCCTCAGAACGTAGGTTGTCAGCGTTATAAAGAAACAGTGAATGAGGATATTTATCCACAAGTGTTTGCAGGGTATGTAGTAATGACGGAACAAAATTCGACCCTCTTTCCTAAGATGTCTAATACAGAGAAGATGATTTTTGGTAAGTTATAGGATTCGCGTTCATTTTCCAGCAGGGGAGATAGGCTTCCTGATAACTAGCCAATTGAGAATGGAGGCCAGGGCTTGGTTTCTAATAGGATTTCAACAAATATGTGTTGAGTGACTGAGTGGAAGGGCCAAAGAAGTGTCTTGACTTTTCCCTTTGCTCCAAGAGGCAGAGATGTGGTCAAGGGGATTCTTTCATTTTAGGACTGAGCTTTATGTGAAATCCCAGTATCCCAGATTTCATCAGACTGCGAGGTTACACTTTCAATTGGTGCCCCAGTCATAATGATTTGGGCCTTTAAAGAATCCTCCTACAAATGCAGGAGATGCAGGAGATGTGGGATCAATCCCTGGGTCTTGCCTGGGAGGTCCCATGGACAGAGGCACCTGGCGAGCTACAGTCCATGGGATTGAAAAGAATCCAACTGGACTTAGAGGCTAAACAACACCAGTGCACATATCTTTCGAGAATCACTAACCGTGCAGTCTAAATCTTTATTTAAATGAAACGTCTCCCTATGATAGAGATAGTACTGTATTACTTTATTCTTTAAAATGAATACTTTAGCTCCCAGGGGCTAACCTACCAGGATTTTCTTTTCCAAATAAAAATCTTTAGTCAGCTTTGAAAGTTCAAAGAGCCATGGTAGTGGTCTTCACAGAAGCAGAGAAATATTTGTCCTAATGATGAATCTATTTCCAGCCTCCTACAGCATCAAGAGTGTACTTTGCAGAAAATCTTCAAGTTCCTTCTACCAGCTCACTAGGATTTCCCCTTTTCCTATTTGTTTTAGCAAATCAAACCTTTGCCGGGCATGGAGCTTAGGATGGGGACAACAGATGATCTCTGGTGCAGCCAGGGTTATGACCTTTTCACTGTTGAGGCACATCATGTGGAAAACTATGTTACAGGTTCTTGACATCAGAAATAAGATTCCTGTGATGACCGTCTTCTGCACTTTTATCAAACTCTTTTGAAGGGAATGATAGAAACGATAAATAAGAAATCAAAGCAAGACCCTATTTAGTCAATTACACATAATGACTTGTTCTTCAGATCATCTATTTTTAAGATTATCTTTGTTGCTTGATGTGCCAGGATTTAATTATGAATTGCTAATGGATGAACATCAATTTGTCTATGTAAATAGGAGACCTGGGTTTGATCCCTGGGTTGGGAAGATCCCCTGGTGGAAGGCATGGCAATCCACTTCAGTATTTTTGCTGGCAGAATCCCCACGGACAGAGGAACCTGGTGGGCTACAGTCCATGGGGTGGCAAAGAGTTAGACACAACTGAGCGACTAAGAACAGCACAGCACAGCACCATGGATGAGCATCAATTTGTCTGTATAACTAGGTCTTGGACAGGAGGCAACAGATATTTTGACAGTATTCATTAAATAGAGGTATAATTGCTTATAAAATACATTAAAGTAATTTAGAAACCTATCAGTTGAGTCTTCTTGATTCCAGTAAGGAATAAATTATTATTGACTTTCTCCAACTCAAGAAGATTGTATTAGACAATCACGACCCTGCCTTTCAGTTGTAAAATCTGTGACTTTGTGATTTATTTTCCCTACCAGTTAAAACTGGTAATGGATGTCCTCAGGAGTTTTAAACAAGATCAAATATGGAACCTGGACAGCAGCCACTGTTCGTGTGACACAGTTAATTTGAAGAGATGAAAAGAACAGGAATAGATGATCTGATGGGTGAGGGATTTGGAGGCATGTCTCTTTTTACTTACATAAGTTTTACTGATCAGTTTCTTTAAGAAATTTCTTCAGGACTTCCCTGGTGGCTCAGACGGTAAAGCATCTGCCTACAATGCAGGAGACCTGGGTTCAATCCCTGGGTCGGGAAGATCTCCTGGAGAAGGAAGTGAGAACCCACTCCAGTATTCTTGCCTGGAAAATCCCATGGACGGAGAAGCCTGGTGGGCTACATTCCATGGGGTTGCAAAGAGGCAGACATGACTGAGCTACTTCACTTCACTTTCTTTAAGATAGTTACATAAGAAACTGTGTGTGCATGCTCAGTTGCTTCGGTTGTGTCTGACTCTTTGTGACCCTATGGACTGTAGCCCGCCAGGCTCCTCTGTCCATGGGATTCTCCAGGCAAAAATACTGGAGTGGGTTGCCATGCCCTCCTTCAGGGGATCTTCCCAACCCAGTGATCAAACCCACATCTCCTGCATTGCAGGTGGATTTTTTACTGCTGAGCCAGCGGGAAGCCCATAAGAAACTTAACTAACATTTAATTACTAACGTCCCATAAGAAACTTAACTAACATTTAATTACTAACGTTTATTGCTTAAGTTTAGAGGCAAGAACCTTAAACATTTAATTGGAAGAATAGGTTCGATTCACAGCTGTTTCTTAATAGGTGTGTGACTTTTCCCAATTAGATTAAGTACTTTGAGTTTCTATTTATCTTTAAAACATGTGTTGACACTGAGGTACCTTATTCTCCAATTATATTTAATCAACAAGTTTTTTTTTTGCAAACTTTATAGATTCCCCCCGTTTTGGCCACACTGAATCCGATCAGGGATCAAACCCATGCCTCCTGCAGTGGAAATGTGAAGTCCTAATCACTGGATTGCTGGGGAATTCCCTATATTCTTTTTTCAAACCATTAAAAAAAATTTTTAAACCATTTAAGTATAGTTAATTTACAATTTTAGGTTAGTTTCAAGTGTACAGCAAAATTATTCAGTTATGTATATATACACATATACATTCTTTTTCAAGTTCTTTTCCATTATAGGTTATTATAAGATCTGAGTAAGGTTCTCTGTGCTGTAGGTCCTTGTTATTTATCTATTTTATATATGGTAGTGTGTATATGTTAATCGCATATACTTCTAATTTGTCTTTGGGAGCCTTTGTTTTTTAAACGCCATGAAAGATTCAAAGATCAATTAGAGCCCAAAGGAACTTTGTGTGTATGCATATCAGTGTTCCAGGTTATCTTCCTTTTGTCCCTGTTGGGCTGTTTCTTTCCAATGCCTGATTTTACTCAGTGGTCACCAAATTGGGTACACACGGTAGTTCATTGAATACAGGAAGAAAATAGAACTTTTATTCTTATTTGTTTTTTTTTTTTGTGCCCTTTTTCTTAGGCAACTTTATTTTGACACTTTCAAATTTATAGAAAAATTGCAAAAATGATATAAGAACCCCCATATTTCCTTTATTGCATTCACCAGTTTATTAAAAATTTCCCCAGCTGTGCTTTTTTCTCCCTCTTCCCAAAGCTGCACACTACTGGGGTTCTTTCTCTCTTAGAGAGGTAGGATATGTATCTATCTATATCACATGTATATATACGGATTAAATAGTGAAAAGTGAAAGTGAAGTCGCTCAGTTGTGTCCGACTCTTTGTGACCCCCCATGGACTGTAGCCCACCAGGCTCCTCCATCCATGGAATTTTCTAGGCAAGAGTACTGGAGTGGGTTGCCGTTTCCTTCGCCAGGGGATCTTCCCAACCTGGGGATCGAACCTGGGCCTCCCGTATTTCGGGCAGACGCTTTACCGTCTGAGCCACCAAGGAATCCCATATATATACAGATATATATGTGTATGTCAATATCAATATCTATATCTCTATCATGCTCCATTGTCCTAAATACTTCAGTGATGTTTTCTAAGGACAAGGACATTCTGTCACTTGACCTCAGTACAAAAATTAAAATTAAGAAATTTAGCATTGACACAGTACTGTTATCTAATTCATGGCCTGTATTTAAATGGCATCCCCTAGTGGCTCAGCTGTAAAGAACCTGTTTGCAAATGCAGGAGACATGGGTTTGATTCTTGAGTCTGGAAGATCCCCTGGAGAAGGAAATGGCTACCCACTCTGGTATTTTTGCCTGGGAAGTCCCATGGACAGAGAAGACTGGCAGGCTACAGTCCTTGGGTCACAAAAAGTTGGACGTGACTTAGCAACTAAACAACAGCATCAACAAATTGCATCACTTTCCCTATAATGTCCTTCACAGCTTTTTTCCCCCCAGTCCAGAATTGCATATTGATTTTGTTGTCATTTCTCTTCAGTTTTTATTAACATGTGAAACAGTTGTTTTTAACATTTTGAAAAGTACAGGCTAGCTATTTATTTTAGCATTTCCCTCAATCTGAGGTTGTCTGGTATTTGCATTTTTTGGAAGGAATACCCAGGTGGCGCTAGTGGTAAAGAATCTGCTTGCTAATGCAGGAGACGTGAGACGTGGGTTCAGTCCCTGGGTGGGGAAGGTCCCCTGGAGGAGCATGATAACCCACTCTAGTATTCTTGCTTGGAGAATCCCATGGACAGAGGAGCCTGCACAGCTGCAGTCCATAGAGTCACAAAGAGTCAGCCATGACTGAAGTGACTTAGCAGAGCATGCACACACCACAGAAAAGCTGTAGGGTCTTTTGTGATGCATGCAACATCTACTGATCTCGTTACTAGAAATGTCAAGTTTGATCACTTGGTTCAAGTGGTCTTCCGGGTCTCTGCACTTTTCCCTGCAGAGGAGGAAGAAATGTGACATACCCTTATATGGAGGTAAAGGAGAATTCAGTTAAATGTAGTTTAGGATTAACTGACACATGTAAGGGGAGTGGACCTGTTTTGGGTTGTCATGTTTATTAATGGTTTCCTAGGTGGCACTAGTGGTAAAGAATCCACCTGCCAATGCCGCAGATGCAAGATATTCGGGCTCATTCTCTGGATTGGGAAGATCCTCTGCAATAGGAAATGTCAACCCACTCAAGGATTCTTACCTAAGAAATCCCATGGAGGGAGGAGCCTAGCAGGCTACAGTCCACGGAATCGTGTGCCCCCCAATTATTAAAATTATAAAATTATTTTAAAATAATTATAAAATTATTAAATCGTGTGCCCCCCAATTTATTAAATCTAAACATGGACTACACATCTTTAACTCCTTATCATGTGTATTTACATCAATGAATTACTTACAAATATTTATTGAAAACTGATTTTGTTTAAGGCGTTATCACTACAGGCTCCCTCCAATAACCTTAGCCTGCATCCTGAATTCTCGAGTCAGACTCCTACCAAATGTAGATACTTCATTTTGTAGTTAAAGTGACAAGATATACATAAGGACTAGAGAAAGACATGGAAAGTAAAACCTGCAGGAAGCAACTGGAATTTCTTAGTTTGAAGAAACTTAGTCAAGGTTTGTTAAACTCAGAAAACAAAAGAAGTAATATCTGAACTTGGAAGACAAAACTAATTAATAGATGAGGGACAAACTATAGCCCCCTACCCTTAACAGAGTAGCATCTTAAGTTGTGAACAAATTTTTCTGCTTTTTTTCTCCAAAATAGTGGTAACATTTACAGTTCGTTGAACTCTTTAAAGGATTACCTTTCTGACTGTCGATGGACTTACTGAGCTTTTTGAAAGTGTATTTTAAGTATTTTGGATATACCTAATAGAGGTGCTGGGATAGAGTAAAGGGAGCTAACATTTGTGAAGCTCAAAAAATGACAGTAAGTCACTGGGGAAGCAGAGATGGGTCCGATTTAGCAGAGCGGAATGACATATTCGGCTTCCAGTGTGCTGTTGCTGTGTAATTTAATTTGTTTCATTACGGTTTGTGCTTCTGCCTCACCTGCCCTGTGCATCTTCAGAAAGGAGCTCATTGCGAAGCTGGATCAGGCAGAAAAGGAGAAGCTGGATGCCGCTCAGCTGGCCCAGGAATTCGAGGCGCTGACGGAGGAGAACCGGACACTGAAGCTGGCCCAGTCCCAGTGTGTAGAACAACTGGAGAAACTGAGAATCCAGTATCAGAAGAGACAGGGCTCGTCCTAACTTGACACGATTCAGTGTGAGCGCAAGAGGCTGGTGGCTGCTGTGCGCTGGCCAAAAGATTTTTTATTTTAAAGGGGCAGCGAGTAAAATCTGTTGCTTCTCCTTATTACACACACGGACAAGGTCTACACTAATGAATTGCATGCTTGCCAGTCCAGTTGGACAGAAGGGCTATTTTCTTTTAAATAAGATAATGAAAGCAAACCTTTAACAGATGTTGTCAGAGATCATAATTCGCTTCAAAACATTTTTTTTCCCCTTGTTTAGCAAGGTATGATCATACTGTATATATCCAGGTAGAAAATGATAGAGAACATTGACTGTTTCTACTAAGAATCATGAGCAGAATTCAGCCATGAAACAGACTAGTAAGATGCTCACTGCAGTTTCACATCGGTGTATTTTTAAATTTCATGTCTTTAATATTTCAACTGTGCTCCAATGTGAGCTGTCAGAAACTTCACTGCATATATTTATGTTCACCAGTTAGGTTTAATCCCTCAATGATTGATTGCCCTAAGAATACCTGGTTGCATATCATAAAAGCTTTCTCATGAAAATATTAGGAGCAAGCATGTTTGTGTCAATGCACATTTGCAGTGCTAACTTGCTGCTGTAATAAAAAACTGATAAAGGTGCGTTTTCTTCATGCCATGTTACCTCTTGGTAAACATTTCTGCCTTTGCTTGTGTGTGTTCTGGGGGAAACGGGTATTGTTTGGACATTACTTTGGTGAGTTCCCATGTAAACATCAGTAAAATTCTAACTACCCCTCTGTTTTGTTTAAGGAGATGTTTTGGATCAATGGTGACTAATAAGAATACATGAGTAAATTCAGGATTAATATTATCTTCCCCGGTTCTATCACAATATTTCCCCAAACTGATCTCTTTCTTTTATGTCCATTTCTATTCTTGTAACTTCTTTTTCATTAAACATGGATCAAAATTCTCCAGTCTGTATTTTGTTCCTTTTTTAACCTTAATTTATGCTAAAAGTTGGCATAAGCTAACCCCAGTCAGAATTTGCTCTTAGTTGTATTTGCAAGTGCCAAAAAAGCAGTGAAGTCTCTTTTCTTGGTAAGATTGTGGTTTCTCATATAAATAATTTAGACCTCTATCCTGGAATGATGCATTAATGTCTTAAAGTATTTGCCCAGAAAACATAAAACAGAATAGCTGATTTAAGCACTAAGATGGCCTGGGGTAGACCAGTTGTTATTAACTGGGGCTGATGCCCTCAAGGGACATTTGGCAAATTCTGGTTGTTGTCATGACTAGAATGGGGAGTGCTACTTGCATTTAGAGAGGAGAGGCCAGGGATGCTGCTGGACATCCCGCCATGAATAGGACAGCACAACAATGAAGAATTGTTTAGCCCAGGCTTCCTTTATGGCTCAAGAGGTAAAGAATCTGCCTGCAATGTGGGAGACCTGGGTTCGATCCCTGGGTTGGGAAGATCCCCTGGAGAAGGGAAAGGCTACCCACGCCAGTATTCTGGCCTGGAGAATTCCATGGACTGTATAGTCCACGGCGTCACAAAGAGTCAGACATGACTGAGCGACTTTCACTTGCACTTGGGCTTCCCTCATAGCTCAGTTGGTAAAGAATCTGCCTGCAATGCAGGAAACTCTGGTTCGATTCCTGGGTTGGGAAGATCCCCTGGAGAAGGGATAGGCTATCCACTCCAGTATTCCTGGGCTTCCCTTGCGGCTCAGCTGGTAAAGAATCCACCTGCAATGTGGGAGTCCTGGGTTCAATCCCTGGGTTGGGAAGATCCCCTGGAGAAGGAAAAGGCTACCCACTCCAGTATTCTGGCCTTTAGAATTCCATGGACTATACAGTCCACGGGGTTGCAACGACTTTCACTTCCAATATGCCAATGGCGCTGAGGTCGATGTACCTTAGACTAATCACTGGACAGTCGGGCAAATGCCAAGGGGAAACATGATGCAGGGCCATGGTTTCTTGTCCTGTGCTGTGTTTTCAAAGGTCCTTAACATCCTCAGCCTCTGCCTTCTCATTTGTAAGATGAAGCTTTTTGACGGATCTCAAATTTGAAATGTTATACGAGCCTATTCACCCTTAGGCTGCTTTGTAGCTGTC
>SJYX01006260.1:63226-76186 GCA_006410675.1 Oreotragus oreotragus | reverse complement strand
GGATTGGGGGAGGGTGGGAGGGAGGTCCAAGAAGGAGGGGATGTATGTATACATATGGCTGATCTGCTTCGTTGTACAGCAGAAACCCACATTGTAAGGGAGCTATACCCCAATTAAAACAACAGCAAAAATAAAATGCCAAAGACAGAAAAAGCAAAACATCAACAAAACAAACATTTAATCAAAGGTGAAAGTCCCTATTATCCTGTTAGAATCTTCTTTTTTCAGTAACCTCAAGACATAAATACTAATATAAAGGAGGATTTGTTCACTAAATTTATATGTTTCTAAGGTTAATGGAATGGATCAATGGTAAGTTACTGATGTTTATATACAAGGATTAGTTTTTGTTCACTGCCCACTTGAAAAAGGTTACACATATTTACAGAATTCAAGCAGTCATGGCACCTTATAGAAAATGACAGGGGGGCGGTGCAGAGCAGGGAAATAAAGTTCCAAAATCTCTCTGCTCTACTAGAATGAAAATAATCTTACAAGGTCAAAACACTTGAACATGCTTGTTATTATGTTAAGGAGACACTAAGTAAATAGTTTTCATATGTCTGCATATCTAAATAGTTTTCGTATCAGTCTCAGCCTGAAATTTTATTATATTCCCAAAAGATGACTCAAAAGCCAGCATCTCTCTAGGTTTGCGTGTATGTGTTTTAATATTTTATAATTGAAGTATAGTTGATTTTTAACAGTGTGATATTAGTTTCAGATATACAACACAGTGATTCATTATAGGAGTGTGAGTTTTAAGCAGATTTTATTATTTAAAACTATGGAAACAAGATTTCTCTGGTGATCCAGTGGTTAAGAATCTGCTTGCCAGTGCAGGGGACACAGGTCTGATTCCTGGTCCAGGAAGATTGCACACGCCACAGGGCAACTAGGCCGGTGCATCGTAACTACCGAGCCTGCGTGAGTCCTAAAGCCTGTGAGCCACCACTACTGAGCCCACACACTCTGGACCCTGTGCTCTGCAATAGGAGAGGCCACCTCAGAAGAAGCCCACGTACCACAACTGGAGAGTAGCCCCCGCTCACCGCAACTAGAGAAAGCCCACATGCAGCAACGAAGACCCAGCACAACCATAAATAGAAATAGATAAAATTAAGGAAAAAACCATGCAAGCATCATCTACTTCTGTAGCATTGCCAGGGAAATATAAAGGCAAAATTCCTCATTGTCATTTTCATCTTTTCATTCGTTTGACAAGTCCACACCCCCCAACCTTACTTACACTGCTTATCCTCTATATAACACAGACTCATTTAAGAATTTTCTCTCTTCAAATATATTTGCAATGTTCTTGTGATTAGCAGTAACGAAAAGTTTATAGAGCATTAAAAATGAGCACAGAGATTCTGTTAGTATTAAAATGAAGGTACTTAAATGCAAGAAAAATGTAACCCACATTATACTCTGTAATTGCTCTGCTAAAGAATTTGCTGTTTGTGAGCCGCTCAGTTTGTGTAGACATGAGAAGAATGTGGTTACAGGTGACTGAAAGTCCACTCTCTAGTCATCGGTGTTGGTGTCTCTGTCACGCTGGTGCCTGAGCTGGGATGTATTGTTAACTCGGTACAAACAAGGAACTAAGAGGGATCTGGAATTCAATTCCACAGAAGTTTACTTTCTTTACCAAGTGCAAGGCAGAGTAGCCACAATAGGAACCCAAAAGTGAGTGACTCAATGCCAGCCTTCCGCCCATTGAGGAGTGGCAGTCTTCCCAGAGGGTATATCTAGGGTGTTAGTGAGAAATGAAGTTGGGAAGTTCCACTGGGCCCTGTTTGTGGGAGGGTTTGGACAAAACAAACACTTTCAAAAAGGAGTGAATGATCAGGGCTGGACTTGAAGATAATGAATAGGGTTGCGGGGCACAGACTGCATGGAACTAGAGACACCAGGAATTGTTAGGAGGTCAGTAGGAAGGGGTGTGTGGAGGCAACAGCAGGGGTGGAGCACAGACTAGGAGTGTTGGGACAGACATAGTGAGAAGGAGAGTCCAGGTGCCTTGGGATGGATGGCGTGTGTCGCTGAAGGTGAAGAGAAGTGACATTTGATGAGCCCCTTCCATGCCAGACAATTCAGGTTCATCACCTTGGCTGTATTATTTCTCAGAACAGCCTGAGAGGTAGCTGTAATTATCCCCATTCTCCAAAGCCAGAAATAAGGACCCAGAATTTGTACAGTGTTCAGTGTTCACCAGGGCTGGGATTCAAATGAAAACTGACTTCTTCCCTCCCTCTCTCCATTCCTTCCTTCACTCCTTCCCTTCCCTTTTCCTTCCTTCATTTCTTTTTCTCTCCCTTTCTTTCCTCCTTTCCTTCTCTCTTTCATTGAATCCTTTATACTTTGCCAGGCATTCTCGAAAGTGCCAGAGATACACAGTGAACTACAGAAATGTGGGTCCAGTACTTAAGGAACCCTTAGTCTAGTAAGAGAGGTAGCCATTTACTTAAATACCTACTCATGCGTGCGTGTGCCCTAAGTCGCTTCTGTTGCATCCGACTCTTTGCGATCCCATGGACTGTCGCACCCACGAGGCTCCTCTCTCCATTCCACGGGATTCTCCAGGAAAGAATGCTGGAGTGGGCTGCCAACCCAGGGACTGAATCTGCGTCCTCCTGCAGTGTCTCCTGCGTTGACAGGTGGGTTCTTTACCTTTACTGCCACCTACTGCTAAGTAACTTCAGTTGTGTCCGACTCTGCACAACCCCATAGATGGCAGCCGTCCTGGGATTCTCCAGGCAAGAACACTGGAGTGGGTTGCCATTTCCTTCTCCAGTGCATGAAAGTGAAAAGTGAAAGTGAAGTCGCTCAGTTGTATCTGACTCTTAGCGACTCCATGGACTGCAGCCTACCAGGCTCCTCTGTCCATGGGATTTTCCAGGCAAGAGTACTGGAGTGGGGTGCCATCACCTTCTCCGCTACTGCCACCTAGGAAGCCCCCAAAATACTTATCCTGGGTAATCTTAAATTTATCCCCCAATTCCCTCACTAGGTAGAACCTAATTGTCCTCCCCTTGAATGTGGACAGCAAGGAGGTCCAACCAGTCCATCCTAAAGGATATCAGTCCTGGGTGTTCATTGGAAGGACTGATGCTGAAGCTGAAACTCCAATACTCGGGCCACCTGATGCGAAGAACTGACTCATTTGAAAAGACCCTGATGCTGGGAAAGATTGAAGGCAGGAGGAGAAGGGGATGACAGAGAATGAGATGGTTGGATGGCATCACCGACTCAATGGACATGAGTTTGAGTAAGCCCCGGCAGTTGGTGATGGACAGGGGAGCCTGGCATGCTGCAGTCCATGGGGTCACAAAGAGTCGGACACAACTGAGCAACTGAACTGAGTGTGGGTTGGGCTTAACGACTTGTTTCTAACAAAGAGAATAAAGCAGAAGTGGCAGTATGTGTCCTCTATACCAAGGTCACGAAGATACACGGCTTCCTTCTCATCTGCTCTGTCTTGATTGGGAGCTCTAGGCAAGCTGGCTGCCTGGTTCTGGAGACTTGGGAAGCTCGTGGCGAGGCACATGTGATAAGAAGCAGGCCACACGGAAGCAGGTACTCCAGTTCCTGGCGAGACTGCAAATGGCAGCAGCCTGGCTGACCTCTTGCCTGCAGCCTCATGAGGGGCTCTGAGCCAGAATCAGCCGCCAAGCTGCTCCTGTTTCTTGAATCTCAGGATCCTGGAGATGATAATGTTGTTTTAAGCCATGGGGTCTTAGGGTGATATGTTATGCAGCAATGGATAAAAAGTACAGCAAATAAATGAGGTAAGTGCCAACCAGAAAAGAAAAAATATATAGTCTATGAGTTCATATGGGCTTCACAGCTAGTGGTAAAGAACCTGCCTGCCAAAGCAGGAGACATGAAACTTGGGTTCGATCTCAGGGTTGGGAAGATCCCCTGGAGGAAGACATGGCAACCCACTCCAGTATTCTTGCCTGGAGAATCCCATGGACAGAGGAGATTGGCAGGCTATGGTCCGTGGGGTCACAGAAGAGTTGGCCATGACTGAAGCAACTTAGAAGACACATACACATGAGTTCAAGAAAAAGAATCTGTTCGAGATAGGAGTCTGGGATACTTTCCTTAAGGTGGTGACTACTGAGCTAAGATCTGGTGGATGAGTAAGCGCTGGAGAGGCAGAGAAAGCAGGAGGGGGAAGGAGTCCAGACGGAGTGAAACACGTGCAAAGGCCCTCTGGCATGTTCAAAGACTTGCATGGAGGCCCGTGTAGCTGAGCATGGCGAAGTGTACAGAGTCTGGGATGAGATGATGTTGCATTATAAGGCAGGACCTTGACGTTCACATCAAGAATTTTGGCTGAAATCCTAAAAACAGTAGGAAACAATGAAGACTTTAAAGCACAGGGGTAACATGTTAACATATTATCTTGTAGGGAAATATGGTTTATGAGTTTTCTTTGTTAAGTTACTTCATTTTAAGTTGCTTAGAGTGCTATACTTTAAAGAGTCATTTATGCTATACCGATTTAGCTTGCTAAACAGATGATAGGATTATTCGTATAGGGTTACCTTTAACTTGAGAAGTCATTTCAGAGATCATTTTTCTCCTTCTTGAGTAAGTTAACCCTTAATGGTATCATGTGGCCTGGCTTAGAACAGGAGACAGTCTACCTCCACTGTCATCATTAACGAATATAACTGAATGACACTCAGAATCCTGCTTTTCATGAAGATTTCTGTGATCTACCTGTTTTTTTTTTGGGGGGGGCGGGCCCAGTGCTTACTTCATATTTCCACACTTTCACTCATATTTCAAAGTTGCCAAACTCAGAGCTGACAAACAAATATAAGTTGGGAGTATATTAGTTGCTCAGTCGTGTCCGACTCTTTGTGACCCCACAGACAGTAGCCCACCAGGATCCTCTGTCCATGGAATTCTCCAGGCAAGAATACTAGAGTGAGTTGCCATTTCCTTCTCCAGGGAATCTTCCGACCCAGGGATCAAACATGGGTCTCCCACATTACAAGCAGATTCTTCACCGTCTTAGCCATCAGGAAATCTTAAGCAATAACAACTTTGGAGACAATTTTTTTCACCTGTCTGTGTTATTTTTACTTATTTTTTTTAACTGAAGTATAACTGTTAGTTTCTGCTGTACAGCAAAGTGAATCAGCCATATATACATAGATATCCCTTCCCTCTTGTGTTTCCCACCTCTTCCCCCAATCCCACCCCTCTAGGTCATCACAGAGCAATGGGCTAAGCTCCCTGTGCTATATAGCAGCTTCCCTCTAGGTATGTGTTTTATACATGGCAGTGTATACATGTCAATGTTCCCCTCCCAGTTTATCCCACCCTCCCGCCATGCTATTTTTAAAGTGTGATAATGATAAAAAGTGGATGTTTAGATCGAGTCACACATGTGTGAAATGTCCGCAGGGCAGAGATGAAATCACCCACAAAGCTGACAGCCTTAACCTTCAGCTTCTTTGAACATCCTTCCAGTTCTTACATTTTATGTTTCGGTTTACCAGGAATATATTATTTCCCAGGTTTAGTGGTTTAGTCGCTAAGTTGTGTCCAACTCTTGTGATCCCATGGACTGTAGCCCACCAGGCTCCTCTGTCCATGGAATTCTCCAGGCAAGAATACTGGACTGGGTTGCCATTTCCTTCTCCAATTATTTCCCATGGTTAGAAGCAAATACGCCCTGAAAGAAAAGTGTCTTATATTCAAGAGAGTTTGAAGTTCTAGTGTCAAAATCTTATCCACTTCCATTTGCTCCCTGAAACTTTGAGCATGTTCCTGATGAGTCCTCGTATTTGCATGTTTCTCAAAGTGCTCTGGGGAAGATTGATAAAAGCAGCAGCTTTTACAAGCGTAGATAACGCCCTTGAGGTGATGGCCTGAGTCACACAAGCTGGAAAACAACATTTTCCCCAAGGAGTCTGTTTTTTAAAACCTTCTCATTCTTTTGGACTCAGAAGTTTAAGACAAGAAATTCTGAGCAGAAGAACTGAGCCAGTGTGAACAAGGGAGGAATCATGTTTCATTTCGTTGTTTAAAATTTGTTTTTTAATTGGAGAACAATTGGTCTACAATGTTGTGCTGGTTTCTGCTGTACAACAATGTGAATCAGTTATATGTATACATATATTCCCTCCTCCTTGAGAGGAATATATGGACGTGAGTCTGAGTGAACTCTGGGAGTTGGTGATGGACAGGGAGGCCTGGCGTGCTGCGATTCATGGGGTCGCAGAGTCGGACACGACTGAGCGACTGAACTAATACATATATGAACATATAGCTGTACATATAGAGGTCTATCTGTCGAGCTACGTGTATACATATATTTCCTCCTCCTCCCCTCACCCCCCATTTTGCATCCCACCCGTCTAGGTCATCACAGAGCACTGAGCTGAGCTCCCGGCACTATACAGCAGCTTCCCACCAGCTATCTATTTTACATAAGGTTGTGTATGCATGTCAATCCCAAGCTCCCAATTTGTTCATTTTCTCTATCCCCTGCTGTTTCTATAAGTCCATCTTCTACATCTCTGTCTCTATCCTGCCCTGCAAATAGGTTCATTTTTCTAGAAGGAATCAAAATTTTCAACAGCCGAATGAGGAAGAATTCGTGTCTGCCATCTGCTACACTGATCTATTTTATCTGTCTCTGGACATGTCTGGGCAGTGGCTGTTCTCTCAAGGTTTGAACCTTGAAAAGCAAAAGATCGAGAAATAGTTGGAAGAGGTAAAATTATGTATGAAAACAGCTCCCCGCCCCGCCACCCACAGCTTCTTAATTGCCTGCTCACTTCTCAAAAATGGAGTAAATGCTGAAGTGGCTGACTTTCCCCATCATTCCTGTAAATAAGGATATGACTCACAAACCCTGCAATCTCCAGAGTGCCATAGAGACTATGGTGATTTGGTTATTTAAAAATAGCTGAGAAAAAGAGCAAGAAATCGACCAGGGGTAAGTTGGGGTGTTTTCTTTTTTTTTTTTAATTTAAAAAATTTGAAAATTGAACTTGTTACTGTGCCCAGCACTAAGTATTCTCGAACATCTGGCCTGTCAGCCAAATTTGGGGGGTTTATGACTTCTGGAAATGAACGCAGTGAACACAGTGAACAGATCTCAGACCCCAGGCGGGAAAAAAAAAACCCAATACTTACCACGGGGCCATTGTAGTCTGTGTGCAAATTCTCCTTTTCTCTAAAGCAGAGATGAGTGTTGATAGCTTGTATACACAGCCCCCCACCCCCAAACTGTTATACAACCATTGCAATATCATCAATACAGATGTGTAAGGTGCTAAAAAAATAATAGTGGTAGGGCTAGCAATAGCTTATATTAAGCCTACTGAGTAGCATTCATTGATGTGTAGTTTGCTGGCCCAGAAATTAAAAAGGATTCTCTTTATTGTTGGTGCAACACCTCCACCCCCACCCCCCTGCCCAAAGCAAGACTATTGGAAAATCTGGGTTTGAATTTGAGATTGAAATTCAGGCAGGGCATCTCCATCTGTCTTAAATCTCAGTCTCCCTGGGTTTTGTAAAGAACACACAAAAGAGGCCGCTAGAAGAGAATTTCATGGGTAGACTCTTTACAAACTTGGGGGCAGAGGTTCCTGATTTGACCCCTGTTCTCTCCTTGTCATATCATGAAGGTGAAAGTGTTAGTTGCTCAGTCGTGTTTGACTGTGTGACTCCATGGACTGTAGGCCTCCAGTCTCCTCTGTCCAGGTGGGCTACAATTCCGTGGGGAGCCTACTAGATTCTCCAGGCAAGCATACTGGAGTGGGTTGCCATTCCCTTCTCCAGGGAATCTTCCCGACCCAGGGACTGACCCCGAGTCTCCCACATGGTAGGCAGATTCTTTACTGTCTGAGCCACCAGGGAAGCCCATATCATAAAGCTCCATTAAATGTCTGCAAATATGAACCAAGAGGACCAGAAGCTCCTCCTCCCTAGAGATGGAGCAGGAATAGGGCTGCCAGACAGAACACAAGATGTCCAGGTAAGCTGGATTTCAGAAATCAGATAAACAGTAAATAGATTTTTAGTATAAGTATGTGCCAAGCATCACTGAGCCCACCAGTCCCCTAAGTCCATGGAATGGAATTCTACAGGCAAGAATACTAGAGTGGTTAACCATTCCCTTCTCCAGGGAAACATTACCTGGGACATACCTACACAGAAAATTCTTTTTTGCAGTTCATCTGAAGCTCAATTTTTAATTGGGAATCCTGTATTTTTATCGGATAATACTAGTACTCTTGCCTGGAAAATCCCATGGATGGAGGAGCCTGGTGGGCTGCAATCCATGGGATCGCAAAGAGTGGGACACGACTGAGCAACTTCACTTTCACTTTTCACTTTCATGCATTGGAGAAGGAAATGGCAACCCACTCCAGTGTTCTTGCCTGGAGAATCCCAGGGATAGGGGAGCCTGGTGGGCTGCTGTCTATGAGATCGCACAGAGTCGGACACGACTGAAGCAACTTAGCAGCAGCAACAGCAATCCTAATTAGGGGATAAGGCGGTGAAGACCCTGCAAATGGAGCCATGTAATCTGCTGTCCCCTGCCCCTTGCCCCCAACCTTATCCTTCACTGAAGCGTGTTTAGTGCAAAGAAAGTAGCTTCTAAGTAGAAAGTGGTATAGAACCTCTGAAAACATGCTTTTGCAACACCAGTGTTTGAAATGTAAAGTATTTATAAAAAACAGAACCAGAAAAAAACAACAACAAAGCATTGATTCATAGTCATATAAGTTTGAGAAACACTGGGCTAAATTAAAGAGCTTTTGCAGCTCTAGGATTTCTCCTAGCATTTAATACTAACATACATTGTGGCACCAATAATAGTATTTTCTCACTTTATTTAAAAACCATCACAGCAGGGACTTCCCTGTTAGCCCAGTGGCTAAGACTCTGCACTCCCAATGCAGAGGGCCTGGGTTCAATCCTTGGTCAGGGAAGTAGATCCCACATGCTACAGATAAGAGCTTGCATGCCCCAACTAATATGGTGCAATCTAATAAATAAATATTTATAAGAAATCACAGTGTACAGATAACAGCTCGATATCCTTTGGTTCTGCAGTGACCATGAGTTTCCATTGAAATGCAGTTTAGATTTGGTTGTTGTAGTTGAGTCTTTAAGTTGTGTCTGGCTCTTTGTGGTCCCATGGACTATAGCCTGCCAGGCTCCTCTGTCCATGGGATTTTCCAGGCAAGAATGCTGGACTGGGTTGTCATTTCCTCCTCCAGAGGATCTTCCTGAAACAGGGATAAACCCGGGTCTTCTGTGTCTCCTGCATTGCAAATAGATTGCTTACCTGCTGAGCCATCGGGGAAGCCCAATAAAATCTTTAGGGCCTCAAATTTTTCTGCCATTATTTAGGGATGTTCCTTGTTTTCACAGTCTAAGATAGTGGCCGCTAGAGGAGAAAGGGACAAGAAGGGGTGCAGTCTAGGAGAGAGCTGATTATCCTGGGAGCTGACACAAGGTGCTTCCAGTGACATTCCTAAGATGGTTAATTTTATGTGTCAACTTGACTGGGCCACAGAGTGCCCAGATATTTTGTCAAGAATTATTCTGGACAAGTCTGTGAGCGTGCTTTTGCATGAGATGTGCATTTAAATAGGAACTGAATAAAGCAGATTGCCTTCCCTAATGTGAGTGTGCCCCTCTCAATCAGTTGAAGGCCTGAATGGAGCAAAAAGTCTGACTTCTCTATGAAAACTCCTCCTGCCTGGCTGCACTGAGCTGGGACATTAGTTTTTCCTGCTTTTAGAGTAGAAGAGAAATGTTGGCTCTTTCTGAGTGTCAAGCCTGCTGACTTTCAGATAGGAATTACACCCCTAGCTTTCCTGAGTCTTCAGCTTGCACATGACAGGTCTTGGGACTTATCAGTCTCCATAATCACATGAGGCAATTTTTTTTAATAATAAAGCTATCTCTCTATATGCCTCTACTGCTCTGTTTTCTGCAAACTCTGACTAATACAAGGCTATTGCCTGGAACTTAGGACCAAAGGAGAGAGGTGTATGGGGTGAAACACGTGTGGTGAAAGTGGGATACTCTGCTACAGGAGGGAAACTCAGACTGTTCAGGGCAGTTGTGAGTAAGCAGTGATGTTGGCCCGTTCTTTTTTATTTGGGGAAATGACCAAGAGTGTTGCCAAATCAGCGGGTCAAGTTCTCCATTTATCAAATTGGAAGGCAGTGTCTTCCTCTGTCCCACCAGATGGGAATTTTAGGAAGATATTAATCATATCCAGATGCCGTTGCTTTGTTGTTGTTTTTTTTTTAGTTCTACCAGTTTTTTGCTACCAACCCATCTCCCTCCGCCCTCATGCATGCATGCTCAGTCTTGTAACCCCATGGACTGCAGCCTGCCAGGCTCCTCTGTCCATGAACTTTTCCAGGCAAGAATACTGGAGTGGGTTGCCATTTCCTTCCCCACAGATTCCTTTACTGTTAATGTCTATCCAGAATATGTTAGATACAAATCCTTCTACAGATGGAAAAGTCTGATGCACATTTGTGTTTATATGAATGTGAGTGAGTGAGTGAGTGAAGTCACTCAGTCGTGTCCGACTCTTTGTGACCCCACGGACTGTAGCCTACCAGGCTCCTCTGTCCATGGGATTCTCCAGGCAATAGTCCTGGAGTGGATTGCCATTCCCTTCTCCAGGGGATCTTCCCGACCCAGGGATTGAACCTGGGTCTCCCGCATCGTAGACAGACGCTTTACCGTCTGAGCTACCATGTGTATGTTTATAAAACCTGGAAATATTTATAGGTTATTTGTCTGTCTTAATGCCTGAAATGAAAATCAGTGTTAGTTACAGCAAGTAATACACTCACAGATTGTAGGCAGGTTTTTTCTTCCTTACACCAAGTAAAGTTTGTTATGAGTGAAGGATGTCAAAGGAAGGTTTTGACAATGGTGCCAAATTATTTTACTCAGTTCCTAGATTGGGGATTTTCAAGCCATTTCATTGGTGAGGGACCACCGTTACACCATAGTGTCATCCAGTTATTAGAGGTCTAGTCCTTGATTTTAGAAGTGGTTATTCAAGTTCTTAGGAACACTGCTAATTAGCTGGTAGCTGTTCTCAAGCTCTGCACAAGGACCAGTTGTATATAGTTCCTGATGGTTGTTGCTCAAGGTTACCTCTTGCCTCCGGTTCTTTCCATCTGTGGGAAGAATATGGGATGATGGGATCTCAGTTTGGTTTGCTGTTATTCTTGGATCCTATCATAAGACCATTAGAACAATCAGTAGGTGGAAAGTAGTTTTAATTAACTGGTTACCAAAGTGAAAGAAAAATTTGTTTAGCACCAGGACCAGTTGTATAATTTGCAGGACCAAGTGCAAAATGAAAATTTGGGGGCCCTTGTCTCAAAATTATTAAGAGTCTCAGTAAAGCACCAACGTGTGGGTCCCTTCTGAGCATCTGAACAGGTGGCACATCTATGATGCTGGCCCTGATTAGCATTGTATGTTCAGCATGTTAGCGTCCTTTAGTGCTTGAAGTCCCCACCAAACTCTCACTTCATACCCTCATCCCATGTCCTTGCCTCTTCTCTTACTTCTGAAATCTTTACTTTTGTATAATATTATGGGACCCACCTGATAAGAAAGCATTAATTGGATTTAACGTAGCTTTTTCCCCTCTTTTATTCCTGAATATCAGAGCTCACAGACACGTCTCTATCTTCTGATCTTAACATGATGCGGTACCTTAGGTAGCTTCATTGTCATGGATACACAAGTAGTGAACATATGTGGGGCTGTTTGTAGCGAACTGAATCCTACCAAAGAAACTAAGAATATTCTTCAAAGGCCCTTGACATTTAATATGGAAAAATGGCCTATAAGAATCCAATCATTCACATATAATGAAGAGTGAGTTAATTACCTGGGGAGATGAAATGGACCTGGGTCATGAAAAATTTATGAGGCAAATTAGAGGCAGATATTATAATCAAAGTAGCTTCTGATTGTTTTATTTCCTATGCTACTGTGTTAGGGCTTTCCAGAGTAACAGTGTATATACTCATGCAATTATGAAGGCAGGCAAATTACAATATCTTCGTGGTATGTCTGTAAACTGTAGAGTCGGAAAGTTGATAGTGTATATTCCAGTCTGAGTCTGAAGGTCTGAGAATCAGGAGAGCCAGTGGTGTTGTTACTGTCCAAGGCCAGCATATTTGAGACCTAGGAGGAGCTGATGTCCCAGTTTGATAGCTTTTAGGAAGATCAAATTGCCAACATCCGCTGGATCATGGAAAAAGCAAGAGAGGTCCAGAAAAACATCTATTTCTGATTGATTGACTATGCCAAAGCCTTTGACTGTGTGGATCACAATAACTTGTGGAAAATTCTGAAAGAGATGGGAATACCAGACCACCTAACCTGCCTCTTGAGAAATCTGTATGCAGGTCAGGAAGCAACAGTTAGAACTGGACATGGAACAACAGACTGGTTCCAAATAGGAAAAGGAGTACATCAACGCTGTATATTGTCACCCTGCTTATTTAATTTCTATGCAGAGTACATCATGAGAAACGCTGGACTGGAAGAAACACGAGCTGGAATCAAGATTGCCAGGAGAAATATCAACAACCTCAGATATGCAGATGACACCACCCTTATGGCAGAAAGTGAAGAGGAACTCAAAAGCCTCTTGGTGAAAGTGAAAGAGGAGAGTGAAAAAGTTGACTTAAAGCTCAACATTCAGAAAACGGAGATCATGGCATCCGCTCCCATCACTTCATGGGAAATAGATGGGGAAACAGTGGAAACTGTGTCAGACTTTTTTGGGGGGCTCCAAAATCACTGCAGATGGTGACTGAAGCCATGAAATTAAAAGACGCTTACTCCTTAGAAGAAAAGTTATGACCAACCTAGATAGTATATTCAAAAGCAGAGCCATTACTTTGCTGACTAATGTCC
>SJYX01006260.1:29780-59226 GCA_006410675.1 Oreotragus oreotragus | reverse complement strand
TTTTTTTTTTTTTTTTTTTAATGTATTAACATTTTTAAAATTTAATTTTAATTGGAGGATAATTGCTTTATGATGCAGTGTTGGTTTCTACTTTACAACAACGTGAATCAGCTATATGTGTACGTATATCCCCTCCCTCTTGAGCCTCTGTCCCACCCCTTCTCATCTCACCCTTCTAGGTCATCACAGATCGGTTCTACCTTCTTTTTTAATAAATTATTTTTTATTGGAATATAGTTGTTTTACTTTGTGTTGATTTCTGCTGTACAACATCATGAATCAGCCATGTATATACATATATCTGCTCTCTTGTGAGCCTTCCTACCACCTTCCCATTCCATCTGTCTCAGTCATCACAGAGCACAGAGCTGAACAACCTGTGCTCAGAGCTGAACTCAGAGCACAGAGCTGAACAACAGCCTCAGATGCTTACACTACAAGGAGAAAAGAAACGAGAATAGAGGTGATGAGGTGAGAGAGAAGGAAGCGCTGTCATGGTTGAATTCTTTGAGAAAAACCATCAAGAGGTTTGAGGCCTCAAGATACAATGGCATCCATGAGCCAGAGCAAGCTTGAATGAAGAGGAAGATTTGATTAATTGATTAGACGTTACTGCCACATTCATTGTTACTTTACGCATTTGTTCATGCTGCTCTCTGCCTGGGGTGCCTTCTCTCTCTGCCATTCCCTGCTGAACTCTTATTAATGATATAATATTTCTGCGCAAATGTCTCCTTGGACCCTTGGAGACTGGGTTTGGTGCCATTCCCTTGGTTTCTCACCTTACCCTTTTTTAGAACTTAGCATACCGATGGACATAGCATCCTGACCTGCCTGTTTTTCTGAATGAGCTGGGAGCTCCTTGAGGACAGTAGCTGTGTCTCATTTAAAGTTGTATCTCCAGAATGTTTTTTAGGGCTTGGCCCCTGGTGGGAATTTAATGGATATTTGATAGCTGAAGGAAGCAATGAAAGGCTGAAAGAAGACCCTACTCCCGCTCTCTCACTGGCATTTAAGACTCTGTCTGGTGTGAAGCATCAGGAAAGATGAGGTAGAATTGGTAAAACAGAGGGATTGGACACCGTTCCTGGCCTTTGAGAGCCTGCAGCCTGGATAACACCTGTGACTCACGGTGTAATACAAGTAACATAACACAGTACAACAGAGCAAGAGAGGAGATGAGAGGTACTCAGTTTACTAAATAAATATACAGAGTGCCCAGTTAAATTTGAATTCAAGATAAACAACAAGTAATATGTATAAGTCTCATGAAACGTTTGGGACATACTAATACTAAAAGCTGGGCTTCCCTGGTGGCTCAGTGGTAAAGAATGCACCTGCCAATAATGCAGGAGACATGGGTTCCATGGGTTGGGAAGACCCTCTGGAGGAGGAAGAGAAATGGCAACCCACTCCAGTATTGTTGCCTGAAAAATCCCATGGGCAGAGGAACCTGGAGGACTACAGTACCTGGGGTTGCAAAGAGTCGGACAGGCCTTGGCAACTGACCACCAACACCACTAAAAGTTGCTGCTGATTAACACTAAGATCTGACTGGATCTCATGTATTTTATGGAGAAGGAAATGGCACCCCACTCCAGTGTTCTTGCCTGAGGAATCCCAGGGCAGGGGAGGCTGGTGGGCTGCCGTCTCTGGGGTCGCACAGGGTTGGACACGACTGAAGCGACTTAGCAGCAGCAGCAGCATGTATTTTATCCACTTTATGAGAAGGGAATGTGGCTTATAAGGAGTTAGTTTTGTATTTTTACAGGGGGAATGCAACGGAGTATATTCGAGAAAGAGAGATAATTCAGGAAAGATTTTCTAGAAAAGATACCAACTGAGTTGAATTGCCAAAGATGCAAGCCAAAATGTGAGGGCACGCAGTTCCCACAGAGATATCTCTGGGGAAGAGACAGGAGCGGTTCAGGACAGGCTGGAATCTGGTTTCGCCAGTGTGAGAAGTAGGAGAAACCCAGCTGGATGGTTGAGTAGAGTTGGGCGACTCCACATGAGTCAAAGTCTCACTCTCCTGAGCGCTCCCGCCCGCTTCATCTCGGCCAAAGATTGTGAGGAGACCCAACGGAGCCCGGGTGAAAGTTCCAACCTTACCCAGGTGAGCAGGCTTGGGCATTAGTCTCTCTTTCTAAAGAATGAAGAAGAAACACCAGGAGCGTTTTGCAAGGCTCATGAATTGCTCAACCATTTGCATTTTTTTCAAACACTGGTGTCAAAACAGCATTTCTAGCGAGGAAGAAGTGAACACTAATAATGACTTATCAAAACAAGAAGAATGACGTGGGAAATACTAACAATACTAACAACTTCAATGGAATTCATAATGTTAGGTTTCCCCAATTTTTTATTAAAACATTTATTTATAATAGCATTATATAATAAATATAGTAATATGCTATATGGGAAATATATAATGAAACAGACAAAAATAGCTTATTCATGAAGTTGGAAAGAGGTGGAAATACAATACTTTTATAATCTTTGGGAATTTTGCTTTTGGCCTTACCCTGAGGTATGCAGAAATTCCCTGGCCACGGATTGAACACATGCCCCCTGCATTGGAAGTATAGAGTCTTAACCACGATCACCAAAGAAGTCTTATTTTTATAATCTATTGAGTACTTACTATGTTCCAGGTAACAACATATGCAATTTTCCTTAACCTTGATAATAATACTATTGTATATATAAGTTCATGGGCTTCTCAGTTGGCTTAGTGGTAAAGAATCCACCTGCTGATGCAGGAGATCTAAGAGGCATGGGTTCAGTTCCTGGGTCAGGAAGATTCCCTGGAGGAGGAAATGGCAACCCATTTCAGTATTCTTGCCTGGAGAATCCCATGGATAGAGTAGCTCAGTGGCCATACTCCACAGGGTCTCTATGGTCAAGAGTTGGACATGGTTGAATGACTGAGCGTGCACACATGCCCATATAAGTACATACAATACTGTAACAAGTTGTCACGCAAATCTTGCTAAGGTTCATATGGTTTATTTGCTTATCCACGATCATTCAACTAGCAATTAATTATTTTGGAATTCAATCTGATTTGAATCCAGCATCTACATTGTTCCCATTATATCACACTTAAGAGTGTTAATCACTCAGTCATGTCCAACTCTTTGCTGGGAGTTGTAGCCCACCAGGCTCCTCTGACTATGGAGTTTTCTCCACGCATGACGACTGGAGTGGGGAGCCATTCTCTTCTCCAAGAAGTGTTCCCCATCCAGGAATCAAACCCAGGCCTCCCACATTTCAGGCAGATTCTTTACTGTCTGAGTCACCAGGGAAGCCCTCTATCACACTTATAGACTCATATATAAACAATTACTGGACCCTTATGGCATAATCAGTGTGGGAACAGAAAGGAGAGAGCATCTAATTCTGTCTTGTAGACATCAAGGATCATTTTGCAGGGGGAGTGATGCTTGAGCAGTGATGGACAAGATTATTTCATTTTCTAATGAGATTAATAACAGGAAATGTATGAAGAATACTCACAAGTAAAAGAAGCATTAATAATTTTAAAAACAGATATGGAAGTTCATTCTAAACACCTCTCATGTTTCTGTAATCTTCTATTAAGTGCACCACATTGATGAAACACACTTACATTCTCATACTTGTTCCCTTTTTCGGTGAAACACCCACTAATATCATTAGTCATAGTCATTAAATGGTCATTATTTATAATCTTCAGCTACTTTTATGATTATAGTTTGGTACCAATTTTGTTAGAAACAGTATACTTTCACATAGAAATGTTCTAAATGTCTTTACAATTCTATAACCTACATGAATAGTTATATAGTTGAGTTGACTAAATTCCTCCCACATAATTACTTCAATTATATAAAATTTTACTTACATAACTGGGATGATATTATAGTTGTAAAATATTCAATTCTGTAATTATGTGGGGTTGAAATAAGTAAAAAAAAAGATCTGGTATTTTAGCAACCTATTCCCTGGAGAACGTCTGAACAGTCTTATTCTTATATTGAAAAAAAACAAAAAACTGTAGTAATAAAAATTGAAAACAAAATGCTTTTCAATATTTTTATCTCTAGACATTAATTAAACTTTCATTTAAAATATCAGAGTGTTAGTGTTAGTCTTGAATATACTCTTGTGAGATGGGCTAATATTGCTGTTTCAATTTAAATCTGGCTTCCACATCTTCTCTCCAGGAAGTCCTTTCAACAAATCTTAACTCATTTTGGTTAAACATTTTGTCTGTTGCCTTAGAAGCTTTGCAATTTTTTTTTTCTGGGTGTAGAAGAAGCTATTCAAAAATACCCAGAGCACTGCTCTTTACTTAGTGAGCTTACACACCCATATTTGACAGATTTTCTAATAATTACTGTTCAGAAACCATAAGAAGAAGATAATTCTGGCCTTGGCTAGAAAATTTGCGAGGAAGGTAACTTGTTGGATGTGTCCTCAGGGAGTCATATAAATGTGAAGTTTATACTTATTAAAGGATAAATTTTCTATGATGATAAAATTATGACTTTCATAAAATATAAAATGAACATGTATCAAATATTTTAACTCAGGAATTAATGAGAGACCAGTAGATTCTTCAACCAGTTCAAAAGCGAAGTACACATTTATAGTTGGATAAAGAATGTGAAGTGAATTTATAAATAGATGCAAAACTGGTAAAACTGGTTAATATTCACAGGAGTGCAGTTTGCACTTTTATGGACAGGAATTACTTGCATTACAGTCAGTTTTCTCTAAGTTAACTTCTATATCTAAAAAGATCTGAAATAGCCCAGTTAGTGGAAAACAAAGGTGTAGATAACCCAGATGGATGAGCTGGACAGGACACTTAGTAAATTTCAAAATCTGACATTTTTTTGCTCATGTATTTTTTTATTTAAAAGGTGCTTTTGGTGCATCTGACATCTCTGTATTTTTATAGATAATTCAAGATTCAGAAATAGCTAGTGAATAAAGTTAATTAATGGGGGCTAAAGATTCACATAGGACTTCTCAGGTGGTTCAGAGGGTAGAGAATCTGCCTGCAATGTGAGAGACCTGGGTTCGATCCCTGGGTTGGGAAGATCCCCTGGAAGAGGGTGTGGCTACCTGCTCCAGTATCCTTGCCTGTAGAATCCCCATGGAAAGTGGAGCCCGGAAGGCTACAGTCTATGCGGCCACAAAGAGTCACACACGACTGAATGACTAAGCAGCAGCGATGAAGATTCACACACAGAATTTGGTGCTGAAATTCATTTCGGAAAATAACTTGAAAATAAGCATTCTTTTGAGGGTCTGGTATCAACTAATTATACTTTCAAATGCAAACTGAAATATCATTCTATTTTCTGTACATGGTTCATGAGTTTCAACACAAGCACGATGAATGATTCGGATCAGCTATCTGGCTACCGCAGGCTCTCTGCCCCTCACAGATCCACCTCTATAATGGTAACCAGTGAATAAGAACAAGAAAAGGAAAAATGTGACAGCCAAGTCTTAGATACATGTGCCAGGCACTGTGTTTTGTCTCTAACTGTTCTTAAGCTGTTTTACCTGTAACTTTTAAATTTCAATTTTTATAACATCACATTCAGTGGGTATAATTATACTTGTTTCATAGAATAGCACTTCATGCCATCCTTACTCTGTCTTTCTTTTCAGTAAAGAAGAAAATCATTTCCGCAAACACGTTTCGTCGAATTATTTGCATTGTTTTGTTTCAAAGGCAGCATGGCCCAGCAAACCAAGCTACAGTCCTTTTGTGGCTCTGGCATCAACAACTTGGCTTCTTTCTCCTCAGGTTTAAGCGATGGACAGCACTGTATAATTGCTGATCTTTAATCTCTGTGCAGTGCTTGGAGAAATCTCTCAAGGTATACAAACCTCAGTTATTCCTCTTGTTATGAGTGGAGAGTCCTAGAAAGGAGTTCAATGCTTTACCTTAACAGACAGATTTCAGGTCTGCAACTGCGGACTTTGAACCATCTCGAGAGAAAGCATTTGAATGAGTAACGCAATGAAATTACAAAGCAAACATTGTTTGGGGAACTGAGATACTATCTAGACTGCCCACATTGGAAAGATAATTTATGTTCACACTTATCTTCTTCGCGTTCCTTCCTCTTCTTTTTCTTCTTTGTCTCTTTTGTCTTTACTGGCTTTGCATGACTCAAGAGCCACTTAGTACCTGACTCAGTTCAGTTCAGTGGCTCAATCGTGTCCGACTCTTTGCGACCCCATAAATCGCAGCAGGCCAGGCCTCCCTGTCCATCACCAACTCCCGGAGTTCACTCAGACTCGCGTCCATCGAGTCCGTGATGCCATCCAGCCATCTCATCCTCGGTCGTCCCCTTCTCCTCCTGCCCCCAATCCCTCCCAGCATCAGAGTCTTTTCCAATGAGTCAATTCTTCGCATGAGTACTGGAGTACTGGAGTACTGGAGTTTCAGCTTTAGCATCATTCTACACACACACAAAGAAATAGGCTGAATTTGCCTTTCTCTTTTGCATACACTGAGGAATTAATTTTAGTATGGTGTGTGAAGTCGCTCAGTCGTGTCCGACTCTTAGCAACCCCATGGACTGTAGCCCACCAGGCTCCTCCCTCCATGGGATTCTCCAGGCAAGAATACTGGAGTGGATTGCCATTTCCTTCTCCACGGGATCTTCCTGACCCAGGGATCGAACCCGGGTCTCCCACATTCCAGGCAGATGCTTTAACCTCTGAGCCACCAGGGAAGCCCAATTTTAGTATATGTCGCCTTTATTTTACAGGTGACTCGTGTTGTCTTAAACTCTATCTTGCCCTTCATTTCAATTTCCCAGCTTTGCAGTGTGGTATAAGGAAAGCAAAAAGGTGTCACTACACAAGGGCTTCCTTGGTGGCTCAGATGGTGTAGAATCTGCCTGCAACGAGGGAGACATGGGTTCGATTCCTGAGTTGGGAAGATCCCCTGGAGGAGGGCATGGCAACCCACTCCAGTATTCTTGCCTGGAGATGCCCCACAGAAAAGTCAGACACAGCGGAGCAGCTAGCACACATAGGAAGAGCACCCTCTAAATAAAAATGACTTCCCCCAGGCCTGGCTGGACTTTCTCCACCCCGTCGATGGAAAGGGTTAGAATGAGGAAGTAGCGTGAGTCATTACTATTGACACACCCTCAGGAAAACCCCTGTTCAACCTTCCTCCTGTTGCTCTCTCTGGCCGAGGTCCCGGGTCACAGTTTTCAGGGCACATATTCAGGAGTTTTGTGTCAAAATGCAACATCAGTTTGCTTGTAAACAGAAAGAAGGACAGACATTAAAAACAACAACAACAACTTTGATCGAAGAACAGAAGAATGGATTTGATTTAAACATTAAACTGATTATTTGAAAGTGGAAGTGTGGTTTCCCTCTAAGACTGTTAGGAGGACTCCTGGATCAACTCACTCATGCACATCTTATGGCCAAGTGGCTGAAGTACCTGCAGTATTGTTGTAGTGGGGGGAGACACATTCAGCTCTCCAGTTTATTTTACAGGGACATATTTAGCAAAATAAAAAGGTAACCTATGAAACAGGATAGAATATGTGGAAACCATACATCTGATAAGGGGTTAATATACAAAATATGTAAGAAACTCATACAACTCAATAGCAAAAAAAGAGAAAAATTCTGATTAAAAAAATGGGCAAAGGAATCAAATAGATATTTTTCCAAAGAAGATATACAAATGGCTATCAGGTATGTGAAAAGATGCTCAACATCACAAATCATCAAGGATATGCAACTCAAAACCACCATGGTATCACTTCACACATGATAGAATGGCTGATATCAAAAGACATGACTTAACAGGTGTTAGCAAGGATGTGGAGAAAAGGGAACCCCTGTGCACTGCTGGGGGGAGTGTAAACTGGTGCAGTTGCTATGGAAAACAGTATGGCGGTTCCTCAAAATTAAAAATAGAACCATCATATGACCCATCTATCCCACTTCTCATAATATAGTCAAAGGAAATGAAATCAGGATCTTGAAGACATATCTGCACTCCCATGGTCACTGTAACATTATTCACAGCAGCCAAGGTAAGGAAACAAGTGTTTGTCTACACGTGAATGGACAAAGAAGCTGTAAATACTATATATTTCCTTTGTATATAGTATTTAACCAGAGAAGGCAGGAAATTTTGCCATTTGTGACAACATGGATGGACCTTGAAATACTGTGTTATCTCACTTACATGTGGAATCTAAAAAAAAAAAAAAAAATCAAACTCATGGAAACAGGGAATGGTGGTTATCAAGGGTAGCTGCTGCTGCTGCTGCTAAGTCGCTTCAGTCGTGTCCGACTCTGTGTGACCCCATAGACGGCAGCCCACCAGGCTCCCCCATCCCTGGGATTCTCCAGGCAAGAATACTGGAGTGGGTTGCCATTTCCTTCTCCAATGCATGAAAGAGAAAAGTGAAAGTGAAGTCGCTCAGTCTGTCCGACTGTTAGCGACCCCATGGACTGCAGCCCACCAGGCTACTCCCTCCATTGGATTTTCCAGGCAAGAGTACTGGGGTGGGGTGGGTAGAGAAAATGAGAAGTTATTGGTCAAAGAGTATAAACCTTCAGTTGTGAGAGGAATAAGTTCTGAGGAATCTAACATACGGCGTGGTGATTACAGTTAACAGTATCATATTATATAAGGGCTCTCCTTGTGGCCCAGTGGTAAGACATCCAACTTCTATACAGGAGCCACAGGTTCAATCCTTGGGTCAGGAAGAACTCTTAGAGGAGAAAACGGCAGCCCACTCCAATATTCTTAACTGAAAACTCCCATGGACAGAGGAACCTGGTGGGCTTCAGTCCACTGGGTTGCAAAGAGTCAGACACGACTTAGTGACTAAAACAACAACAACAACAACATATTATATGCTAATAAGCTGTTAAGAAAGTCCATCTTAAATGTTCTCATCATAAAAAAGAAATGGTGATAATGTGAAGTAATGGAGTTGTTAACTGACCCTGCCGTGGTGATCTTTTTACAATACAAAAGTGGTGTTAAATCAAGATGTTGTACACCTTGAATTTGAACAATCCTGTAAGTTAATTATATATCAATAAAGTTGAAAGAAATGAGTATACAATTCAGTAATTTTCAGTAAATACACAAAGCTGGGCAACTATCTCCACTATTTAATTTCAGAATGTTTTATTACTCCCCCCCAAAACATTGTAGTCATTAACAATCATTTCTCCTTTTTCAACCCCTAGCAACCATTAATCTGCTTTCTGTTACTGTGGATTTGCCTACTGTGGATTTTTTATACAAATGTAGTCATACAATCTGTAGCCTTTTGAATTTTTTTTTCACTTACAAAAATAAGTTTTAAGTTTTGCCTATGTTGTTGCATGTGTCAGTTGCTGCTGCTGCTGCTAAGTTGCTTCAGTCGTGTCCACCTCTGTGCGACCCCATAGATGGTAGTACTTCATGCCAAATAATAATCCATTACATAGATTTACCGAGTTTTATCTGTTCAGTAGCTGATGGATATTTGATTTGTTTTCACTTTTTAGCTATTATGAAAATGTTGCTGTGGATATTAATTTATAAATCTGAGGGGAGCATATGTGTTCAATTCTCTTGGGTAGGCGTAGAAATTGATGTATACCTAGGAATTTCTGGGTCAATTTTATGCTTAACTCTGAGGAAATGTTTTCCAGTGTGGCTGCATCAGTTTGCATTCCTGCCAGCAATGTCTGGGGGTTTCAACTTTTTCACATCCTTCTCAATAGTTTTTTAAAAAAAACCCAAGTTGTACTTATTTAATACATTCATCACAAGGGCTTAACCTGACACTTAATTTAAAAAACATAAATAAAATGAAAATGACACTGCAGAGAAAACTGCAGAATCCTGTACAGAAATCGAGGGAAGGGCAGATCACTTAAGGAAAAACAGTAAAAAGAAAACACAAGGACAGCTGGATATCCCAGGTCAGGACTCTTGGCTGGAGAGGTGTTTTGAGTGGTTTTTTTGGAGGTTCTTCTTAAGGGCTGTGGGTGTTTTTCCCAAGCTCAGCAGCATATGTGTTCAAAGGGCTATGATGTTGGGCTCTGAGCAGACTCTGGATGGGAGAGCAGAGTGGTTCTGATGTCATACAGGGCGGATCACTTGCCTTTCTGAATGTCCAGGCAGATGTTACCCTGGATCTCCACGCTGGGGTGGCAGCAGGGCGTGAGGAACTTCACCATGAGAGTTTTGTAAGGGTAGGCACTGGGGAACACTATGATGTTGGGCTCTGAGCAGACTCTGGATGGGAGAGCAGAGTGGTTCTGATGTCATACAGGGCGGATCACTTGCCTTTCTGAATGTCCAGGCAGATGTTACCCTGGATCTCCACGCTGGGGTGGCAGCAGGGCGTGAGGAACTTCACCATGAGAGTTTTGTAAGGGTAGGCACTGGGGAACTCCAGGGACAGCTTATACCTCAGGTCTTCATATACCTCAGTGCCAGCTGTTCCATGAACAGTCTCTACCCATTTGAAAAGGTTGTCCAATTCAAGGAAAGCAGAAATTCCTTTATTGTCAGACATTATGAAGGTCATCAGCTCCTGGAAAATTCTTAAAGAGATGAGAGTACCAGATCACCTTACCTGTCTCCTGAGAAACCTGTATGTGGACGTGGAGAAATAGACTGGTTCAAAATCGGGAAAGGAGTACGACAAGGCTGTATCTTGTCACTCAGTTAACTTCTGTGCAGAGTACATCATGCAAAATGCCAGGCTGCATGAATCATAAGCTGGAATCAAGACTGCTGGAAGAAATATTAACAACCTCAGATATACAGATGATACACCACTCTAATGGCAAAAGTGAAGAGGAACTAAAGAGCCTCTTGATGAGAGTGAAAGAGGAGAGCGAAACAGCTGTCTTGAAACTTAACATTAAAAAACTACAATCATGGCATCTAGTCTCATCGCTTCATGGCAAATAGGAGGGGAAATAGTGGAAGCAGTGACAGATTTTATTTTCTTGTGCTCGCAAATCACTGCAGCTGGTGACTACAGTGAAATTAAAAGACACTGGCTTGTTGGAAGAAAAGATGTGACACACCTAGACAGTGTATTAAAAAGTAGAGACATCACTTTGCTGACAAAGGTCTAAATAGAGAAAGCTATGGCTTTTCCAGTAGTCATGTGTGGATGGGAGAGTTGGACCATAAAAAAGGCTGAGCACCGAAAAATTGATGCTTTCGAACTGTGGTTGAAGAAGACTCTCAAGAGTCCCTTGGCCTGCAAGGAGATCAACCCAGTCAATCCTAAAGGAAATGAACTCTGAATAGTTGTTGGAAGGACTAATGCTGAACCTGAAGCTCCGATACTTTGGTCACCTGATGTGAAGATCCTACTCATTGGAAAAGACCCTGATGCTGGGCAAGATTGAAGGCAAGAAAGTGGGCAGAAGAGGATGAGATAGTTAGACAGCATCACCAACTCAATGGATATAAATCTGAACAAACTCCGGGAGATGGTGAAGCACTGGGAAGCCTGGCATGCTGCAGTCCATGGGGTCTCAAAGAGTCAGACATGACATAATGACATAATAACTGAACAGTAACAATGAGTATCACTTAAAGGAGAAAAATTTTCCTCCTTTTTCTTTGAGCTCTTTTTATTGTTGAGTTGTAAGAGTTTTTATTTTTTTTTAAATATATTCTAGGTACAAGTCCTTTATCAGCTTTATGATTTACATATATTTTCCCTTTGTGGACTATCTTTTCACTTTATTGTTTTGAATCACAAAAGGTTTTACTTTCTATGAAATTGAATTAATCTATTTTTACTTTTGTTGCTTGTGCTTTTAGTGTCATATCTAAAAAACCATTGCTGAGCCCAATGTCATTTTTAAGTTAATTTTTATGTATGATGTTAGGTAGGGGTTTGGTTTTATTATTTTGCACCCAGTTGTTTCAGCATCATTTGTTGAAAGGATTATTGCTTATCCAATGAATTGTTTTGCTGAAAATCAATTGACCATCAATATGAGTATTTCTGGACTCAGTTTTGCTCCATTGATCTATATGTCTATCCTATTCCAGTACCACATTGTCTAAATTGCCATAACTTCGTAATAAGCCCTGAAACTGGGAATTCTAAATCTTACAACTTTATCTTTTTCAAGATTGCTTTGGGTATTTCAGTTTCCATGAATTTCCATGTAAATTTGGAATCAATTTGTCAGTTTCTGCAGAAATAGGTCAGATGTGGTTTCGATAGAAATTGAGTTGAGTCTATAGATCAGTTTGTGGAATGTTGCCATCCTATTGATAATGTCTTCTGATCCATGAATGTGGGCTACCTTTGCATTTATTTATTTATTTCAGTAATGCTTAACAGAGTTTCAGTACAAGTCTTCTGGTTAAAAGTACTTATTTCAAAATATTTTGCATCTTAATACTCTTTTGAAGGGATTGTTTTCTTGAGTTCATTTTTGAATTACTATACTTTTAATTGTTTGGATACTGTTTCTTTTAGTTCATTAGAAAAACGAAAAAGTTCTTCTTAGTAAGTCCAAATCTGGAGTTTGTCAGGGAGAATTGATGGGATACTTTCTTTCCCATAAGCTATACATTCACATTTCTTTGTGTGCTTCATTTTTTTTTAAGTACACATTGCTTTTTGAAATAATTAATTAATTTTATTTATTTGGCTGTACCAAGCCTTAGGGCGTTCAGGAACATGGGAATTATTAGTTGCAGCCTGTAGGATCTAGTTCCCCAACCAAGGATCAAACCCATGTACCCTGCATTGGGAATGCAGAGTCTTAGCCACTGGACCGCCAGGGAAGTCCCTTATTTTTAATTTTGTTGCTGATAACTAGACGTTTAAAATAACATATTGTGGTGACTCTGAAAATCACTCTCTTTTCTCCAGGATTTATTTTTGTGCTGCTTTTGGTTATTATTGTTGCTGTTTTTTTATTCTTTTGTGACTTTTCTGGACCAATATTATAAAGTATATTCTCTGTCACGTGTGGCCATTGAAGTCTGCCTGGTTAGCTTAATGTCAGCGAATGAGTCGAGAGATTTCCATAAATGCTTTGAACCAATAACTCTCTCAGCCTTTGCTGACTGGCTCTGTGTGTGTGCTGGGGGTTATCTTCTACAATCTTGCAGGCAGTTTAAAACTCTGCCTTAGCCTTTACTTTCTGCTTGTATAGAGTGTCAAGGCAATCTGGTGATGAGATGTTAAAACCTTATCAGGTCTTTCTTGTGCAAACATACAGCCCTATTCACGGTCTTATAGATTCTAAAGAAAAGGTGTGAGTTTTTCAAAGTCCTTTATGAATTTCTCCTTTCCCAGTTGTTCTTTTTAAGTGTTTTCGTTAGCTCAACCTAGTAACATCATCTTAGGTGGTGAAATAGTCTCACTGATTTTTCTTTTCTAGCAAATTACCTAGAGATGGGGCTGTTGGCGCAGAGCAGGTTCTGAGTCAGGTTAAATAAAGATAAACCCTGAGAATGGGAATTTTCAATTAGCCTCCACAGTGGTCAAAGCTGAGCACTTATGGGGCGTTGGGGAAGTTCCAAATTCATTCTGTCCTCTCCAGTGGTTGTTAGACTGCTCGTTTGCACAACTACCATAATTGTGAGGTCTTTTGTTTTGAAGGCTACCATGGAGACGTGAAGAGGAAGATGGGATTAGGTCAACTTAAAAATGCCACAAAGCAGCTAGCTTCTCTTACCAAAATTCAGCAATTTTTCTTGATAAACACTCCTTGAAATTTTGCAATCCTTTAGTTAATTTCCAAACTCCAAGAAAAAGTTAATTTGGACAATTTTTGCCACTTCTTTTATTGCTTTTTATGAGGGAGCAGATTTTTGAAGACCTTAATCTGTCATTCAAGAAGCACTCTTCTTTTTTAGTATGTTAAAAGATAATTTATAAAAATGTAAAGTTGTGATAAACAAATTAGACAAAATAGTAAATGAACTAATGCCAAGGATTTTATTTAACTCATTACTTAATGTGGGACTCCGTAAGATGTTACAGATTCAAGAGAGAATGAAAAGAAACACATACGTATACATACAGGCAATTGAGAATGCTGAAATAGTTTTACAAATAGATTCATCCCTGGTTAATACCCAATGCTCAGTTTTATTTCAAAAGTCCCAATTCACGTGCATTTCTACAGACAAGAATCATGTGCATCATCAGTTTTCCACAATTTTTAGAGTCATAAAATAGCTGAAAGACATTAAAAAGCAAAGACCAGAAGGGTAGAGAAATAGGAAACCCAGTGATTTTTTTGCTCACATCAAAGTCTTTCACAATTTTTTCTGATCCAGGAATGGAGAGGAGGAGTGTGTAGGGAGGAGGTGTGTGACATTCTGAGAAACTGAACAAGACTGAAGCGGTGGAGGCGGTCTCGGATGTACTGCGAGGATAGCCCACGTGACTTGTAGTCAAGAGGACTGTTTCTGACCCCAGCTTGGGTGTTGATTTCTTATGTGTGCCTCAGATTCTGCATGTGTAAGGAAAAGGGGATGCTTCAGCTGATCAATAAGGCTTTTTCCCTTCCTGTTCAGTTCAGTTCAGTCGCTCAGTCGTGTCCGACTCTTTGCGACCCCATGAATCGCAGCACACCAGGCCTCCCTGTCCATCACCAACTCCGAGAGTTCACTCAGACTCACGTTCATCGAGTCCATGATGCCATCCAGCCATCTCATCCTCGGTCGTCCCCTTCTCCTCCTGCCCCCCAATCCCTCCCAGCATCAGAGTCTTTTCCAATGAGTCAACTCTTCGCATGAGGTGGCCAAAGTACTGGAGTTTCAGCTTCAGCATCATTCTTTCCAAAGAAATCCCAGGGCTGATCTCCTTCAGAATGGATTGGTTGGATCTCCTTGCAGTCCAAGGGACTCTCAAGAGTCTTCTCCAACACCACAGTTCAAAAGCATCAATTCTTCGGCACTCAGCCTTCTTCACAGTCCAACTTTCACATCCATACATGACCACAGGAAAAACCATAGCCTTGACTAGGCGGACCTTAGTTGGCAAAGTATTGTCTCTGCTTTGAATATGCTATCTAGGTTGGTCATAACTTTCCTTCCAAGGAGTATGCATCTTTTTATTTCATGGTTGCAGGCATCATCTGCAGTGATTTGGGAGCCCCCCAAAATAAAGTCTGACACTGTTTCCACTATTTCCCCATCTATTTCCCATGAAGCGATGGGACCAGATGCCATGATCTTCGTTTTCTGAATATTGAGCTTTAAGCCAGCTTTTTCACATTCCTCTTTCACTTTCATCAAGAGGCTTTTTAGTTCCTCTTCAATTTCTGCCATAAGGGTGGTGTCATCTGCATATCTGAGGTTATTGATATTTCTCCCGGCAATATTGATTCTAGCTTGTGTTTCTTCCAGTCCAGCGTTTCTCATGATGTACTCTGCATAGAAGTTAAATAAGCAGGGAGACAATATACAGCCTTGACGTACTCCTTTTCTTATCTGGAACCAGTCTGTTGTTCCATGTCCAGTTCTAACTGTTGCTTCCTGACCTGCATATGCCCTCTTCAAAGCAGCAGCATCATCTGAGATCTTGTGATAAATGTAAATCCTCAGGCACTATCCCAGTCCTGCTGAATCAGAAAATCCAGGATGAGTTGCAGTAATCTGTGTTTTGACAAGCTTTCTGGGTGATTCGAATGCAGTCAAATGTTGAGAATCATCATATTCGAGTCCCTTATGAGATGAAACTTTGTTATCAAGGAGCCTCACCAGCTGCCATGAAAGTGTATTTGCTACTTTCTCCTGAAGTTTGAAGACATGAAATTCTACATATGTATAAAATATAAAGCCAATTAGGTTAAAGCTCTATTCATTTTTTATGTTAAAAGGAAGTTCATTATACACTCAGAATTCACAGGAGGGAGGGACTGGTCAGCACCCTGGGTCCATTAGTTGTAGGCAAACTCTCAGTCTACCATTTATTTCAGCATGACCAGTCCAAGGAAAGGTCGAAGTATTTCTTGAAGCTTTGAATTTCACATGCTTTATATAGCTAGAAGCTTCTTATCCGGCCATCATAGTGGGCAGGAGTGAGATCAGACTCCCCATATTTCATGCTGGAAAACATTTGCTTTTACTCTTCACTTACAAAGGCAATGATTACAAGGTGCTATGCAGCATAATTGGAAACCTTTCTGAGTAAACCATATCCCTGAATTGAGCGCTTTCTCGCCTTAGCTTTCATGTTGTTCTGTTTCTGTTCGGTGCACAGAAGACTGTCCTGTCCTGTGCCACTATCATTTCTTAACAGGTTATAGGAGCTCTGTCATAATGTATGAAATGGTAACATCTTAATTCTATAACATGCCTTCTGGTGTTTAATACAGAAGTCATTCCTTGCCGAACTTCATCTGATTGATTGCAAAGATTGCCCTGATTGGTCCAAAGATAATCATTATTTTTAACTTGATGCCTTAGTCATCTTTGAAAACTCTCTTATCAGCAACTTTCAGTTAAGTGTAGGTCATCACTTGGGCTGAGCAAAGTAGTATCTATAAACGTTAAGAACCAAGGAGACTTCAGAACTTGTATTCAAAACCTCACTATTCACAGCATATGGAAGCTACTCCAGTAAGTATGAATAAGTTTACTAAGAAAGGATTAGGTGTGATCAATTCTCTTTCTTGAAGATGCATAATGTACATTTGGGTTAAAGGCTCTTAAAGTCCTGTACTAGTGAAGGAGCTTATCTAACTGCTTAAGTCAATATTTTCTAAACCTCTTTTGAGTGTGGCACACTTTTATTGCTGGCATATCTAATTAGATTCAATTTGGGAAAGGCAATATAGAAGATATGAGGTGATATATAAGAGCAGATACAGAATCCTGTTTTATTTGTTTAAAATCAAATGATGCAAAATATATGAGGACTGGGCTTAGACAACAAAGCATCGATACAAACGTGAGTCCTTTGCTGATTGTGATAGCTGAATCTATCACAACTTTGTCTGTTACTCAAAATGATGCCTATGGAAATGAGGCATTGGATCACCTGGGATTCTGCTGTTCTGTAGTTCTGTCACGTTGGACTGTTTGAGACCCTGTGGACTGCAGCACGCCAGGCTTCCCTGTCCTTCACCATCTTCCAGAGTTTGCTGAAACTCATGTCCATTGAGTCTGTGATGCCATCCAATCATCCCCTTCTCTATCACCCCTTTCTCCTCATGCCTTCAGTCTTTTTCAGCATCAGGGTCTTTTCCAATGAGTTGGCTCTTTGCATCAGGGGGCCAAAGGATTGGGGCTTCCCCTTCAATACCAGTCTTTCCAACGAATATTCAGGGTTGATTTCCTTTAGAATTGAGTGGTTTGATCTCTTTGCAGTCCAAGGGACTCTCAAGTGTCTTCTCCAACACCATAGTTGGAAAGCATCAGTTCTTCGGTGCTCAACCTTCTTCATGATCCAAACGTCACATCTGTACATGTCTATTGGAAAAACCATAGCTTTGAATAGATGGACCTTTGTCGGGAGTCTGTCAGAAATGGAGAATCTCGGGCTCTAATCTAGACTTAGTCTATTAAAAGCTGCATTCTGGGAAGATTTGATTCTTATGCCCTCTAAAGTCTAAAAAGCACTTTGCATTCTTACAAAACCNCAGAAATGGAGAATCTCGGGCTCTAATCTAGACTTAGTCTATTAAAAGCTGCATTCTGGGAAGATTTGATTCTTATGCCCTCTAAAGTCTAAAAAGCACTTTGCATTCTTACAAAACCCTGAGAGAAGTTAGCTCATTTCTGTCACCTTTTCTCCCTGCCGACTTCATTTAGAATTCACTGCAATGTTGCCCTTCCTGGAAATTCAAAATCTTGACAGTTCATTTCAATCCAAATCTTTGATACTCTTTCCTTTCTCTGGTTTCTAATATCATTGGTGGTTTATTTTATATAAACCCATGCTATGTCTGGGATAATTCTAAGAGGACTGCAGTAAACTTTAGAAAGTTAATAAACTTTTCATAAACTGTTGAGCATTATCCATTCGTTTTCCAAAGTCAGTCTCTCTGTCTTCCTTTAATTGTAAGAAAGGGTTAGGGGGAGTGTATGAATAATCAATTTCCATTTTAAAAAGGTTCCTAACAGTTTAAAAAATCCTGCATATATGAAAAACATTTTTCATCATAATAATTTATTTTCGGAAATTTGGTGCCAGAGCCGTACAGTGGTAGCCACCATATACATCACATATATAGAATTCTCTAGTCAGTGTACTTCCTTGTGGGCTTCAGTGCTCCAAGATGATATAAGGTGTTGCTCTGTGTTGATGGCCATATTGCTTGTAAAGAAGCTATGCCTTTTCAGTCTCCCTATAATCCACTGACAGGAGTGGTTAAACAGGTTAAACAGATTTTCCCACTCTAGGCAGATACAGATAACATATTCGGACTAAACATGGGCTAAAATTTCTGAGTTTTGAACATGTCTTCAATAGACAACAAATGTGCTTTTTGATGACCCTGTTCTCTTGAGTCTTTCAGAGGACGCATTTAAAGAAAATTTAAAATCTGATTTTTTCAGCTTGTTCTTTGGTGTGAGAAGACCAAAGTGAACTCTAAAGTTTTCAAAACTCGTAATTTTTCTTGTTTCAAGCAAAGGAAAAACTCTAGCTTTATCAGCTTTTAACAACATATGATCTGTTCCTTTGTTTTGGTTTTGGTTGCCCTGAGTCACTCCGTGCGGGCTTTCTCTAACTGCACTAAGTGGGAGCTCCCCTCTGTTGTGACCTGCGGGCTTCTCACTGCAATGCCTTCTCTCGCCGGGGAGCGGGAGCTTCAGGAGTTGCTGCACATGGACTCAGGAGTTGTGGTATGTGGGCTCTGGGACACACAAGCTTCAGTAGTTGTGGTGCTTGGGGTTAGCTGCTCCAAGGCATGCGAAATCTCCCTGGGCCAGGGATCGAATCCATCTCCCCTGCACTGGCAGGTGGATCCTTAACCACTGTATCATCAGGGAAGTCCCTTATCAGCTTTTAAGATGATGGAATTCCAAAAATGTTCCTAAAAGTTCTCTCTCCTTTAATATTTGCATAAATATGTATCCACATCAGTAAATAATACAACCTTATTACACTACATTAAATTATGTATCATGTAAAAGGGAAGTGAAAGTTACAAATATGGGAAAAGAATGTGATACAAAGAAGTGCATTGTATGCTTAGAAAAGAAGCCATGAAAGCTTCTGAGAAAAAGTTGAATGCATGAGGTCACTCCCAGGGCTGAATTTTTATGGTCTGTAAGCAATCTGAAAGGCATTCAGGCTTCTAGGAAAAAGTTTTGCAACTTTGGATTTCTGCCTGTCTTTTGGCCTAGTTAGGCTGTTTAAAAATAGAGTTATCAGAGGAACTTGGCCTGCCTCTAAAATGAGAAATAATATTCTGTTCTTACAAGCTTCTGATATCAGGTATCTTCATACTTTATAAAAGCTCAAATTCACTGAAGATTAAAATATTAAGAATCTAGTCATGCAGAGGAGACAGGAATGTTTTCTCAGTGTCAAAAATGGTTGTCTCTGAAACTCTAAAATAGCATTGTCCTACTGAACCTTCTGAAGTGATGAAAACATTCCATAGCTACATAGTCCAATGTAGTACCCACTAGCCAGATGTAGCTAGTGAAATGGCACGTGTGACCAAGACACTAATGTTTTAAAAATGCATTTCTTTAAATTGAAATATAATGGACATGTAACACTGTTTTAGGTGTACAGCATAATGACTTAACATATGTATATATTGTGAAATGATTACCACAAAAATTGATTTAGCATCCATCACCACATAGTTCCAATTTTTTTCACACAATGAGAACGTCAAGATCCACTCTCTTATATCAGCCAGATGTACAATGCAGCATAGTTCACCAGAGCCATTATGCTGCACGTTACATCCCTAGGACTTATGTATCTTAAAACTAAAAGTCTAACTTGTAACCACCTGCACCCATTTTGCCTACCCCTCCCACTCCCTGCCTCTGGTAACCACAACTCTGCTATCTGTATCTATGAAGTTTTTTGTGTTTGTTCTTTTTTTTTTATTGTTTAGGATTCCACATATAAGCAATATCATATAGTATTTGTTTTTCTCTATTTCACTTAGCATAATGCCCTCAAGGTCCATCCATGTTGTGTCAACCGGCAGATTTCCTTCTTTTTTATATTGCTGAATAATATTCCATTATATATACATATACACCACAGCTTCTTTACCCATTCATTTATTGATGGGTATGTAAGTTGTTTCCATGTCGTGGCTACTATGAATAATGCTGCAATGAACAAAAGGGTGCATTATCTTTTAGAGATAGTTATTTAATTTCCTTTGGATTAATGATCAGAATTAGAATTGCTGGATCATATAGTCAGTTCAGTAGCTCAGTCATGTCCCACTCTTTGATACCCCAAGGACTGCAGCACGCCAGGCTTCCCTGTCCATCACCAACTCCCAGAGCTTGCTCAAACTCATGTCCATTGAGTTGGTGATGCCATCCAAACATCTCATCCTCTGTTGCCCCCTTCTACTCCCGCCTTCAATCTTTCCCAGCATCTGAGTCTTTTCCAATGAGTCAGTTCTCTGCATCAGGTGGCCAAAATATTGGAGCTAGCTTCAGCTTTAGCATCAGTCCTTCCAATGAATATTCAGGACTGATTTCCTTTAGGATTGACTGATTTGATCTCCTTGCTTTCCAAGAGACTCTTAAGAGTCTGCCCCAATGCCTCAGTTCAAAAGCGTCAATTCTTCGGCGCTCAGCTTTCTTTATAGTCCAACTCTCACATCCATACATGACTACTGGAAAAACCATAGCTTTGACTAGACAGATCTTTGTTGGCAAAGTAATGTCTCTGCTTTTTAATATGCTGTCTAGATTGGTCACGGCTTTTCTTCCAAGGAGCAAGCGTCTTAATTTCATGGCTGCAGTCACCATCTGCAGTGATTTTGGAGCCCAAGAAAATAACATCTCACTGTTTCCATTGTTGCCCCATTTATTTGCCATGAAGTGATGGGACTGAATGCCATGATCTTCGTTTTCTGAATGTTGAGTTTTAAGCCAACTTTTTCACTCTCCTCTTTCACTTTCGTCAAGAGGCTCTTTAGTTGTTTGCATTCTGCCAACTCTCTTGCTTTTTCCATGATCCAACAGATGTTGGCAATTTGATCTCTGGTTCCTCTGCCTTTTCTAATCCAGCTTGAACATGTGGAAGTCCATGGTTCACATACTGTTGAAACCTGGCTTGGAGAATTTTAAGCTTTACTTTGGTAGGGCGTGAGATGAGTGCGATTCAATCATTTGACCATTCGTTGGCATTGCCTTTCTTTGGGACTGGAACAAAAACTGATCTTTTCCAGTCCTGTGGCCACTGCTGAGTTTTCCAAATTTCCTGGCATATTGAGTGCAGCACTTTCACAGCATCATCTTTTAGGATTTGAAATAGCTCAACTGGAATTCCGTCACCTTCAGTAGCTCTGTTCGTAGTGATGCTTCCTGAGGCCCACTTGACTTTGCATTCCAGGATGTCTGGCTCTAGGTGAGTGATCACACCATTGTGGTTATCTGGGTCATGAGTATCTTTTCTGCATACTTCTTCTGTGTATTCTTGCCATCTCTTAATACTTCTTACTTTTGTTAGGTCCACACCATTTCTGTCCTTTATTGTGCTCCTCTTTGTATGAAATGTTCCCTTGGTATCTCTAATTTTCTTGTAGAGAGTTCTAGTCTTTCCCATTCTATTGTTTTCCTCTATTTTTTTTTTTTGCATTGATCACTGAGGAAGGCTTTCTTATCTCTCCTTTCTAGTCTTTGGAACTCTGCATTCTGACACGTATATCTTTCCTTTTCTCCTTTGTCTTTTGCGTCTCTTCTTTTCTCAGCAATTTGTAAGGCCTTCTCAGACAACCATTTTGCCTTTTTGCATTTCTTTTTCTTGGGAGTGGTCTTGATCNAGGAGACAGGAATGTTTTCTCAGTGTCAAAAATGGTTGTCTCTGAAACTCTAAAATAGCATTGTCCTACTGAACCTTCTGAAGTGATGAAAACATTCCATAGCTACATAGTCCAATGTAGTACCCACTAGCCAGATGTAGCTAGTGAAATGGCACGTGTGACCAAGACACTAATGTTTTAAAAATGCATTTCTTTAAATTGAAATATAATGGACATGTAACACTGTTTTAGGTGTACAGCATAATGACTTAACATATGTATATATTGTGAAATGATTACCACAAAAATTGATTTAGCATCCATCACCACATAGTTCCAATTTTTTTCACACAATGAGAACGTCAAGATCCACTCTCTTATATCAGCCAGATGTACAATGCAGCATAGTTCACCAGAGCCATTATGCTGCACGTTACATCCCTAGGACTTATGTATCTTAAAACTAAAAGTCTAACTTGTAACCACCTGCACCCATTTTGCCTACCCCTCCCACTCCCTGCCTCTGGTAACCACAACTCTGCTATCTGTATCTATGAAGTTTTTTGTGTTTGTTCTTTTTTTTTTATTGTTTAGGATTCCACATATAAGCAATATCATATAGTATTTGTTTTTCTCTATTTCACTTAGCATAATGCCCTCAAGGTCCATCCATGTTGTGTCAACCGGCAGATTTCCTTCTTTTTTATATTGCTGAATAATATTCCATTATATATACATATACACCACAGCTTCTTTACCCATTCATTTATTGATGGGTATGTAAGTTGTTTCCATGTCGTGGCTACTATGAATAATGCTGCAATGAACAAAAGGGTGCATTATCTTTTAGAGATAGTTATTTAATTTCCTTTGGATTAATGATCAGAATTAGAATTGCTGGATCATATAGTCAGTTCAGTAGCTCAGTCATGTCCCACTCTTTGATACCCCAAGGACTGCAGCACGCCAGGCTTCCCTGTCCATCACCAACTCCCAGAGCTTGCTCAAACTCATGTCCATTGAGTTGGTGATGCCATCCAAACATCTCATCCTCTGTTGCCCCCTTCTACTCCCGCCTTCAATCTTTCCCAGCATCTGAGTCTTTTCCAATGAGTCAGTTCTCTGCATCAGGTGGCCAAAATATTGGAGCTAGCTTCAGCTTTAGCATCAGTCCTTCCAATGAATATTCAGGACTGATTTCCTTTAGGATTGACTGATTTGATCTCCTTGCTTTCCAAGAGACTCTTAAGAGTCTGCCCCAATGCCTCAGTTCAAAAGCGTCAATTCTTCGGCGCTCAGCTTTCTTTATAGTCCAACTCTCACATCCATACATGACTACTGGAAAAACCATAGCTTTGACTAGACAGATCTTTGTTGGCAAAGTAATGTCTCTGCTTTTTAATATGCTGTCTAGATTGATCACGGCTTTTCTTCCAAGGAGCAAGCGTCTTAATTTCATGGCTGCAGTCACCATCTGCAGTGATTTTGGAGCCCAAGAAAATAACATCTCACTGTTTCCATTGTTGCCCCATTTATTTGCCATGAAGTGATGGGACTGAATGCCATGATCTTCGTTTTCTGAATGTTGAGTTTTAAGCCAACTTTTTCACTCTCCTCTTTCACTTTCGTCAAGAGGCTCTTTAGTTGTTTGCATTCTGCCAACTCGCTTGCTTTTTCCATGATCCAACAGATGTTGGCAATTTGATCTCTGGTTCCTCTGCCTTTTCTAATCCAGCTTGAACATGTGGAAGTCCATGGTTCACATACTGTTGAAACCTGGCTTGGAGAATTTTAAGCTTTACTTTGGTAGGGCGTGAGATGAGTGCGATTCAATCATTTGACCATTCGTTGGCATTGCCTTTCTTTGGGACTGGAACAAAAACTGATCTTTTCCAGTCCTGTGGCCACTGCTGAGTTTTCCAAATTTCCTGGCATATTGAGTGCAGCACTTTCACAGCATCATCTTTTAGGATTTGAAATAGCTCAACTGGAATTCCGTCACCTTCAGTAGCTCTGTTCGTAGTGATGCTTCCTGAGGCCCACTTGACTTTGCATTCCAGGATGTCTGGCTCTAGGTGAGTGATCACACCATTGTGGTTATCTGGGTCATGAGTATCTTTTCTGCATACTTCTTCTGTGTATTCTTGCCATCTCTTAATACTTCTTACTTTTGTTAGGTCCACACCATTTCTGTCCTTTATTGTGCTCCTCTTTGTATGAAATGTTCCCTTGGTATCTCTAATTTTCTTGTAGAGAGTTCTAGTCTTTCCCATTCTATTGTTTTCCTCTATTTTTTTTTTTTGCATTGATCACTGAGGAAGGCTTTCTTATCTCTCCTTTCTAGTCTTTGGAACTCTGCATTCTGACACGTATATCTTTCCTTTTCTCCTTTGTCTTTCGCGTCTCTTCTTTTCTCAGCAATTTGTAAGGCCTTCTCAGACAACCATTTTGCCTTTTTGCATTTCTTTTTCTTGGGAGTGGTCTTGATCACTGCCTCCTGTACAATGCCACGAACCTCTGTCCATAGTTCTTCAGGTACTCTGTGTATCAGATCGAATCCCTTGACTCTAGTTGCCACTTCTACTGTATAATCGTAAGGGCTTTGATTTAGTGGTTATACCTACTAAATACCTGAATGGCCTAGTGGTTATTCCTACTTTCTTCAATTTAAGTCTGAATTTTGCAATAACGAGTTCATGATCTGAGCCACAGTCACCTCCCAGTCTTGTTTTTCTAACTTATTTTAGTAGTTCTTTATTTTCATTTTTTAAGCTTTAGATTAAATTTTATTATAAATTTCAATAGCATACATAGTATGTTGAACAGTGAAGTCTTAGGAATATGTTCTTGCCTTTGTTAACTTAAAATTTAGAGCAATATTTTTATTTCTTAATGTTATTCTCTAGTTTATGTATATAGGAAAAAAGCCCTTTTGTACCTCGAATGAGAACAAACTCCATACTATTTGTGCATGTGTGTTACTCTCATTTGGGATGAACTCTTCACGGCCCCATGGACTGTATAGCCTGCCAGGCTCCTCTGTCCATGGGATTCTCCAGGCAAGAATACTGGAGTAGGTTGCCATTCTCTTCTCCAGGGGATCTTCTTGACCCAGGGATTGAACCGAGGTCTCCTACATTGCAGGCAGATTCTTTACCATCTGAGCCACCAAGGAACCATTGTTTAAAGACATTTTCTTGGAAATAATAACATAAATGGTCCATTAGATGCTGTTATATAAGTGATAAAAGTTTTTGACATAGAGTCAAGTCAGTTCCTGGAAATTTCTGCCCCTTGCCCACAATAGTTGGAACAATTCTCCCAGTCATTAGCCTGTGAGATTACCCAACTCATAAAAGCTAATCCCACCATACTCTGAGGCCACTCTCATCTTCTGAGATGGCTCATACGCTGTCTGTGGTGTGTGTTTCTGTCTAAATAAATCCACTTCTTACCTATCACTTTGTCTCTCACTAAATTCTTTCTGCAATGAAAGATTAAGAACTTGAGCCTCATTAATTCCTGAGACAAGGTGTGTGATCTCAGTTGGAACACTGTGGGTTTTGGCCAGATTCAAGTCCTGGCCATTTGGGTTCAAGTACCAATCTGAGTTACATGAGTTAACCTCCCCACAAATCCAGGAAACTCTAGTTCATTTTTGGAAACTCCCCTCAGGGCCAATGCCACTGTGAGGCCTGGAGTTGCTCCAACTTAGTTGGCATCAGCTTTCTTGGGGTGGGGGATGGTGCAGAGAGTGTAGTGGTTGTGAGGTGTCATAATCCTTCATGCAAGGCACCCCAGTCTCTATAAGTGGTTCTTTTAAAGACCTTCACTTGGTGTATGCTATGCACTATGTCCCCCACAAATTTATTGTGTTGAAGCCCTAATCCTTAATGTGATGGCTTAAGATGTGTGACCCTGGGAAGTAGTTAGGTCATGAAGATTGGTCCTCATGATGGAATTAGTGCCTGAATAAGAAGAGACACAAATAAGTTCAGTTTCTTTCTCTTTATCTACCATATAACTAGGAGGAGAGCTCTCACCAGACATTGAATTGCCCAGCACCTTGATTTTGGACTTTCTAGCCTCCAGAACTGTGAGAAATAAATCTCTGCTGTTTAAGTCACCCAGTCTACAGTGTTTTTGTTATAGAAGCCAGAACTGACTAAGAGAGCCTGAGAAACAGAGCAAAGCACTCTTCCCACCATCCTATGGGGAGACGGGACAAACCTGCAAAGGCATCCTTAGCAATCTCCTTATTCTTCCTGTAGAGAAGCTGACTAAGAACTGAAAGACGGTTCAAGATGGCAGAGTAGAAGGATGTGCGCTTATCTTCACCCACGAGAACACCGGGATTATAACTAGCTGTTGAATATCCATCATCAGGAGGACACTGGAACCCACCAAAAAATGATACCCCAAGTCCAAGAACAAAGGAGAAACCCCAAGGAGTGATAAGAGGGGTACAATCACAATAAAATCAAATCTCATACCTGCTGGGCTGGTGACCCACAATCTGGAGAATGATAATACCAAAGAAGTCTTTCTACTGTTGTGAAGGTTCTTGGACCTACATCAGGCTTCCCAGCCTGGGGATCTGGCAAAGGGACTGGGAATCCCAAGTGATCTGAATTCGAAGGCCAGTGGGATTTGCGGAGAAGGCAATGGCACCCCACTCCAATAATCTTGCCTGGAAAATCCCATGGATGGAGAGCCTGGTAGGCTGCAGTTCATGGGGTCGCTAGGAATCAGACACGACTGAGGGACTTCACTTTCACTTTTCACTTTCATGCATTGTAGAAGGAAATGGCAACCCACTCCAGTGTTCTTGCCTGGGGAATCCCAGGGACGGGGGCGCCTGGTAGGCTGTTGTCTATGGGGTCACACAGAGTTGGACACTACTGATGCAACTTAGCAGGAGCAGCAGCAGCAGCAGTAGGAGCAGCAGCAGTGGGGCTTGATTACAGGACTTCCCCAGTACTGGGGGAAACAGAGACTCCACTCTTGGAGGGCACAAACAAAACTTTGTGTGCACCAGAACCCAGGGGAAAGGAGCAGTGACCCCACAGAGCACTGGGCTGGATCTACCTGTGAATGTTTGAGGTGTAGGTTGGCAGTGGCCTGCCTTAGGAGCAGGGGCATTGGCAGCAGCAGGCCTTGGAGGTGCATGTTGGAGTAAGTCCACTTAGAGGTCACCATTAACCCTCCCATAGAGCCTGGAGAATTCCAGGGACAACAGAGCCTGGTGGGCTGTAGTCTATGGGGTCGCAGAGAGACGGACACGACTGAAGTGACTTAGCAGCAGCAACAGCACAGCCTGTAGACTCCATCTGGGTCACCTGAGGCCAAACAACTAACAAGGAGTACAGCCCTACCCACCAGCAGACAATTGGATTAAAGTTTTATTGTCCTGCCCACCAGAGCAAGATCCAATTTTCCCCACATTCAGTCCCTCCCATCAGGAGGCCTGCACAAGCCTCTTACTCTCATCCACCAGAAGGCAGACAGAAGAAGGAAGAACTCTAATCCAGCAGCCTCCAGAATGAGAAGCACAACCAAAGAACCTGAGCCTCAGTAAGTCCAGACATCAGATGAGTTGATTCTAAATAGAAGATTGTGGATTCAAGTCTCAATCTTGAATGACTATATTGTATCAAAAATCCCTTCACTAGGCTGAGGATATATTTCAGTTCAGTTCAGTTCAGTTCAGTTCAGTTCAGTCGCTCAGTCGCTCAGTCATGTCCAACTCCTTGTGACCCCATGAATTGCAGACGCCAGGCCTCCCTGTCGATCACCAGTTCCCNTCTTTGCAACCCCGTGGACTGTAACCTACTATGCTTCTCCGTCCATGGGATTCTCCAGGCAAGAATACTGGAGTGGATTGCCATTTCCTTCTCCAGGGGATCTTCCCGACCCAGGGATCGAACCCAGGTCTCCCGCATTGGAGGCAGACGCTTTAACCTCTGAGCCACAGGAAAAGCCCTGAGTTAAGCAAAGGGCAGCTAGTAAATATCTACACTGATTCTAAGTATGCTTATTTGACTTTACATGCTCATGCTGCAATATGGAGAGAGAGACAGTTTAAAGTGGCAATGGGAGGACCTAATAAGCATTTCAGAGAGATTGAGGGACTTTTAACTGCTATATATTGTCCTAAAGAAATAGCTGTTATGCACTGCAAAGGGCACAGCGGGGTCTGGAGTAAAGCAGTCAAGGGTAATCAGCTGGCTGACTGTCGCGCTATAAAGGCAGAGCTTTAGGAAACCCCATCACTGCAGACACCTTTGATCTGGGCAGGTCCTGTGGAACAGGAAAGACTATAATATACTGAGGAAGAATTAGAAAGATAGGAGAAAAGAAGAGCAAAGAATACTAATAAAGGGTGGTTACAGTCCAAGGATGGAAGACTAATAATTCCTGAAAATGCTCAATGGAAAATTCTTAAGGGTTTACACCAGAGCTTTCATTTAGGTATTGAGAGTACTTACCAGATAGCTTCTCATTTGTTTGAAGGTTAAAATGTAATGAAAACTTTAAAGAACATTATCAAAAGATGTGAGGTTTGTCAGAAAAATAACCCAAAGACTGAAAAGCTAGCAAAATCTGGGTTTCAACGAAGTGGAAAATATCNTAAAATGTAATGAAAACTTTAAAGAACATTATCAAAAGATGTGAGGTTTGTCAGAAAAATAACCCAAAGACTGAAAAGCTAGCAAAATCTGGGTTTCAACGAAGTGGAAAATATCCTAGAGAGGACTGGGAAATTGATTTTACTCATATTCAAAGGCAAGTGGATATTCTTGCTTACAAGTTTGGGTGGATACTTTTACTGAATGGATTGAGGCTTTTCCCTGTTGTAGTGAACAGACTAAGGAGGTTATAAAAATTTTAATCCATGAAATTATTCCCAGTTTTGGGCTGCCATGTAGCCTTCAGGGTTACAATAGCTCTGCATTTAAAGCTGCTGTAACTCAGAGGGTGGCAAAATCTCTAGGAATAGAATGTCATTTACACTGTTCCTGGAGACCCCAGTCCTCAGGAATGGTTGAAAATGCTGATGACATTATTAAGAGACATCTTCTGAGCAAATTAACTCAAGAGACGCAGGACAGTTGGATTAAAGTTCTACCCATAGCCTTAATGAGGGCTTGAATTGCCCCCCAAAATGAGGGACTGTCCCCCCTTGAATGTATTTATGGAAGGCCCTTCTTATGCACAGACATTGTTATAGACCCTGAAGGCTTGAAATTAACTAATTATGTAACTCAGCACTCAGCTTTTCAACAGGCACTAAAGGAACCCCAGGATATGACTCCTGACCCAGCCTTTGAGTCAGGCAAGCCTCTGTTTGAGCCAGGAACCGAGGTCCTCATAAAAACACTGGGATCTGGGGGCCAATCCTTCGAGCCCCTCTGGGAAGGCACTTATCAGGTTATTCTTTCTTCTCCCACAGCTGTCAAAGTGCCAGGAATTGATTCTTGGGTAC
>SJYX01006259.1:63733-104660 GCA_006410675.1 Oreotragus oreotragus | reverse complement strand
AAAAAAAAAAAAAACTAGGGTCACGGTCACGGACAACATGATCCTTCTAGGATCTGGTTCAATCGTTCACTCCGCCAGGAAGTCCTCTCTGACTTCTCATCTGAATCTCCTGCAGCCACTTAAGCTTCCCCCATCCTGCCCTGACCCCTGTGCCTGTGTCTCCCCCGTCCCGGCCCTGAGCTCTGGGTAATCAGTCACCACCGTGTCCCCAGCATCGTCCAGGGCAGTACAGTGAAAGGCTCAGACGACCTGCGGGGCACCTCCTAGGAAGCATTCATTTGCTCCCTTACCCAGACGGTGCTTAGTTTTGGTGACGTGTAATCTACAGATCATGATGTGATGTTACTGAGTGATGATTGTTTACAGAGTTATACAGCCATCCCCACAATCCAACTTTAGAACATTTCTGTCAGCCAAAGAAGCTCTCTCCTGTCGTGCCCTCTTTCAGTCCATTCCCATTCCGGTTCCCAGCCTCAGCCCCAGGCAACCACTGATTACTTCACACCATTATGCATTCTTCTCTTTATTTTACAAGCATTTTCGGAATGCTTGATTCTGTGAGGTATTGAGTGTTGAGAATACTTAATGAAACACACAGACCCTGCCCTCAGGGACCTCAGAGTCCGGTTGGGTCCCATGGCTAATGGGAAAATAGGTCTGGTCCCTCAGTCCTTCCTTCCTTCAAAAATATGTATTGAACACCTGTGCCAGCTACTGTTCTAGACCCTGGAGATATAGCACTAGGGGTAGGGAGAGGAAAAAAACCTTGTTTTGCTGCAGCTGATACTCTAATGAGAGGATTTAAAAAATAAGTATATATGTGATATAATGGCTGGTGATGAAAAGTATTGTGAAAACAATNTGGAGATATAGCACTAGGGGTAGGGAGAGGAAAAAAACCTTGTTTTGCTGCAGCTGATACTCTAATGAGAGGATTTAAAAAATAAGTATATATGTGATATAATGGCTGGTGATGAAAAGTATTGTGAAAACAATCAACCAGGGGAGGTGGTAGTGATTTTTTTTTTTTTTTTTGACTCATCACAAGGCTTGTGGGGTGGAACCTGGGTCCCATGTAGTGGAAGTGCAGAGTCCTAAACTCTCGACTGATTGTCAGGGAATTTCCAGTGATTCAGCTTTACTTATTTATTGGCCCCTCTGCACGACACATGGGATCTAGCTCCCCCACCAGGGATTGAACCGGAACCCCCTACATTGGAAGCACGGTGTCTTAACCACTGGAGCACCAGAAAAGTCTCCCCAGGGGTGCAGTTTTAGAGAGGTCAGGGAGCACCTCTCTAAGAAGAAAACATTTGATCAGGGACCTGGCTTAAATGAAGGAGTCAAGCCTGTATCTGAGGGAACAATGTATAAAGACTCCACCAACACTGTTTATATGCAAGAGACCTCCCTGCAAGTCACAGACAACTGGATGAAAGGGATAGCAATCCATCCAAAGGGGCGCTTTGGACATCTGGGGCTGAATTGTCCTGTACGCTGAAGTCCATTTGGCATACCTAACCACCTCAGGTTTATAAATGCCTTTAGAACAGGTCTCAAAGTTTGGTCCAGGGTACCCTGGGAGTACACAAAGTTAACATCATTTTCGTAATAATACCAGGATGGTTTTTGGCAAGCCCACTCTCATTTTCTCTTGAGAGTACAGTAGAGTTTTTCAGAAGCTCTGGGACATGTGATGATGTCATTGCTCTGCCAGCTGATGGAAAATGTGCTTGTGGATTCCTGTATATTCAAAGTATCAGTTCTAAGTTCTAATACAGTGACTTGACATTCACAACAGTAAATATCAATAGTTATAACTTTTTTGGCAGAGCCATGTGGCATGTGGGATCTTGGATTTCTGACCAGGGATCAAACTCTCGCCCCTTGCGTTGGAAGCACAGAGTCTTAACCACTGGACTGTCAGGGACATCCTAGCCCATATAAATAAAAGCTCTTTGGGGTCCTCATCACTTTTAAGAGAGTAAAAGGGGCTTTGACATAAAAATTCCAGAACAGGGAAGGATGGGAGGAAGGAATAGGAAGTTTGGGATGGACATGTATACGCTGCTTTGTTTAAAATGGATAACCAATAAAGATCTATTGTATAGCACATGGAACTCTGCTCAATGTTACATGGTTGCCTGGATGGGAGGGGAGTTTGGGGGAGAATGGATACATGTATAAGTATGGCTGTGTCTCTTCTCTGTTCACCTGAAACTATCACAACATTATTAATTGGCTGTAGCCTAATAAAAAATAAAAAGTTTAAAGTTTGAAAAAAATTAAAAGATAGAAAGTGAAAAAACTAAAATGGATAACCAATAAGGACTACTGTAAAGCACATGGAATTCTTCTCAATGTTACATGACAGCCTGGATGGGAGGGGATTTGGGGGAGAATGGATACATGTATATGTATGGCTGAGTCCCTTCTCCTTTCACCTGAAACGCACAACATTGTTAATTGGCTATGCATGCATGCATACGAAGTCGCTTCAGTTCAGTTCAATTCAGTCGCTCAGTCGTGTCCAACTCTTTGCGACCCCATGAACCTCAGCACGCCAGGCTTCCCTGTCCATCACCAATTCCCCGAGTTTACCCAAACTCATGTACATTGAATCAGTGATGCCATCCAACCATCTCATTCTGTGTCATCCCCTTCTCCTCCTGCCCTCAATCTTTCCCAGCATCAGGGTCTTTTCAAATGAGTCAGCGCTTCACATCAGGTGGCCAAAGTATTGGAGTTTCAGCTTCAACATCAGTCTTTTCAATGAACACCCAGGACTGATTTCCTTTAGGATGGACTGACTGGATCTCCATGCAGTCCAAGGGACTCTCAAGAGTTTTCTCCAACACCACAGTTTAAAAGCATCAATTCTTTGGCACTCAGCTTTCTTTATAGTCCAACTCTCACATCCATATATGACTACTGGATAAACCATAGCCTTGACTAGACAGACAAAGTAATGTCTCTTGCTTTTTAATATGCTGTCTAGGTAGGTCATAATTTTCCTTCCAAGGAGTAAGCATCCTTTAATTTCACAGCTGCAGTCACCATCTGCAATGATTTTGGAGCCCTCCAAAATAAAGTCCGTCACTGTTTCCCCATCTATTTGCCATGATCTTAGTTTTCTGAATGTTAAGCTTTAAGCCAACTTTTTCACTCTCCTCTTTCACTTTCATCAAGAGGCTCTTTAGTTCTTCTTCACTTTCTGCCATAAGCACGGTGTCATCTGCATATCTGAGGTTACTGATATTTCTCCCGGCAATCTTGATTCCAGCGTGTGCTTCTTCCAGCCCAGTGTTTCTTATGATGCACTCTGCATATAAGTTAAATAAGCAGGGTGACAATATACAGCCTTGACATACTCATTTGGAACCAGTCCTTTGGAATAAGTCACTTTAGTCATGTCCAACTCTTTGCAAGCCTATGGACTGTAGCCTGCCAGGCTCTTCTGCCCACAGGATTCTCCAGGCAAGAATACTGGAGTGGGTTGCCATGCCCTCCTCCAGGGGATCTTCCCTACCCAGGGATCAAACCCATGTCTCCAGTGGCCCCTGCAATGCAGGCAGGTTCTTTACCACTGAGCCACCAGGGAAGCCCCTAATTGACCCAATACAAAACAAAACGTTTTTTACAAAAACCAAAACAGCTGCCCTTAGCAACCCTTTCCCAAGTCATTGTGACAATCACCAAATATCCCACACATTTTGAAAAGGCCTCCAGGCACTTCTCCTGGGTGAGAATACAGCCATCAGTTGTTGAAAGCCACCTCGAGTCTCTGCCTTTAGGCTTCTGTCAGAGATGCTAAATTGAAATTTTCCCAGGACCTCCAGAATTGGTACTAGGTCCAAAGATGGGAACAAAAGCAGCCAACTGCCTCAGTTCAAGATCACCACAATAGGAACCAGCCACCTACCCTGAAAACTTGACACAAGGCTAGCCTAACCTCTGTCATCTCCCCCAGAAAATGATGGGAAAAGAAAAGTTAGTGTCACCCTCTTTGGAGAGAAATGAAAGGGTAGAGTCCTCGGGAGAAGCTGGAACTTCCCTCACCCGTGAAATTTGAATCTAGTTTCAGCTGAAGTTTTCTTCCCCTCAAATACTTGTTAGGAAGAACGAAGTCTATGGAAGAGCTGAGAGAACGGTACAACGAACGCCAGCATACCCTCTACCTTAGCAGGCACGCTTGCTAAGCTGATTCAGTTAGTCTGACTCTTGGTGACCCGATGGACTGTGGCCTGGCAGGCTCCTCTGTCTATGGGATTCTCCAGGCAAGAGTACTGGAGTGGGTTGCCATTTCCTTCTCCAGGGGATCTTCCCAACCCAGGGATGGAACTTCCGTCTCCTGCATTGCAGGCAGGTTCTTTACCACTAGCGCCACCTGGGAAGCCGAAGAGTAAGCAGTTGTTAATGAGGGGGCCGGATGGCATCACGGACTCCACGAACGAGTGAACTCCGGGAGCTGGTGATGGACAGGGAGGCCCGGCGTGCTGCGATTCACGGCGTCGCAAAGAGTCAGACACGACTGAGCGACTGAACTGAACTGAACATTTCATGCTGTTCCCCTTCTTTCTCTGTATAGCCACACGTGCTCACACATATATGAACATTTGCTGAACCATACCGAGGCTTGGCTGCTAAATACTTCAGCCTGTATCCTCTAAGAATGAGGCCATTCTCTTACAGAGTGAAAGTAAAAGTTGATAGAACCATGATACTATTATCACACCTAAAAAACGGGAGCAATCATTTCATAAAATAATCTAGTGTTCGAGACTGTGTTTTAAAATGAATGAAAATGAGAGAAACAGGGACTTCCCTGGTGGTCCAGTGGTTAAGAACCTGCCTTCCAATGGAGAGGACATGGGTTTGATCCCTGGTTGGTGAGCTAAGATCCCACATGACCCAGGGTAACTTAACCCAGGGACCACAGCTAGAGAGTCTGAGCTCTGAAACTCTTGAAGCCCACACTCTCACAACAAGGGAAGCCCACACACCGAACTAGAGAAACCATGCACACTGCAATGAAGAAGCCACACACCACAGCCAAGGACCCAGCCCAGCCACAACAGAAAATATGGGAAACATTAGCGTATCTGGTGACATTGCCATTAAGGTTCCCTACAGACTGGTTTCAAATAGGAAAAGGAGTACGTCAAGGCTGTATATTGTCACCCTGCTTATTTAACTTACATGCAGAGTACATCATGAGAAATGCTGGACTGGAAAAAACACAAGCTGGAATCAAGATTGCCGGGAGAAATATCAATAACCTCAGATATGCAGATGACACCACCCTTATGGCAGAAAGTGAAGAGGAACGAAAAAGCCTCTTGATGAAAGTGAAAGAGGAGAGTGGAAAATGTTGGCTTAAAGCTCAACATTCAGAAAACAAAGATCATGGCATCTGGTCCCATCACTTCATGGCCAATAGATGGGGAAACAGTGGAAACAGTGTCAGACTTTATTTTGGGGGGCTCCAAAATCACTGTAGATGGTGACTGCAGCCATGAGATTAAAAGATGCTTACTCTCATGAGAAATGCTGGACTGGAAAAAACACAAGCTGGAATCAAGATTGCCGGGAGAAATATCAATAACCTCAGATATGCAGATGACACCACCCTTATGGCAGAAAGTGAAGAGGAACGAAAAAGCCTCTTGATGAAAGTGAAAGAGGAGAGTGGAAAATGTTGGCTTAAAGCTCAACATTCAGAAAACAAAGATCATGGCATCTGGTCCCATCACTTCATGGCCAATAGATGGGGAAACAGTGGAAACAGTGTCAGACTTTATTTTGGGGGGCTCCAAAATCACTGTAGATGGTGACTGCAGCCATGAAATTAAAAGATGCTTACTCTTTGGAAGAAAAGTTATGACCAACCTAGATAGCATATTCAAAAGCAGAGACATTACTTTGCCGACTAAGGTCCGTCTAGTCAAGGCTATGGTTTTTCCTGTGGTCATGTATGGATGTGAGAGTTGGACTGTGAAGAAGGCTGAACACCGAAGAATTGATGCTTTTGAACTGTGGTGTTGGAGAAGACTCTTGAGAGTCCCTTGGACTGCAAAGAGATCCAACCAGTCCATTCTGAAGGAGATCAGCCCTGGGATTTCTTTGGAAGGACTGATGCTAAAGCTGAAATTCCAGTACTTTGGCCACCTCATGCGAAGAGTTGACTCATTGGAAAAGACTCTGATGCTGGGAGGGATTGGGGGCAGGAGGAGAAGGGGATGACCGAGGATGAGATGGCTGGATGGCATCACAGACTCAATGGACGTGAGTCTGAGTGAACTCCGGGAGATGGTGATGGACAGGGAGGCCTGGCGTGCTGCGATTCATGGGGTCGCAAAGAGTCGGACACGACTAAGCAACTGAACTGAACTGAATAACCTTTGTGCTAGTCACTAAGTCATGTCCGACTCTTTGTGACCCCATGTTCTGTAGGCCACCAGGCTCCTCTGTCCATGGAATTCTCCCAGGCAAGAATATTGGAGTGGGTTGCCATTTTTCTCCTGTGGAGATCTTCCCAATCCAAGGATTGACCCAGGTCTCCTGTATTACAGGCAAATTCTTTACCATCTGAGCCACCTATAGCCTTTATCTGGCAGTAAAAAGTAAATTAACAGAGCAAAAGTGGAGGCAGTCACTAAAAAACAAAAGGAAATGATAGTGTTTTTGATGTCGAGGAATTGAGATTTCTCAATAAACTATTTTCATCTAGAATTGGGATTGGGAGAATGTGACCCACCTTGGGCACTGATTGTACCAAGGTGGGACTTAAGTTAGTACCAAAAGAAGCCAGACTGTAATTTCCAAAGAGGGCTGCAATGACGTTTCCCACCCCACAGATTTTTCTAGAACCTTGACACTCCTCCCATTGAGAAGTGGGGTTTGCCTGCCCTCTGTTTGAACCTGAGCAGGTTTGTGAGTTGCTTGTAACCAGCAACACGTGCTAGAAGTGATGCCGCCTGATCCCCAAGGCTAGATCAGAAGAGCTGAGGCTCTTTCTGCCTCCTGGGGGAGACACTGACGCTGAGGACCAGAGCTGCCATGCAGGAAGTCTGACTGCTGGAAGCCATTCATGATTTGAAGAAGCCCAAACCAGCCCACCGGGAGAGACCACTTGGAGAAGCCCTGAGACCACAATGAAAGAGAGAGCTGCCCACCTGCCTCCGGCTTTATCACTGTCCCAGCTTCAGCCACCAACCAATTACATCCATGTGGGATCCCAAGGCAGAACTGTTCGGCTGGACCCTCCCCAAAAATCTGATCACAGACATGGTGAGAGATAAAAGGCTGATTGTTGCTTTAAGCCAACCATGTTTTGGAGACACTTGTTACCCAGCAATAGTAACAAGAAAGAGGGTGGAGTACAAAAATAAACTTGCAGAGAATGGCAGCCTGGAGGGCTTGAAAATAGTCGCCTAATGACAGTAACAGCAGCCAGCATTTAAGCGCTTTCTGTCTATGAGCACCATTCTAAGTGCTCAGCATTAATGAACTCATCTAATCCTCACAGCAATCCTAGGAGGTGAGTGTCATTATTATCTCTGTTTTACCGGAAAATGGGCAGAGAGGACAGTTGCGAATCGGATAAAAATGGAATTTGAACCTCGGTTGTGGCTTCAAATAAAGGGTGTTACCATTGAGGAACAGGTGACTTGGCTTTGCCAATCTGGGCATTTGGGTCCACCCCAGACCACAGTGATTGGCGCTGGCACAGCATGTGACCTCAGCTGGCCAATCAGAGTTAGTCTTATTACTCGGTGCTTCCCTTTAGCTGGGGAATATGAATGAGAGTCCCTGTGGCCCAAAGGCTGCTCGTGGCTCTCTTGGGAGATGCCCCTGGAAAAGGTGGGGTAGAGGGGTGAAAAGATATAGGGTCCTTGTGCTGAACAGATGTGTCAATTTTAGCTCAAGCCAGGCAAGTGTGGAATTTCCAGTTACAAATTTCCTGTACCCTTTAAGCCATCTGAGTCAGCTTTTCTGTTCTAGTATCCAAGATTAATCAAAATATTTAACAACCAGTAATTTGGGCACTGAGCGATCAGAATGCTCACTGTTGTGCCTCATAGTAAGGCTTCCCCACCCCCACCCCCACCCCCTGCGTTGTGGGAGGTCTGGGAAGCGGGGGAACTTGGAGTGGTCAGAGTAAGGGAAACGTGCAGTCTTGAGGCAGCACGGTTTACCGACCAGTACAGAAATAATCCAGAATCTCAACAGTCAACATAGCAGGATAGCTCGTCCAAGCTGTGAAAATGGGTAAGCAGAAGCCTCACTTAAAATGAAGTTGAAGGACTTCCCTGGTGGTGCAATGGATGAGATCCACCTGCCAATGCAAGGGAACAGGGTTCCATCCCTGGTCTGAGCAGCCGCCACATGCTGCAGAGCAGCTAAGCCCCGTGAGCCACAGCTACTGAAGCCTGAGAGACTGTTTCTAAGGAAGAGTAGCCCTCCACTTGCCGCAGCTACAGAAAGCCTGGGAAAAGCAACAAAGATCCTGTGCTGCCAAAAACAAAATTTATTTATTAATTAAAAACATGAAATGGAGAGGCCAGAAGGGGGAGCTGTTATGCTCTACCTCTCTGGGGCAATTATAGACTGAACAGGAAGAGATGTAACTTTCTATTTCCAACCGGAAGGTTACTGCTTTACTACCCAGTAGGAGGAAGGAAGTGGCACCCCACTCCAGCACTCTTGCCTAGAAAATTCCATGGACGGAGGAGCCTGGCACAGCATGGCTAAGAGACGGGCACGACTGAGCGACTTCACTTTCGCTTTTCACTTTCATGCCTTGGAGAAGGAAATGGCAACCCACTCCAGTGTTCTTGCCTGGAGAATCCCAGGGACGGGGGAGCCTGGTGGGCTGCCTTCTATGGGGTCACACAGAGTTGGACACAGCTGAAGCGACTTAGCAGCAGCAGCAGCAGCAGCAGCAGCAGCAGAAGGAAGAGTTTCTTCTTGCCTGGCAACTCCATGGCCAATGAGAGAAAGTTACAACCTGACCAATGAAAAGCCACTAAACTTCAAGCTCCCAAGTTTCCTCCAATGGACTTTCTCCAAGAGCTCCGCCCAACCCTCCCCTCTATAAAAGAATGTTCTTTGTTCTCGCCCCTTGCTTGTGCTTTGCTGTAGAGTGCGTATCCCAAAATGTAATACCCATTGTTCCCAAGTAAACCCAATTTTGCTGGTTAAATACCTGGCTTATTGTTTCAGGCCAACAAAACTGAATATTAGCTTTACTTGCTGGCTGACACAACCCTTTTCTGACATGAGCTGGTGTGAATGGATTTCTCTTTCCTGCAACTGGGGGGAAAAAAAAAACAGCCTCTTATGAACTTGAGTCAGGAATCAAACCTTTAGGAAATAACAAATAGCAGTGAAATCTCACTTTAACCATATGAGGTCATTTCAGCTTCGGGTCAGGCAGAAACACTGGAGATTTTGCCAAGGGATCCGCACCCTTTGGCCCAGCAATTCCACCTCTGGGACGCACAAGGCTGTGCATCGAGGCATTATTTATAATGGGAGGAAATTGGAAACAGCTTCAATGTCTGGCAACACTGCCCCGTTGAGTAAACACCATACAAACATTAGAGATTGTGTTTACACAAAGATGTTTTAACAAGGGAACAGCTTACGTTTCAAGAAGGGAAAAAGCAGGGCTGTATAAACAATTTGCTCACACAGTTATGTAAAACACACACCACTTTTAAAGCCTGAATAAAATAGAAAATGCTGAAAGGAAATACATCAAACTCTTAATTACAGTAGTGATGTGGGATTGAGAAAGTAGTGTCTTTTTCTAATTTTCTCTATTTTCCAAATTGTGCTTAACCAACAATGAACTCTTCTTTTAAATGTAATTTTCAGAAAGTTTAACTTAGGTCATGAACATTTCCAAACAGATACCAAAAGCAGAGAGACAATAAAGCCACATAGGCCCACCAACTAATTTCAAGAAATATCAACATTTTGCCCTTTCATCTTCTTTCCCCTCTATTTGGGACTATTAAAAAAAAAAAAGTGATGGACATGCTCATTCTTAAATACCACAATGAACCTCAAAATAAAGAAGGGGTGCATATTTTTATATAACTACAATGCCTTAACAGAGCTAACAAAATTTGAAATATTACCTCTTGTACATGCTAAGTCACTTCATCCGTGTCCGACTCTTTGTGACCCTATGGACTGTAGCCCTCCAGGTTTCTCTGTCTATAGGATTCTCCAGGCAAGAATACCAGAATAAGTTGCCATGCCCTCCTCTGGGCGATCTTCCTGACCCAGGGATCAAACTGGCTTCTCCTGTGGCTTTTGCATCACAGGTGAATTCTCTACCAAGGAGGCAACGGAGCGGGGCCTGTCAACTCCTAACTGTTTCTTATTCAAGCTTTCACCTGCTGTTCCCAAAACACCATTTTACAGTTGTTCTGTTTGAACTGGGATCCAGACAAAGTACATTTACTTTTTAAAATATTCTTGTTTACAAACAACAGAAGTCATCAATGGCTGGATATTTGTGTGTATTCTGTTTTGACAAATGCATAGAATTGCATAACCACCACCACAAGCAGGATTCATGGCAGTTCTGTCACTCCAAAAATTCCCTCAGGCTTTGTAGTGAAACATGTTTGCTTTTTATGGGTTTTTTTTTTTTCTCATGGAGAAAAAGCAGTAATCGAAGGTGGTCAAAGCCCTGAAGTTAAGATTTCAAAGCACAGGGTTAAGTAGGAGACCAGAGCTCCAGTCCTGCTCTACGACTTGGGGTCCTCCTCTCTTGGAGCCTCAGTTTTCTCATCTGTAAGATGGGTGCTGTGAGGACCCAGGTTGTAAGGAAGGGCGCCCTTCCTTACACTTATAAGGAAGCGCTCAAGGATGGCAGCGGTTAGCCTGACCTGCCCTTCCTTCTTTATTCACAGCCCCGCAGGTTGAGCCGTCTCCTGGTGTGGGGACCAGGTCTGCCCAGAGCGGCCAAGGCCTCCTTTTACCCTCTCCTCCCCTGCAACCAACGTGACTTTGTTCTGTGGTTTCCACTTTCAGTGGAACTGGAATTCACCGCCTCCTCCAGCCCAGAGTCCCCAAGGCCTGTCCCACCTGGGGTCCCTGCCTGACCTCCTGTCTTCCTTAAGTCATTGGGCCCCCTCAGCACCCCACCCCCAGCCCCCAGTTTCCTAAATGTCACCACACCCTCTGGCATGCCGCGTGGCTATCGCAGAGACCAGCCAAGCACTTCCATTCACTATACAAGATAATTTCCCATAATAATCAGGAAATGAAATGAATAATATTAATGGCCAGAAAAGAAATATGAAGGCTGAACTATTCTTGAACCTCATCTATATAAAATACTGCCAGTAAAAAAGAATTTAAAAATAAATTTTACAGTACAAAAAAGAAAATAAAAAGCCTTGCTATTTATTCAAAGTTTATTAAAAGATTTCGAGTTGGAACATGGTTCCTTTGGTTACAGTCTGATGTAATAAAAGTTTATGTAAATAGTTGTGAGTTTTTTTCTTCTTGAGGAGAGAGAGATTATGAAAGAGGCAGGGAGACAGGGAGGGAGACAGAGAAAGAGTCACGGAAAGAGATGAGAGAGAGAGAGAGAGAGAGAGAGAGAGAGAGAGTGCAAGCAAGTAGGCTGCATTTCCAGGGACTACTTAGCAGGAAGGGTCAGTGCTGAGTCCCACCTCCCAGACACTGGCCCTGAGCACTTGGAGGCCTCCCTGCAAAGTGTCCCCCCATCAGTACTCAGGGCTAGGGCATCTCAGGAGCATTAACTTCCCGCTGCCTGGATGGAACCCAGAAATCCCATCCCTCTTCCCTTCCCCCACCCCCAAGACCTCCCCATACACTCCCTCCCCGCTAGCTGCCAGAGTGGGAAGATGTGCTTAGTAAACTGGGGAAAGTAACTGGAGCGGAGGGGCTGGGTGTGTGGCTATAAAAGCATATTGTATAGGGAGAGCAGGGCCCTGAGGGCTGGAAATGTCTTGCTTCTTAAGCTGGGTGGTGGGAACATGGAGGCTTCACTGCATTTTGCATTCTTTCGTTTCTTGAAGTTGTTTATTGAAGTTGTCGCACATGCGAAGCAGGACAGACCATCAGTGTTCAGTGGAGTGAATTTTCACCAACTGAACACACCTCTGTCACCAGCTCTCCAACCAAGGTGGGCTCCTTTCAGCCCATCTGCCCTCCCATGAGTCGCCCTCATTCTGACTTCACGACATGGACTGATTTTTCCTGTGCTGAAGTTGATGTAAATGGAATCAGAAAAGGTATTATCTCAAATGTCTGCCTTTTCCCACTCAACACAATGTGGGACTCATTCTTATAATCATGTGTAGTTATAGGTTATTCTGGTGGACCCTGCTGTGTGGCTGTACCCAGTTTATTTATCTGGTCTCTGTTGGTGAGGGAGTGAGCCAAGTGGAAAGAGTCCTCCAGGCAGAAGGAACAGCCAGTGCAAAGGTCCTGAGGCGAGAACATATCTGGTTTCTTAGAGACAGAAGCAAGGAGATCCATGTGCCTGGAGAGGAATAAGCAGGGAGGGGAAGGCGGTGTGGAATGAAACCAGAAGCAGATGGTGCAGCATCCTATGGGCTGCAGCGGGGGACCCAGCTTTTACCAGTGAGATGGAGCAAGGGAGGGCCTGGATCTGACTTGGGTGTTTAGAATCCTTCTATCTCAGAGGTCCCCAACCTTTCTGGCACCAGGGACCGGTTTCATGGAAGACGATTTTTTCCACAGATGGGGTGGGGATGGTTTCGGGATGATTCAAGTGCATTACATTTATTGTGCACTTTGTTTCTATTATCATTACATCAGCTCCGTCTCAGATCATCAGGTGTTATGTCCTAGAGGTTGGGGACCCCTGCCCTAGCTGCTTGAGAAAGGGACTCAGGGACAGGGGTGGGAGCAGGAAGTCTGGGTAGGAGGGTGGGACACAGGTGGAAGCAGGGAAGTTACCCAGAAGCGTTTAGACCCAGAATACACTTTTTCTCTGTTATTAATGTTGTATCTCATTCACTCCTCCCATCTTTGTGGTTTTTAAGAAATACTTAGCTGCGCCAGGTCATGGGTGTGTGTGTGTGTGTGTGTGTGTGCGCGCGCATGTGTGTGCTCTGTCCCTCAGTTGTGTCCAACTCTTCACAACCCCTTGGGCTGTAGCCCACCACGCTCCTCTGTCCATGGAATTTTCCAGGCAAGAATACTGGAGTGGGTTGCTATTTCCTACTCCAGGGGATCTTCCAGACCCAAGGGACTGAAACCGCATTTTCTGAATCTCCTGCAACAGCAGGCAGATTCATTACCACTAGCACCACCTGGGAAGCCCGAGTCAGGTCTTAGTGGGATCTACTTCCCTGACCAGGGGTTAAACCGGAGCCCCTTGCATTGGGAGCTCAGAGTCTTAACCACCAGATCACCAGGGAAGCCCCATTACTTTATGATTTTACTGTCCTTTTTTTTTTTTTCATGCTTCCTGCCACCCTTGCTCTTATTAAGACTTCTTTGAAGTGATTATGGTTTTTGTTTGCTATGTCATATTTTCTTACTCTTCCTTTTCCCTCTACTAATTTGGAATCTAGGTACCATTTCTATTCTTTTAGCAGTAATCCTTGAAACCTTACCATACACACTGTAAAGAAAATCAGATCTGAAGTTTAATTAAAAGTTTACTCTTCAGACCAAACACTACCTGGAACATAGAGCATTTATTTTATCTTTATCTCTCCAGTTCTACTTATACTGATATTGTTGTCCAGAATTTTAGATCTCTCATTTTTCAAAACGTGTTTTTAATTTTTTTTGAGATAAATTCACATTTACAAAAAAAAAAAAAAAAGTTGCCAGACTAAGAACAGTATAAAGAACATTCATATACTTTTTGCTCAGGTTCATCTCTTGTTAATATTTTTACTCTCTTTTAAAAATAATTGTATTTACGTATTTTCCAGCTGCACCGGGCCTTCGTGGCTGCATGGGCTGCTCTCTAGTTGTAGTGAGCAGAGGCGACTCTGTTGCACTGTGTGGCTTCTCTTGATGCAGAGCACCAGGTCTAGGGCAGCAGGCTCGAGTACTTGTGGCTCATGCGCTCAGTAGTTGCGGTCCCCTTGCTCTAGAGCGCAGGATCCGTAGTTGTGGTGCACAGGCTTAGTTGCTCCAGGGAATATGCGGTCTTCTCCAACCAGGGATCGTTGGCAGGCAGATTCTTTACCAGGGAAACCCCGTTTTTACCCTCTTTGACATTTGCTCTATTGTAGGAGGGGGGAAGTTGTATAATTTGAAGTTAAGATACACTGTGGCCTTTCACTCCTAAATAATTCAGTGTGCATTTCCTAAGAATATCAATATTCTCTTATATAACCACAGTACAATGACTAACTTTCATAAATTTAACATGAATATGCAAAAGTTTCCTACTCTACTATTTGTATTCCAATTTTGTCATTGAGCCAATAATGTTCTAATTTATATCAAGACCCTAACTTTTCTTCCAGTACAGGACAGGAAGATATATTGTACGACACAGGGAATACAGTCAATATTTTATAATAACGATACATGAGGTATAACTTTTAAAAATTGTGAATCACTATTGTACACCTGTAACATATAATATTGTACATAACTATCAGACGGTAAGGCGTCTGCGTGCCGTGCGGGAGACCCGGGTTTGATCCCTGGGTTGGGAAGATCCGCTGGAGAATGAAATGGCAACCCATTCCAGTAATCTTGCCTGGAAAATTCCATGGACTGAGGAGCCTGGTGGGCTACAGTCCATGGGGTCGCAAAGAGTCAGACACGACTGAGCAACTTCACAACTTCACATACTTCAGTTAGGGGCTTCCCCGGTGGCTCAGCAGTGAAGAATCTGCCTGGAACGCAGGAAATGCAGGAGAAACCGGTTCAGTCCCTGGGTGGGGAAGATTCCCTGGAGAAGGGCATGGAAACCCACTCCAGTGTTCTTGCCTGGGAAATCCCACTGACAGAGGAACCTGGAGGGCTAGCCTATAGGGTCGCAAAGAGTCAGACACGACTGATGCGACTTAGCAAGCATGCATATACTTCAGTTAGAAAATACAGGATGGAACATCTTTCAGGGGTAGACCTGGCAGAATTTGCTTATATTTTTGATGTAGGGTATGAAGGGAGATGTCCAATTCCTGAAACATCCTGGGGATTCACTCGACCCAGAGGCACATATGTCAGGAACAGTGTCTCTATTCATCTCCCAGCCCTGCTTTCGCCTGTGTTGGCTTCACTTTCAGACTAGCTTTTCCCTCAAGGAAGTCCCCAACGCTCCACGCCAGTGCCCTTCCCGCACAGCAAGTCTAGGAGGCCCCTCCCCAACAATCGGCCAGGCCTGGAGTCTTCCAGTGGAGTCAGCCTTATGGACTCAAAGTGAAAAAGGTAATTCTCCCAAAGAGAGAGAATGAGCAATAGACATACAAAACAACACCTGGTAAGGACCTGTATTCCAGTGGTTCTCAGAGTCCAGTCCCCATATCAGCAGCAGCCCCTGGGAACTTATTTGAAATCCAAATACTAGGTCCTTATTCCAGACTTACTGGGAGTGGAACCCAGGATTCTGCCTTTTAACAAGCCCTTTAGGTGATTCTGGTGCCCAAGGCAATGGCACCCCACTCCAGTACTCTTGCCTGGAAAAATCCCATGGACGGAGGAGCCTGGTAGGCTGCAGTCCATGGGGTCGTGGAGAGTTGGACACGACTCAGTGACTTCACTTTCACGTTTCACTTTCATGCATTGGAGAAGGAAATGGCAACCCACTCCAGTGTTCTTGCCTGGAGAATCCCAGGGACGGGGGAGCCTGGTGGGCTGCCGTCTCTGGGGTCGCACAGAGTCGGACACGACTGAAGCAACTTAGCAGCAGCAGTTTTAGGATCAAAGCTAAGTCGCTACAACAAAGAGACTTCAAAATTTGTTGTTGTTCAGTTGCTAAGTTGTATCCAACTCTTTGTGACCACATGAACTGCAGCATGCCAAGCTTCCCTGTCCTTCACTATCTCCCTGAGTTTGCTCAAACTCATGTCCATTGAGTCGGTTATGCCATCCAACAATCTCATCGTCTGTCGTCCCCTTCTCCACCTGCCCTCAATCTTTCCAGCATCAGGGTCTTTTTCCAATAAGTCAGCTCTTTGCTTCAGGTGGCCAAAGTATTGGAGTTTCAGCTTCACCATCAGTCCTTCCAATGAATATTCAGGGTTGATTGCCTTTAGGATTGACTGGTTTCATCTTCTTGCTGTCCAAGAGTCTTCTTCAGCACCACAGTTCGAAAGCATCAGTTCTTTGGCACTCAGCCTTCTTTATGGTCCAACTCTCACTTTTGAAATGACTACTGGAAAAACCATAGCTAAGAAGTTTATTCTCATTGAATACCCACTGATAATAATCCAAGCTAGCAACATGGTGATTCTGGGACCCAGGTTCTTTCCACTCTGACACATAGCTGTTCTGTGGAATTAATTTGAAGCAATCCCCAACCATCCTATTACTTCAGGATTATTTTTGAACAGTTCAGAAAAATGGCCTCCGGAGACAAGCTGCCTAAGTTCAGCTCAGACTCTGCCACTTAGTAGCTGTGTGATCTTGGGCAAGTAGTTTCCTTACCCCTCTGTGCTTCAAATGAAAACGGAGATGGTAACAGAACCCATTTCACAGGGCTGATAATGAGGATTAAATGAGGTGATATGTATAAAGCAGCATAGCGCCAGGTACATAGGATGCACTATTTATGTATTAGCTATGATGATGATGGTGATGGTGATGGTGGTGATGAGGAAGGAAGTGACATTGACGACGGCGATGAGGATGACTCTAGCCAGCGGTTGAGTTGAAAAGGAGCGGTCCATGCTAGCTGATGACTGTGTGAATTCTGAATAAGCATTGGCCACTAGGGGGCGAGGGCAGTTTGGGACGCTCTTGCTCGGTGACCGTCAGGGGGCGCTGCGGGGCTTGTCTGGCGAGAGAGGGGACAGCCTGGATTACTTCCCTCTGGACATTCCAGAGGAGAACGCGCTGGTCTCTGCACGAGTCAAGGGCCCCCCAGCGCCAGAGCTAGAGGTTAGTGTGGAGGATATAGGCAGGAAAAAAAAATAGATGTTCGGCACACCCTCCCGTCTCGGCGGTGGATGAGAGGGATATTTGGGGCTCTCAAAACCCCATCCCACACCCAGGATGCTGAAATTTCATCTCAAAGTTTTCCAGCACTGTTGGCTACCCCCGGCCCCATTCTTGGGACATTTAGATAGCAAGGCGGTCGTGGCGGGGGTCATTGGATAATTATGGGCTGCCTAGGCACAGGCGCTTGAAGGAATGATAGTATTTGGGAATTACCCACAGGGTTTGTGTGTTTTTTCTTCTGTGAATGTCCAGAGCGTTCAACAGATTCTCAACGGGATTTTTGAACAGAGACTGTTCAGAACTCTATCTCTTCCTCCAGGAAGCCTTCCCTGATGTCCTCTCAGACTAGATCAGGTGCCTCCTCCCCTGGGAACCTACAGCCTCTAATCTTTCTTATCCCAGCCCCGACCCCTCTCCTGTGACTCTCCCTTCCCAGCACAAATGGTCACGTCTAACGATGTACTGACTTTGTCTCTGACTGGAGCTCAGTGAAGGCAGAGACCAGGGGTTGCTTGGGCACTGAAAGTGTCACCAGCATTGTCCAAACCAGCACTGTCCAACACAAGGACTGACGTGCAAAAGAAAGAGGAGGGACTTCTCTGGTGGTCCACTGGTTAAGAATCTGCTTTGCAATGCAGGGGACACTGGTTTGATCTCTGGTCCAGGAAGATTCCACATGCCTCAGGGCAGCTAAGTCCGTGGGCCACAGCTACTGAAGCTCACGTGCCTAGAGCCTGTGCTCCGAAACAAGAGAAGCTACCGCAGTGAGAAGCCCACTCTCGCTGCAACTAAAGAAGGTCTGTGAGCCGCAACGAAGACCCAACACAGCCAATAAATAAATAAATATTTTAAATAAATTTTTTTAAAAGAAAGGAGAGAACATTTAAAAGATACTGATTGCCTTACTGACCTGTAGGCCTTTGCAGAAGCTGTTCCCTCCACCTGGAATACCCTCCTGCATGGCTTGGTCTGGCTCATTTCCCCATATTGTTCAGGTCTTAGCTCAGACATCTTCTCCAAGGAACCTCCCTAGCTCCTACCTCCTAGGGCTGGGCTAAAGTTCATGTTCTCAACACTCGCTTTTTACAAAGTAGGTATTATATAGAACATACTTGTTGAATGAATGAAGGACAGGTCAATGTCTGGGCTAGGTTCCCTGTCTCAACTGACAGGTCACTTCTTGACTCCCTCTGTGGAGTTTTCTTTTTAACTGCTTTATTGAACTGCATACCATGCAGCTCACCCATTTAAAGTTATACAATTCAGGGCTTCCCTGGGGGCTCAGTGCTAAAGAATCTGTGCACCAATGCAGGAGACACGGGTTCAATTCCTGGTCTGGGAAGATCCCACATGTCTCAGAGCAACTAAGCCCGTGCGCCACAACTATTGAGCGCACATGCCGCAACTACAGAAGCCCTGAAGCCCTCTTGCCTAGAGCCTGCGCTTGGCAATCAGAAAAGCTGCTGCAATGGAAGCCCGCACACTGCAAGAAGGGGTAGCCTCCACTCACGGCTACTAGAGAAAAGCCCTCGCAGTAGTGAAGACTCAGCACAGCCAAAAAAAAAATAAAATTATAAAAGAAATAAAGTGTACAGTTCAGTGGGTTTCCGTGCAAAATTGTGCAACCATCATTGCCTTTGTTGGAGCTTTGAGCCCCTCACAATCTGACACCCCTCCCCCCCCAGCTAAGGTCCTGTGCTAGCTTTCTCACTGCCCCACTGGAGGGGGAGAGAGTCTGGCCTCAGGGAGGGAGACTGAGTGAGCGAGCTCTGGACACCTGCCCTCGCCACCTGTTCAGGGTTACGGTAACAATCACTGAGCACTTGCAAGGCGCCAGGTGCCATTGTAAGCACTTGACAAGATGGCTCATGCAACTGCCACCAGCACTCCTGCAGATCAGGCGCTATCTGTATGACCCTCTGTGTGGTACCAGGGAGAAAGCAACCCTTCCTGAAGCTCATGAGGAGTCAGGTCAAGAAGGGGGTCCCCATTTACGCAACTTGAGCTCAACCTGAAAGACTGAAATTGGTCTCTGGCGGAGCAGATCCACAGAGTGGTTATAACCAATATTTTTATTTAAAATAAGGAGGGAATTCTTGGGTGGTCTAGTGGTCAGAACTCTGTGCTTTCACTACTGAGGGCCCAAGTTCAATCCTTGATCAGGAAACTAAGCTCTGACAAGCTGCAGAGCGTGGCCAAAAAAAAATTTTTTTAATGGGGAGATTTCCTTCTCTGTTCCATCCAGCCCTTAAGTAGAGTGTCCCTGGTTGTGAGTCTTTACCCTTGTACTTTGACTTTATTATCCTGCACCAGCTTCCATGTCACCTGGTCCCAGAAGCGTCTGAGTTCGAGACCCTCACACTAACAGGGGGGTGAAGAATGACTCAGGTTTAAATCTGTGTGTTTATTTTGATTGTGCTGGGCCTTCATTGCTTCATGGGCTTTCTCTGCTTGTGGTGCATTTGTGCACGGGGTTCTCACTGGGGTGCTTCTCTTAACGCAAAGCATGGACTCCAGGATGTGCGGAGGCTTCAGCAGTTGCAGCTCCCAGGCTCTAGAGCACGGGCTCAGTAGTTGTGGCACAGGGCTTTTGTTGCTCTGTGGCATGTGGGACCTTCCTGCACCGAGGACTGAACCTGTGTCTCCTGCGCTGGCAGGGGAATTCTTATTCACTGTACCACCAGGGAAGACCAGATATAATCTTTCGTTTTTTTTTTTTTTTCAGTGTCAAAGAGCTCCCCCACTCCCAACTGTCTCCAATCCGCTGAGCTTACTCCCATTCAGACCATTTTTTGTTTTTTCAGCGAGGAGAACTTTGGATTCCTTACATGGCCAGGAAGCAGGCAGGGACCAACGGGGAGGGGGCATCTATGATAGACTCTACAACCACACACAGAGTTCATCCTGGCTTCCACATGTCTTTGCACAGGCCACCCACCAAGAGTGCCACTCCCTGCCTACCATAGCCAAATTCCAGCTGGAGGCCCTGGTCTGGACGTCCTCCTCGAGACTCCTGCTCCCACCTCCTCCCCATGGCTCACTTTCACCAGAGAAGCTTGAAACTTCTTTGGGAAGTAGAGGAAATCTGGGGTTCCCTCTAGTTGAGTAAAGAGGAAGCACTCTGATCAGGGGTTAGGCTACCCTATCCCACCCCTTCTTGAGGCCTACGGCAGGGGGAAGTTGAGGCTATGGACAGGATTTATCGGGAAGGGCAGGAGTATTAAAAATCCAGAGGTATGACCTCGAGATTAGAGAGAATGAAACAGAGAGGGGAAGAGAAAGACACAGAAACACGGAGAATGAGGCAGAGAAAGGCAGCAGAAAGGCAAGAGCCAGAGCCAGAGACAAAGAAAGAGACACAGGAGAAAAGCAGGAACCAAAGGAGGCAGAGACAGAGCAAGCGACGGAGGCGCAGGAATGAAGCAGCAGGAATGGGGAGATGTAATTTAGTGGCTCAAAGAACAAATTCTGGAGCCAAACTTTGAGAAACATCAGTCAGACAGAGGCGGAAGGTACAAAATAGGTGTTTTTTAATTGAGCGTTTTTTATAAAAAGGAGCAGGAATGTGAAGGGGACTGTGGGCTAAGCCTGGGCCCGCGGAGTCGATAGGAAGGCTGCTCCTTCTGTCCATCTGTTCCACTGACCCTCCTCTCCGCTGGGTCCGGCATCGCTGTGCGCATGCGCGCAAGCGGGTGGGCGGCAGGGTTGTGCAGCAAGGACCCCGCGTGCGCAGGCGCGGAGTGGGCGGTCCAGGGCTGCTGGAGACTCACTCAGGCCCGGGGTCTGGCGGGCGTGCAGTGATGCGGCTCGTGTGAGGGTGCGAATCCTGGGCGGCAGATACAGCGGAACGAGCCATCGGTGTTGACGCAGCGGGCGTTGACACAGAGCGGGGCGGCCGCCTCGGCCTCGTCACACTCGTTGATGTCTGGGGAGAGGGGATACCAGGAGTGCTATTCAGGGCGATGGCACCCCACTCCAGTACTCTTGCCTGGAAAATCCCATGGATGGAGGAGCCTGGTAGGCTGCAGTCCATGGGGTCGCACAGAGTCGAACACGACTGAGCGACTTCACTTTCATTTTTTCTTTCATGCATTGGAGAAGGAAATGGCAGCCCACTCCAGTGTTCTTGCCTGGAGAATCCCAGGGAGCCTGATGGGCTGCCATCTATGGGGTCGCACAGAGTCGAACACAACTGAAGCGACTTAGCAGCAGCAGCATTCAGGGCTGGGGACCCAGGAGCCCGCCTCCCTGGCCCCTGAGGGTTGTGGATGCCGAGTCTCCTGTCGGAGTGGAGACTGTTGGCTGTGTGAGCTGGACAGGTGACTTAACCTCTCTGCGCTTCAGCTTTGTGTTCTGTGAGATGGGTATGGTAGCCCCCTAGGACACTGGGGTTTTGTTAGGAAAACAATATTGATGATGATACCAACAACCACAAATGCTTGTTGTGCCAGACATTGTTTTGAGCATATTACCTGTATTAACTATCCTCCTGATAACCCTATGAGGTAGGTACTGGGCAACCTGAGCCTCAGCATGGGGAAGCCCCTGGCCCAGTGTCACCAAAAAGCCCAGGAAGTTCTCAGACCAGCTGGCAAAGACTCTGAGTGCCCAGCTCCCTGCTGCCTCTTAGTTCTGAGTCTTTGGGGAAGTCAGTTCTCTTCGCTGCGCTTTGGTTTACACAAAGGCCTCACTGCCATTGCAAATCGAGGTTCTTGGCTCTGTGAAATGGGTTCCGTGAGATATGCTTGTTTTTCAGATGAGAGAAACTGGGCAAGGGACAGTGACCTGTCCGAGATCACATATCACGCTGCTGGACAGAGCCTGAGGTCTATCCAACTGCCCCAGAGTCCTGGCTTGTAACCACTCTGCTTTCCTGCTGTCTAAACTAGGCAGACATGATTCATATTCCCATTTTACAGATGGGAAAACTGAGGTTCTTCAAAGAAGTCAAGCAAATCTCTCAAAGTAGTCCTGGGAGTCCTTAGCTATCACGCCTGCAGGATTCTATTCTCTCCATCCTGCTTCAAGCCCAGCCCTGGTCCTGTGGTCACAACCTGGCTTCCCTCACAACCTGACCTCTCCTTCAGGCATGCCCCATCCCTGAGCAAGAATTTCTTTCTGTTCCCCTGCCTAGCCGTTTGGCTGGTCTTCCTGACGACCCTGATTACCCACCGCTAGTAAAGGTTTTCCACCCTATCTCCAACCCTTCGATGCTGGCCCTGGCCCACCCCCTCACCAACGCAGGACATGCGAGTCATGTCCAGGCGGTAGCCGTCGAAGCAGTCGCAGGTGAAGCCCTCGGGGACGCGCACGCAGCGGCCGTGGGCGCAGCCATCCAGGATCCCGCACTCCTCCGCCTCCAGTCCCTCGTAGCGCCCAACCTGGGCGCCTGCGGAGTGTGTGGGGATTCCAGTTCAAGTGGGGCCCTGCCCTGATTCCCTGGGTCCCCTTCTAAATTGTCCATCCCGCTCCAGGGCTGTGGGTGGCGCTGTGGGGCCAGGATGTTTACGTTGCTCTGTTCTCTCTAGCTTTTCCCTCTGTCCTCATCGTTTTCTCGGTTCATCTACCGAGATGGCTCTGTTCCTCTTCATCTCTGCTCTGTCGCTCTCCCCAACATTAGCTCTGTTTTCCTGTCTCTCTGAGCCTGTGTCTCCCCCCTACTTCTCTTTGTTTCTATCTCTGTCTCTCCCCGTCCCTCCCTCCTTCCCTTCTATCGCCATCTCTGTACACTTGGTCCTCATCTTAGCGCTCATCACTCGGGCCTCAATACTCACCAGCATAGCTTCCACCTTCAGGCGACTCCTCAGGCTCTGGGAAGGAGCCACGGGTGTCACGGGACCGGTAGCGCCAGCGGGTGCCCGGGCCAGATGGAGCAGGAGCCTCGGATTCACCGTAGGGGCCACCGTCGTCCTCAAAGTCTGGCATGTCGAAGGGTGGCGTCCCATAGGGGGCCTCCCGTCGGGCGAAGGGCCCAGGTGGCGGTGGGTAGGGGTCATACGGTAGGACAGGTGGTGGGTACAACTCAGGCCCATAGGGAAGGCCCTGGTAAGGTGGACCTAGGTCTGGGCCATACTCGTAGGGGAGTCCAAAGCCACCTGGCCGCGGGGGTCCATATGCAGGGGGGCGTAGCACGTTGCACAGGGCCTCAAAGTCATCTGCAAATGGGAGCCAAGCCTAACAATCAGTTCAGGCTTCCCCTGCACCAACTATTTATGTCCCCCGTCAGGGAAGAGGAGCCTGGAGGGGAGGGTGGGAGGGCTTTGGGCTGAGGCATTAGAGGCGTGTCAAAGGAGCGGGTTGGGGTTGTAGGGTTGGGATCAGGGGTTCTGGAGCCAGGACTGAAGGTCTGAGGACTGAGGCTGGGATTCCAAGGCACTGAGGTCAGGAGTACTGAGGACTACAGCTAGAAGTCGGGATCCAAGTGATGGAATTTGGGGACCCATGAGATCTGGAGCTAGAGGCCTATGAAGGTGGGATGGAGGTGTTTTAGGACTGGCAAGTATCAGGGATCTGAGGGGTCAGGATGCATGGGAGTGGATCTGAGCCAAGGACCTGGGGCTGGCACTGGTTTCACAAGGGCTGAGAAATGGGGGGACTCTGGGCTTTTAAGAGAAAAGGCAAAGGGGATCTCTGTTGCTGTGGGCTGGCCTCTTAGGCACTTGGATGTGAATATCCAAGCCAGAGGAACCTGGAGGTTTGTGAGCTATGACCAGAGTCTGGGGGCCAGGATGGCAGGATCTGAGCAACTGGCATTTGAGTTATAAAGGTCCAGGCTTTGGGGGAGGGGGTCTCATGGGCTGTCTTGGGGTTCCAGAGACTAGGGGTTGAGGGTCTGAGAGCCCAGACCTCAGGGCCCTATGGGACTGGAACTATGACACTTGCTGAGTCAGGCCTTGGGTTTTCTGTGGTTGAGGCTTGGAGGTCTTTGGGTTGTGACCTGGGGCCTAAGAAATCAAGATTTATGAATGGGTTGAGACACGCTGGTCTGAGGCTGAGTTTGGGGGGATCTTGGGGTCTAAGACTGGGAGTCTGAGGACTCGATTTGGAGCCTGAGGGGCAGAATCTCTGAGTGTGGCCCAGGCAGGTGGTGGTACCTGAGTCCTGTGCAGGGCAGAGGGCACAGTCCATGCCCCAGGCCTCGCCATAGAGGCAGCAGCATTCTGTGTAGGTGGCCTGGCGATCCAGCCGAGGGCGACTGCACACAAGGTCAGCCCCCACTTCCTGCCAGCACACTCCCAGATTGTCATCTGAGGGCAGAGACAGCATGCATCAAGGCAGGAAGAAGACCCTCAAGACCTCCCAAATTGCTCAATCTCCTTCAGCCCAGCCAGCCCCTCCCTATCATTCAGTCCTCATCAGCTGTGATGTGGCTTCAGGAAGTCCTCTGAAGTAGCTCCAGGTCAGTACAGGGCTTGGCCTGGCACGAAGTTATCAAATAGGAGGGAGACAGGGTCTGGAGAGGAGGAATCTATCCAAGTCTGGCCTCTGGAAGGCTTTGTGACCCCAGGGCAGTTGCTTTTCCTCTCTGAGCACTGTTGTTTGAATTGAGTGTGGGAGGATGTTGTAGGAACAGTAAGCGAGAGGAGAAGAGAATTTGGGTCAATGGGCAAAAAGAGAGAAAGGACCCAAAGAAATAAAGACAAACACGTCAAGAGTCAGAGATTCAGTGAAACACAGGAAAGCAAAGGTGCAGCGAGAAAGACCTAAAAGCGAAGACAGATGCTGAGAGGGTCAGAAATTTAGAGAAAAGCTCGAAGACAGAAACTCATAGAGAGGTTCAGAGACAGAGACACACAGGGAAATAACAGAAAGCATGCTTTTAGCACTTAGACCAGGTCCTCCTGTTCTTGAAAACAGAATTCTTTAGAACCACCCCCTAAGGTAGGGGCTACTGCCAATCTACCCAATGTACTGAAAGCAAGCTGTGAGGGTCCAAGAGGGAATAAGCAAACGTGCTTGTGTACACGGGACCAGCAAGTGGCAGGGAGGTTCCTCTGAAACCTTCGTCCTTAACCATGCCAGCTGGCCTCCAGTTCTGAGAGGCAAAAAAGCCAAGACCAGAGGCTAAATGGGGCGTTAAGGGGCGTGACCGAGCCACGCGCGAGGGGCGTGGCCCGGGTGTAGGCGTGAGGCTGAGCGGAGGTTAAGAGGGGCTGGACGGCGTGGGCGGGACTGGGGCGTGATAATCGACGGGGCGGGGCGCGGGAAGACTACCAAGGCTCTGGCTCTCGTTGGAGACGCAGCGGCGCCGCGAGCCGTCCAGCACAAGTGGGGGCTCGCACGTGCAGTGATAAGAGCCGATAGTGTTGACGCAGCGGCCTCCCTCACACGCTGGCTCCTCGTCCGCGCACTCGTCATTATCTAGGGAGGCATGGAGGGAGTGATTAAGAAGTAGCCTCCTCCCCTTTGCCCTTTCCCCAGTGCCTTGACAATCTGATAAATGGAGTCTAGACTTCAGGAACGACTTCCTGCTGGTGGTGGTCACATTCCAGAGAGGCGCTGGCGTGACCAAGGGTTGGAAAGAGTCCCAGGCGCGGGTGGGGTGATGGTGGGGGGGGGGGGGACTCTTACCGATGCACTCCAGTCGCTGGGCGTGATAGTAGTAGCCGTTGCTGCAGTAACACGAGTAGCCCGGGGCTGTGTTCACGCACACGCCGCTCTTGCACACCTGATCTCGGAAGAGCTGGCACTCGTCCACGTCTGCGGGAAAGATGATCAGAGGCACGCGCCTCACCAGAGATGGGGGAGGGCCAGATTGTGGGATGGGCTGGATCGGGGGTGGGGGGTTGGGGGGAGTGTGTGTGGCTGCAGGGCAGGATCAGGAAAGAGAAGGAGGAAGAGATGGTGACAAAGACCCAGAGACAGAGTCAGAAGATAGGGGAGGGAAGGGGAAAGACAGAGAAACAGGATGAGAGATAGAGATGAAGAAAACAGACAGGGTGAGACAGAGCTGGGCTGGAGACTGAGGGTGGGTGGGCCTTACCTCTCTTGAGGCTCAGATCTCCGCTGGGCGCCAGGTAGCCCCGGCCATGGGGGCACAATGACTGGTACTCAGCTGCGCACAGAGACAAGGCTGAGCCTCCACACCCTGGCCCTAGCCCCTGCCTTGGGCCTGCTTGTGCCCACCTGCCTCAGTGCTTACTCTTGCCCCATGCCTGCCCTTCACTGCCCAAGACTTCAGCCCCTGTGCCTATTTGTATCCACCTCTCAGCCTGATGCCCACCTGGCTGGCAAGTCACCCTTGCCCATGCAATACCAGCACTTCTGCCCCTTGTCCAAGTGTGTCCCCTTGTCCCAGCCCAGTCCCATGTCCACCTATTTCTACCCAAACCGTCAGCCCTGCGTGCACCCCGAGGCCCGTGCCCACCTGTCTCGGTGCTCGGGCACTGCTGGATGCGGCAGCCGCTGCCCCAGCCCTCACCCACGGTGCAGCAGCACTCCTGCCACGTCACGTTCCGGGCCAGGATGTTGTCACAGGCATCCGGAGCCGCGGTGTCAAAGTAGCACTCCCGGCGCCCACTGCTCACAGGGCCCTGCCTGGGCGGGCTGGGCCGGCGGGGCGGGGGTGGGGGCGGGGGCCTGGCCGGCAGACTGGGGCTGGCAGGTGCATGGGGCTGTGCGCCTGGGAACGCACCTGGGGAGACAAGGGGCTTTAGCCCAGTGCGGGCTGAGCCTCCAGCCCCTCCGTTATGGACGGGGAAACTGAGGCCCCCGTGTGGCAGAACCAGGCTCCACACCCCTCACCATCCGTCGGCCATGGTCTCTTCCATTCTTGCCTCTTCTTTCTGTACCTCTTGCCTCCTTATCTCCCTCTCCCAAGCATCTGGCCCCTCATCCCACCTGCAGTTCAGGTCAGAGAAGAGGGCATTTCCCTGGCCTCCTGGAGGCCTCCTAAATCAACACATCCCAAACCGGCCTGGGAATCTTCATACTCAAAACCCAGACCTAGGCCTAGACACTGCTCCCCGACCTAGGCAGCCCCACAACCTGTCCACGTGGAACTGCTCGAGCCCCTCTCTCACCTGCCCTCTCCTCCTTACCTACCCCATGGCCCTTGCCTCCATCACAATCCTGATTTCTCTAGATTATTACTGTCAGGCTATATTGCTATCTGTCCCCACTGGATTGTGAGCCCCTTGCAGACAGGGTGGTTTTCTGGTCACTACTGTGTTCCCAGTGCCCAGAAAAGGGCCTAAACACCGTGAACATTTGTTGAATGGAGGCATCTGGTCAAGTCAGAACCAGGAAATACTTCTCCTGACACTGAGTCCCACACCTAGGTTAACTCCTGTGTTTTGCAGTTTTTGTTGTTTAAAACAACAGCATCTAACTGATGGCAGCTGTCCATGTCAGGAATGGTTAGATCCCATTACTTTCCTGTGGTGCCAGCAGCCATCAGTTAAGTAGACTTTGATCTCAGTCTCACCAGCAGAGGTCCGAGGGGGAACACAGCGTCCAGTCATAGGGTCAAACTCCTCAGGGCTGTTGGGGCAGACACAGAGGAAGGAGCCTTCCACATTCTCACACAGGGCAGCTCCACACACGCCCTGTAGTGTCTCACATTCATTCACATCTGTGAGCAGGAGACAAGAGGGAAGAGGGAGTCAACGGTGGTAAACTTCTGGAATTCTATAAAAGTCTGAGCTTTCAAGTATTTAATGGCTCAGATTCCATCCTCCACTTATGTTCCAGTGACAAACCCTGATTTCCCCACGGGAGTCATCTGCTCCTCCATTTTTCAACCCATGTGTTTTGAGTAGGTCAAGCAGATTGATGCATTTCTCTGGGCCAAAGACAGGCAGTAACCCAGCTGGGCCAATCAAAGCCAGTCCTGGGACTTGTTCTAGAAATATGCAGCGCCTTCCTCTGTAGCTAGGGATGGCAAGCTGAGGAGGTCAGCCAGAGGTGCGACTTTCGTCGCTGTGAAAAGAGAATCTGCCTGAACATAAATGCAGTAGAGGATAGCAGAGCTGGGAGACAGCTAGCCTCGTTACAATTCCTATATTCACGTATCCCCAAAGTTCAATTATTTCCCTGAACTTCAGTTTGGATTCCCTTTAAAGAAATGAAGCCTGATTTGTTCATATTTGTCAAAACTAAGATAATGTATAATTAAGAATCATCCATTGCACTGTATGTAAGTTGAACCTCAAAAATATCTGTGAACACATATTGATCTCTGGTTAATGACATGCATTATGCATGAAAAATTTTGGGGAGTGATATAGTGATGCCTGCAACTTAATTTTAAATCTCTCCAAAAAATTAGGTGGATTAATGGAGAGACATGTGAGGAAGCAAGTATAATGATAATAGAATGCAGGTCATGGCTGTGCAGAGATTCACTCTGCTGCTGCTGCTGCTGCTAAGTCACTTCAGTCGTGTCCGACTCTGTGCGACCCCAGAGACGGCAGCCCACCAGGCTCCCCTGTCCCTGGGACTCTCCAGGCAAGAACACTGGAGTGGGTTGCCATTTCCTTCTCCAGTGCATGAAAGAGAGATTCACTCTACAGGCCTTTTAACTTGCCATATGTTTAGAAAATTTTCTCATAAAATGTTGGCAGACTTCCTTGGCGGCCCGGTGGTTAACACTCTGCGTTCCAATGTGGGGGACAGGGTTTCAGTCCCTGGTTGGGGAACTAAGGTCCCATGTGCTGCCAAACATTTTTTTGTAAATGTTGGGGGGGAAAAATGTTTACATACACTTAAGGTTACTGCACTTCTACTCCCTTATGCATGAATTTTTAAAGCACACCCCAGATAAAATCTGAGTCAATAGGGACTCCTGACTGACATGAAGATGATCTTCTATTCCAAGGTCTAAATTCCATACCCCTAAAGGTTACATGCACTCAGATCTATGGAGAGGATCAGGGCTTGACCAGCCTCTTCCCCACCCGCTGGCCCCACCCTCCCCCAGGAGCCCCGTACCCACGCAGTGACGCCCGTCCCGTGCCCCCTCGTAGCCCTGGTCACAAAGGCACTGGAAGGAGCCAGGCAGGTTCTGGCACAAGGCGTGGGCCCCACAGAAGGACCGGTTCCGGCATTCGTCCACATCTGCAACCACCAGACAGTCAGGCCGAGGCTGGAACTTCTATCCCCTCTGCCTCTCACCCATGGCCCCAGGGACACGCACCCTGGCATCCACCCCCTGGTGTGGGCTGGTAGCCAGGGTCACAGGCTGGCGTGCAGCGGTAGGAGCCAGGGGTATTCTCACAGCGCTGGGCTCCACAAATCGCTGGGCCATATTCCTGGCACTCATCTATGTCTGCAAAGGCATGGGGAGGGCGGAGGGGAAAGAGAGGGGAGTCACAGGCCTGATTTCTTGGTGCTGCTTCCAGTTCCTATGCCTGAGAGGTCTCTGAATCTGGAGTCTGACCAACAAGCACTGATACCTCTTAAGGCAGGCAAGGCCTCATTACCATTTCTCAAATACCTAAACGTGACCCCACCTCAGGACCTTTGCACTTGGTGTTCCCTTTGTCAGGAACACTCTCCCCTCAGCTATCTGCATGGCTCCCTCTCTTGCTTCACTCCAGAGGCTAGGTCCAGCCGCCCTAACCAGCACCCCCACCCTATCGAACGTGTCCTCTCTGTCCATTTATCCTGTTTTACTTTCCTTCTTAAATTTCTTATATCCATGTATTTATTAGCATGCTGATTGTCACCTCCCTAGAATCCAAGCTCCACGTTGGCAAGGGTTTGTGTCTGTCCTGTTCCTCACTCTATCCCCAGGTGTGCTACTGCTAAGTCACTTCAGTCGTGTCCGACTCTGTGTGACCCCATAGACAGCAGCCCACCAGGCTCCCCCATCCGTGGGATTCTCCAGGCAAGAATACTGGAGTGGGTTGCCATTTCCTTCTCCAATGCATGAAAGTGAAAAGTGAAAGTGAAGTTGCTCAGTCTGTCTGACTGTTAGCGACCCCATGGACTGCAGCCCACCAGGCTACTCCGTCCATTGGATTTTCCAGGCAAGAGTACTGGGGTGGGGTGCCATTGCCTTCCCCGATCCCCAGGTGTAGGTGCCCCTAAATCATTTGCTGAATGAATTGGAGTTATTTACATATTTATTGTCTGTCTCTCCCCCTGAAACATCAGCTCCATGAGGACAGAGATTTTTTTGTTTTCTTTTGGCTGTGCTGGGTCTTCAGTTGTGGCATGTGGGATCCAGTTCCCTGACCATGGATTGAACCCAGGCCTCCTGCACTGGGACCGCAGAGTCTAACCCACTGGACCACCAGGGAAGTCCCATGGGCAGGGATTTTGTTGGACTTATTGCCTCTTCTGCTGCCAGTGTCCCACACAGCAGGGCTTAATGAGTTCTTGTGAAATTAGTGAATGAGGTCCATGAAACTAGGTTTCCATGAATCAGGGGTCTGGCAACCCAAGAACGCAAGGTAGTTCACCGTCATTTCATCTGTTCCACAAAATGTTGACCTGCACACCATCCCCGCTACCCCCAAATCTGTGCTGCTCCTGGAAGCGAGGTCTGGTCTGTTTCCTGATAGAAGTGTCTTCCCTCCGCTTCCTGTCTCCCCACTACAGACAATGTAAGGACACACTAGTAGCTTGCTTGCACCACCGACGGGGAGAGAGTTAAGTGAAGCATGGAGCCCCTCCTTGGTCATCAAGAAAGCTCTTCGTGGGGGCGGGGGCAGTGGTCTCACCGTCACAGGTGCCCTCGGGGCCTGCGTGGTAGCCGGGGTCGCAGTCTCGGACACAGCGGTAGGAGCCCGGGGAATTTTCACAACGCTGGGCCCCGCACAAGGCCGGGCCCCGCTCCCGACATTCGTCAATGTCTGAGGGAGGAGGCGGGGCTGTCAGATGGGGGAAGCGGCGCGCGGGAAGAGGGGTGGCAAGGAGGGAAAGGAACAGGTGGGGGAGTCAAGGAGGGGAGAGCAGAGTTAGAAGGGGGAGGCGGGAGACGCAGGAAAGGGGGAAGGAGGAAGCAGCAGAGGGGAGGCAGAGAGGGAGACAAAGAGGGGAGACCAGGAGGCAGAGGAGAGAGGGATCTGGCCAGGGCGGGGCCTCGCACCGAGACAGGAGGCGAGGTCTGGGCCGGCGCGGTGTCCCGGAGGACAGATGCACTCGAAAGAGCCATCGGTGTTGGTACAGATGCCGCTCTGGCAGAGGTCCTCTTCGCTGCATTCGTCCACGTCTGCGTGACAAGTGTTGGAAACCGCAAGCCAGTCTCCTTCTCAGCCTGACACTCCAGACCACGCCCCTCCACCGCCTTTTCCCCGCCCCTAAGGCTCCGAGACTCTAACGCCTTCCCCTACCTGCCTTAGGCTCCTCCCTTTCTTGCAAGCCCCACCTCCCCGACGAGCTTGGCTCGAGCCTTTCAGTTCACTGCCCGATTTATCCAGACTCCGCCCTTTCCCCCACCTTTCCTTTCCAACTCCGCCCCTCCCTTTCCGGTTCAGGCCCGGCCTGGGGTACCGACCAAGGCAAGAGGCTCCGCGGGGTCCGGGCCGGTAGCCAGGGGCACAAGTACAGGCGAAGGAGCCGTCGGTGTTGAGGCATTCGCCGTGGGGGAAGCAAAAGTCGCCCTCCAGGCACTCGTTCACGTCTAGGGTACCCAGAGTTCAGACTGGGTCACCAGACCCGTCCCCAGGACCCAAGCCCCGCCTACAAAGCAGCAACCCTGCTCGCAAGCCACGCCCCAGACGGCCAGTTTCTAAATTCCACCTATACAGCCCCTTAGTCCAGCTCCCACCTCCCCACCAGGCTTTGCCCAGGGAAGCCAGGGCCCACTCCCAGGCTGTCCAGCCCTTTCCCCACCCAGCCCACCTGCGCAGGGCCCGGGCCGACCAGCTGGCGCCCGGTAGCCTGGCTCGCAGCTGCAGTGGAAGGAGCCTTCGGTGTTAGTGCAGTGGCCATGGGGGCCGCAGGAGGCGCCCGAACTGCATTCGTCCACATCTGCAGGAATGGGGATTTCAGAGGAGGTTCTGCTTAAGGACACGTGGATGAGGGTCAGAAAGAAATGATGGGAAGTGTCTTGGGTTGGACGTGAGGTAAAGAGTCCAGGGAGGTAAGGTAAAGAGGTAAGGGAGACCAGGGCTCCCTAATCCTGGGGACCATCTTCGGGGGATCCTGTTTCTGAGTTTCTGGGAACTCCCTGTGCCAGGATCCTAGGGGCAGGTGAAGGGACTGGGACAGGGGTCAGACATTAGTTAGGGTAAGGGGTCAGGTATTATAAAGCAGGATAATTGGATGCCATTCTGATGAGTCAGGGGTCCGAGTCTCTGGTCAGGGGTTGGGATCCAGGATCATGAACCCAATCAGGTCCCAGAGAAGGGACCCTGAGAAAGGGCAGGGGAAGTGAAAAGACAGAGTCAAGCATCACATAGAGTCAGGGGTCATGGTCAGGGTTATGACTGGTAGTTATGGTTAGATCAGGTGTCACAGTCAAGTTTAGGGGTCACAGGGAGAATACAGGGCCAGAGGACAGGAGGGGCCCAACTGCTACCAGGGTTGGGGTCCCAGAGTTATCAGCAGTGTTCACAGCTAAGGTCAAATGTCACAGTCAAGTTGAAGGTCATTGATCACAGAGGCAGAAGTCACATTCAGGGCCAAGGGTCATGGTCCAGATCAGAAACTGCACTCTGATCGGGGGTCAAGTTTAGGTCAAGAATCGCAGTCATGCTCTGGGGGTTGCGGTCGAGGTAAGAGGACTGAGATCCAGGTTAAAAGGCTGCAGTTCAGGTCAGGGGTCATGATCTCAGTCAGGAGTCAAGACGCACGCAGGTCCAAGGTCACACCCAGGGCCTGATCTTACCAGTACACCGGCCATGGTGCAGGTGGTGACCCGCAGGACAGGCTCTGCACTGGAAGGATCCGGGTGTGTTCACACACTCCTGCCCAGGACATGCCAGGTGGTTCTCACACTCGTCCACATCTGGGGAGCAGACAAGAGTGCGGCTTTGAAGTAGTGGTCCAATGCCCCCTCGTGCATCCACATTCCTCCCTCCCTCCCCGGCCTCACCCTCGCACTCAGAGCCGGCAGCACTGGGCTGGAAGCCTGTGGGGCAGACGCACTGGAAGCCACCTTCCGTGTTCTCACACCGGCCATAGGCGCAGGGCGGGGGGCTACGGGCACACTCGTCCACATCTGGGGCAGAGGAGGCCAGTGGGGCTGAAGAAGGGGCCTGAACCCCCTACCATCACCACCCACCCCAACATTCCATTCTGGAGGCAGTGCCCTGGACCTTGCTCAGGCTGCCCCCTCCTGCCAGAAGGACAGATCATTGCTTCCCCATTAATGGTCTCTCCAACTGCCACAAAGTGGCCAGGACACCACCTCCCGCATGATGCCTTCTGTGCCTCAGCCCTGTCCGTTCCTGAGAGTTCCCACAAGCACAAGGTGAGTCGCCAAGTTGTGCCTGACTCTTGTGACCCCATAGACTGTAACCCACCAGACTCCTCTGTTCATGGGCAAGAATACTCTGGAGTGGATTGCCATTTCCTTCTCCAAGGGATCTTCCCAACCCAGGGGTCGACCCTGTGTCTTCTGCATTGTACATGATCTCCTGCATTGCAGGTGTATGCTTTACCACTGAGCCAGTGGGGAAGCCCACAAGCACAAGAACATCATCCAAGAAATGGGGGAGGACTGGAGAGCACCCTCATATTTGGAGAAAGGGGGAAAGACTCTGGAGCCAGACCCTCCCCACCCCCTCATTTTCCCCAGGCCTCTGTCCCTGTCCTCCTCCACTGAATCTCATCCCTCTGCCTCTCTGCTGCGCCCCCACCCCAAACCTGTATCTCTCCGGTCCTCACAGCAAAGGCGGGGCTGCGGAGTGACTTTAGACCTAGCCCCCTCACCTTCGCAGGGTGCCCCAGGCCCTCGGGAGCGGAAGCCAGCAGGGCAGGCACAGTGAAAGGAGCCCACCGTGTTGTCACAGCGGCCAGGCCCACAGGGCGGTGGCTCCTGGGCGCATTCATCCACGTCTTCTTCACACGCTGAGCCCCGGAAGCCAGCCGGGCACACACAGCGGAAAGAGCCAGGCAGGTTCTCGCAGACCCCTCGGCCACACAGGCCCGGGCTCTGGATACATTCATCTACATCTGCTCAGAACAAGGGACGCAGGTCATACCTCCCATATGCCCCTCTCCCCATACTCTATTCTGCCTCCCTGACCTCCATCGCTCTGACCTTTCACCCTGCACCATCCTGCCACCCTGTCCTAATCACCAGGCTCTCCATCCTCATCACTCTGCCATCCTATCCCTCATCATCCTAACTCCATCCTCTATGCCTCTGTTTTTTCAATCCCTATGAAGCTGCTTGTCTGCTTTCTAGAACTCTGTCTTTCTAGTCCAAATCAGGGGCCTCCTTAAACTCTGTCCTTCATAACCTACCCTTTCATCTCCACCCTCTCCCTCTGTTTCTCCAACCTCCATGACTCAGCCTTTCTGTTTTCCATCACTTGGCCTCTCCGTCCCCAACCAGGCTGCCCGTCTGGTTCTCAGAGCCTGGCCTCTGTCTTGAATCAATCAGCCTCCCTCTGCCTCCTGGCTCCATCTCAGCATCCTGCACCGCTGCTGCTCTTCCCTTCCCCACTACATGCCCAGTCCCTCACCCTGGCAGCTGGCTCCGTGGGGTGCAGCCTGGTACCCTGCGGGGCACACGCACAGGAAGCTGCCTGGCGTGTTCTCGCAGCGCCCACGGTCACACGGTGGCGGCACGCGGTGGCACTCGTCCACGTCTGCGGGCACAAACAGGGTGGCCGGAGCTGGGGCAGACACTCCGCCTCCTCCCCTCCCCCAGACGGCTTGGCGGGGGTGGGGGAGCCCGGGGACAGCAGGGGCGGAGTCAAGCTGGGGCAGGGACCAGGCTGAAGCGGGAGCCAGGGGCGGTAGAGGGGCTCGGAGTGGGTCGGTTTAAGGCTGCGGCGGAGCTTCAGCGGGGAGGACAGGACCTGAGCTGGGGAACCAGCTTGGGCAGAGGCAGAGAGGGGAATCGTGAGGGGGACAATTTGGGGAGCAGCAGCAGGGACTGGATAAGGCAAGGGCAGGAAGGGCAGCTTTTCAGACCCAGAAAAGGGAAGGCAGGAGGGGGCAAGGGGTGGATTGGGGATGGGGCAATGGTGTGACAGGGCGGAAATCACGGTGAGGAGGTGAATTACAGCAGTTGAGGGTTAGGGGACTGGCCTTGGAGAGGGCAGGCACTAGTCTGGAACATAGAAGGGGCGGGGTTATATGGGGGCGGGGGACAGCGGAAGGGCGGGGCCAGGACCCAGCACCATAGAGAAGGCCAGGCCGTAGAAGGCACGGGCCCGCCCCGACCGGAAGGGAGGGCAGGTCGCGAAAGAGGCAGTGGCGGGGCCGGAATAGGTCTGGAGACTGGAGACGGGGCCCGGGACCAGGCCAAGGCAGTAGTTGGGCCGAAGGGACGTGGGAAAGCGTGCGAGGGCGGGGACTGCTCCAGAAGAAGAGCTGGGGCGAGACCCCGGCTGGGGTGGGGCCTGGATTTCTCACCCAGACACTCCGTACCCCGCGGGCCGGCGCGGAAGCCCGGCCCGCACACGCAACGGAAGCTGCCTGGCGTGTTTTCGCAGCGCCCGGGAGCACAAGGCGTGGGAACGCGGCGACATTCGTCCACGTCTGAGGGTACAGAAGGGCCTGGTCAGGAGGTGACACCGTACAGCCTCCCGTCCCGCCTCCATCCTCCCGCCTCAGCCTGGCTCACCGATGCAGTGTGTGCCCTGCGGACTGAGCCGGAAACCGGAGTCGCACGCGCAGGTGTAGCCACTGGGCCGGGGGATGCACCGTCCGCGGCCGCAGACCTGGGGATTGCGCTGACACTCGCCTGCAGAGGGACCTGCGGGGGTCCAGTGAGATAGGGTTCCCTCATGTATGAATCCCGTCCCTTTTACCCCAGTACAGTCCCTCCGTTCCTCTACCTAAAACACCCTCCTGGGTGTCCCTCCTCCAACCCAGTCTTCTCCCTCTGATGCCCTTCTCAATCATGCGATGTTCTCATCAGATCTTCTGCCTGAATCCTCCCATACTGCCACCCCAAAGTCTCCATTTTTTAATATTTTACTTTACTCTCCCGTTCTCTGCCTGAAATATGTTCTTAGTGTCCTCCACGAAAATCACTTGTCTCACATTAACTGAGCACTCACTATCTCCTAGATACTTCACAGACAGATTGTTTCATCCTCACAGTAATGACAGGGAACTTGCACTCGGGCCTGCCTGACTCCAGCCCCTGGTGTAAACACCACCCCACCCAGCAAACCTTGATCTTTTCCCACCCATTTCTTAACTCCTCTGTCTTTCTAGTCCAAATCAGCAGGCTGTCACATCTTTATTTGTTCTATTCTAGAATCTTCACGGTGGAGCCTCCCTCCCTGGAACTCTTGCCTGTAATACCCCCCATTAATGCCCTCACTTTCCTCTACCACACCTGATTCAGGGATCTCAGGACCAGTCCAGGCAGGGATGCTGGGCAGGGGAAGCTCAGCGCCTGGCCGGGGCTCAGGCCGAGGTTCTGGGCGATGAGTGGGCAGAAAGCCTGGTAAAGATGGGGTGTTAGCATTGAAGACCTTGATTTGGGTGTCCCTGAACATCTCCCCTTTTTTTGGTGAGCCTGGGGCAGCCCCTTGGAGACAACACCCCCTCCTCCAGAAACCAGCTCACCTGAGGGTGGTCGAGAGGTGGAGGGTGGGGCACGGGGCTGGCTGAGGGACACTCGGGGTGGTTCCTGGCCCAAGGGTCTGGTGTTGTAGCGGAGGTCGGAGGCAGAGTAATGGTAGCCAGGGCCGGCTGGGCAGATCTCCCGAAAACCCTCTGGTAACAGAAAAGGGAGAAAGATGGGCAGAGAGAGGGCAAGAGAGTAGGGGGAATGAGAGAGAAGGGCGGTGAAGGAGAAAGAGAAGAGGGAGTTGAGGGTCTGGACTTGATCATGGGGAAGGCTTGGCCTGGGGGCTGTGTTATGGGTTTGGTTTGGCTGCTGCGATGGGGTGGTACCCTGGCAAAGAATGGGATATCTCACTGCAGATGGTGAATGCAGCCATGAAATTAGAAGACGCTTACTCCTTGGAAGAAAACTTATGACCAACCTATATAGCATATTCAAAAGCAGAGACATTACTTTGCCGACTAAGGTCCGTCTAGTCAAGGCTATGGTTTTNGGGGCTCCAAAATCACTGCAGATGGTGACTGCAGCCATGAAATTAAAAGACACTTACTCCTTGGAAGAAAAGTTATGACCAACCTAGATAGCATATTCAAAAGCAGAGAAATTACTTTGCCGACTAAAGTCCATCTAGTCAAGGCTATGGTTTTTCCTGTTGTCATGTATGGATGTGAGAGTTGGACTGTGAAGAAGGCTGAGCGCTGAAGAATTGATGCTTTTGAACTGTGGTGTTGGAGAAGACTCTTGAGAGTCCCTTGGACTGCAAGGAGATCCAACCAGTCCATTCTGAAGGAGATCAGCCCTGAGATTTCTTTGGAAGAAATGATGCTAAAGCTGAAACTCCAGTACTTTGGCCACCTCATGAGAAGAGTTGACTCATTGGAAAAGACTCTGATGCTGGGAGGGGTTGGGGGCAGGAGGAGAAGGGGACGACTGAGGATGAGATGGCTGGATGGCATCACTGACTCGATGGACATTGAGTTTGAGTGAACTCCTGGAGTTGATGATGGACAGGGAAGCCTGTCGTGCTGTGATTCATGGGGTCGCAAAGAGTTGGCCACGACTGAGTAACTGAACTGAACTGAGTAATAAATATGTTCTGTATGTTTAAATGTTAAGGTTTAATAATTGCTCGTTGGAGAACAGTATGGAAGTTTCTCAAAAAAGTAATAATAGAGTTGCCATAAGATCCAGTAACCATATTCCTGAGCATACCCAGGACAAAGCTATAATTTGTACCTCTAAGTTTATGGAAGCACTGAATATAATACTGAAAACATGGAAACAGTCTAAATGTTCACTGACAGGTGAATGGATAAAGAAGATGTGGTGTATGCATACACACAATGGAATAGTACTCATCCACAATAAAGAATGTAATAATGCCATTCGTGGCAACATGAATGGACCTAGAGATCATCTTACTAAGTGAAGTTAAGTCAGAAAGAGTAAAACAAATATCATATGATATCACTTACATGTGGAACCTAAAAACAATGATACAAATGAACCTATATACAAAACAGAAATGCACACTATTTTATATAGAAAATAAATAACTAACAATGATCTGCTGTATAGCACAAGGAACTCAATATTTTGTAATAATGTATAAAAGAAAGAGGGGCTTCCCTGGTAGCCCAGCTATAAAGACTCTGCCTTCCAATGCAGGAGATGTGGATTTGATTTGCCATTTGAGGAGATTTTCCATTCAAGGGTATTGCAAACCATTGCAGTATTCTTGCCTGGAGAATCTCATGGACAGAGGAGCCTGGCAGGCTACAAAGAATCAGACACGACCAAGTAAATAAACTGAATCACTGTTCTGTACACATGAAACTAACACAACATTGTAAATAACTCTCTGTGTGTGTGCTTGTGTGCGTGTGCACACACACATGCACACTTAATTGTGTTCAACTCTTTGCACCCCCATGAGGAGCCTGGCAGGCTACAAAGAATCAGACACGACCAAGTAAATAAACTGAATCACTGTTCTGTACACATGAAACTAACACAACATTGTAAATAACTCTCTGTGTGTGTGCTTGTGTGCGTGTGCACACACACATGCACACTTAATTGTGTTCAACTCTTTGCACCCCCATAGACTGTAGCCGGCCAGGCTTCTCTGTCCAAGGAATTTTCCAGGCAAGAATATTGGAATGAGTTACCATTTACTACTCCAGAGGATCTTCCCAATCCTTCAACTTAAAAAGAAAAGTATTCATTGGCTAAAGCAACAAACAGGTTATTTTATAAGGACATATTGAATGAATATAAGGATATAGTTGGGAAAGAAATGGAATAAAAGCTAGTTTTTGAACAACTCAAATAGTTTAACTATGGAGAAAGGAATTTTCCAAAGTGAAATCAGAGATAAATTAGAATCAGGAAAAGAAACAAAGAAATATAGGGTTGAAAGAATTTGATTTTAGATAAGAAAATAAATGGGCATACTTACATGTCACTGAAAAGAAGCTAAGGAGGTTGATAAGCTATTCAAAATTAATAATTTATAAGACAAGGAATCTGAATTGCACGGGTTGAAAATGATATCCATTAGAGTGGTGATTCTCAACAGGGAAATATATCTGCCCCCCGTATCTCGAAACACTTCTGGTTGTCACAGCTAGAGGGGGTATACTCCTGCCATTTAATCGACAGAGGCCAGGGATGCTGCTAAACAACTTAAAATGGAAGGACAGTCACTAGTAACAATATGACAATAGTGCCAAGTTTGAAGAACAATGCCTTAGAGGGACAGGTGAAGAAAATGGCCTTATTCCCAGGAGGCAAAAGATGAGATATAGCATCTTTTAGAGATGACCAAATTGTTAAAGCCAGCTAATGACATTAAAAGTAAAGGACTATAGAAAAGAGATAACTAAAAATGAGTTTTTTACAGAATGGAAAGATAATTAAGGAAATACGGGAAGACTAGCAGGTGAAACTGATGACAGCTGTTGACCATGGATTTAGTGGCAGCGGCCCTAAAGTTTATATATATTTTAAAACTACCCAGAAATCTTGATAGGTGACTTATAAAGGCTGGTGAATGGGGTCTGATTTGAGGATTTTTATAGGCATAAAATGGAAAGGTAGGAGGGTGAGACTAAATGTAATCATGCTGCTGCCGCTGATAAGTAGCTTCAGTCATGTTCCACTCTGTGTGACCCCATAGATGGTAGGCCACCAGGCTCTGCAGTACCTGGGATTCTCCAGGCAAGAACACTGGAGTGGGTTGCCATTTCCTTTTCCAATGCATGAAAGTGAAAAGTGAAAGTGAAGTTGCTCCGTCATGTCTGACTCTTCACTACCCCATGGACTGCAGCCTACCAGGCTCCTCCACCATGGAATTTTCCAGGCAAGAGTACTGGAGTGGGCTGCCATTGCTTTCTCCAAAATTAATCATATTATAAAGTTAAGCCATATAGATAATGAATTAAGATAAAGAGATAGCTGAAAGCCAGAAAACAAGTAAAGTCAACACACCAGACATTATTGATCTGATATATGGGAGTTAACTGATGACTCTTAGTATTTAAAGTTTATTAGCTTAATTGGAGGGCTTCCCTGGTGATGCAGATGGTAAAGAATTTGCCTGTAATGCAGGAGACCTGAGTTTGATTCCTGGGTTGGGAAGATCCCCTGGAGGAGGGCATTGCAACCCACTCTAGTTTCTTGCCTGAATAATCCCCATGGACAGAGGAGCCTGGAGGGCTACAGGCCAAGGGGTCACAAAGAGTCAGACACAACTGAGTGACTTAGCACAGCAAAGCTTAATAGATAATGACTGTGTAGATTGTCTTATGCCTCCAAATGATTTTTATATGATATAATTTATTAATGACTTGGCTCATTTTGTTCATTTATATCATGTTTCTAGTAACTCATGAAATAGTATATCACATATTTTTTTCATTAATTATATATATTTTATATCATATAATTTTACAGTAATATGGCAATAAATTCAATCAAGACTGGTAAATATAGGCTTTGGCTTTAGCATATACACCTATCTATACAAATCAAATATATTTTGAACATTCATATTATATAATTAATGTTTGTCAAAAATATTAATAAAAAAATGAAAATTTGAGGACAGGACTTTTTTCTTTCTTT
>SJYX01006259.1:0-56892 GCA_006410675.1 Oreotragus oreotragus | reverse complement strand
CAGGAAAACATAGAGGGAGCCCCCTCAACTTATAAGGGTACGGAGACTGGACTCCTGGGAGGAGATCAGTTAGAAGGCAGCACTCCGCCGTTCGAAGACCTCAGGAGGTTTCTGGAACAGAAAGGGAGCCGATCCCAGAGGAAACGGAAGCAGAAGGAACCTCTTTAGTCCTTTTGGGGAGAGTTACCTACTAACAGGACTCTAGTGACTTAGAAGGAACGGCCAATTTGAGGGTGCTGAGAGCAAGGTAGAGATGGAGTAGTGGAATTCTTTCCAGCACATGAGAGCCTCAGCTGTCTGGGAAGATTCTAAGATATTGTGGAATACCTGCTTCCCTCTCAGCCAAGGGATAAGGTACCCCAGTCTTTAGATTAATGACTGCTTGAGGGGAGCACAGTATCTGGAATGCTCTTGGGAGAATCAGCTGATCAAGACCAACTTTGGGTTTCTCTGAAAATAGAGGGATCACAAGTTTCTGGGGGAGGGTGTCAGCTGGGAGAGGACTTGGATACCCAGCAATCAGGGATCTCTGACGGGATTCAGTTGGAAATAGAAGAAAACGGGAAACTTTTTCAGGAAGGGAATTCAGCTAGAGTAGTTAACACTGTACAGCCTTTGTAATCTGGGGTTTCCCCTGGAAGTGGGGAGGAGTAGCTGAGGGACAAAACTAGAGTTCTCCGGTGAGGGGTGCAGTTTGGGGCGATTACATCAGAAGAATGGGCGGGAACTTCACTGAAGGGGCTGGTCTCTGGAGTCTGTTGATAGCGGTGCGGAGGGGCATGGGGACTGAGGGCAGAGATTCTCGGCTACCCTAGTTAGGGGGCTCAGGCCAGGACTCCAGGGTGCTCTAAGAGGGGTCCTTAATTAAGTGGCAGGCTTAGGAAAGGCTTAACTAGGAATCAAGTTTCCAAAATCGGAAGTCTCTATTGAGGGGCAGCGGTCGGGGGAGGGGCATTTCCGAGCCATCAAAAACGCTGCTTTGTCTTCTCCTGTCCTAAATGTAGCCCACCCCCACCCCACCCAGCTCTCTGAGGGCTCCCACACCCAGGGCGGGCCGCTAGATGGGCACAGGCAACTCCATGGCCCACGCCCCTGGAGGGTTGGGGAGCTGAGAACATCGAGGTCCTCCCGAGGTCAGCCACCTCCCCACCCCCGCCCCTCGCAGTCCCCTCCTTGCGCCTCCAGGGGCTTGGCACCCGCCTGGGCACGGCGCCTGGCACAGGCCCGTTGAGGCTGGGCCGGGAGGGAGTGAGGGAAAGAGGGAGGAAGGGGTGGAGAGAGGGAGTGGCAGCGGGCGGGGGCTCCGGCGAGAGATGAGCTCACGCCGGCCAGGGCTGGGTTGGCCGGGGGCCAGGCTGGGCGAGTTCTCGGCGCCAGGGGCCCCCACTCCCCACTCCAGAGGGCCTCCGGGACTGGGGACAGGTAGGCCCAGACTCTGAGAGCCCACCCACCACCACGCCCTGTAGCCAACAGGTGGCCCACTACCCCTACTTCACCTGACTCCCCCCGCCCCCACCAGGGCTCTCCATCTCTAGAGGAGCCTGGTGCGCAGACCCTCCTGTCCCCTCTGCCCCCCAGGGGGCGCCTTTCCCCCCGGACCGCCTGTTGGATTGCTCTTCCACGTGCGACCCTTGCAACTCGGGGTCTTGCAGAGACCCTCCTATGAACACCTTTCCTCTCAGCTCTCAGGATCGACTTTCCACACCCCAATCCCCCTCCTCACAGGCACTCCCATCCTAGACTTTCCTAATGCCTCCCACCCAAAGAAGCAGAAACGGAAAACCGCTTCTCAAGGCCCTGGAACTCTCCCTTGGACTCTGGGGACCCCTGCTCACAGTCGCAGGATTCAGACCCCTTTCCCCCAAGTTNCACTCCCATCCTAGACTTTCCTAATGCCTCCCACCCAAAGAAGCAGAAACGGAAAACCGCTTCTCAAGGCCCTGGAACTCTCCCTTGGACTCTGGGGACCCCTGCTCACAGTCGCAGGATTCAGACCCCTTTCCCCCAAGTTTCAGAGCCCCTCAATTCTGAGATTCCCCACTTTGACTCAAGGCAAGAAAGTCAGCCCTCGTCACCTCACATGGGACACCACAGGTCCCTGAGAACCCTCACTGCTTGCAGAATCAGGACTCTCAAGATCCAACCCCAAAAGCCAGGAATTTGAGGCTCTCTTCCTCAAATAAGCCGGGGATCCCCCAGCACTCTGGCACAAGGAATCTGGGATCCCTCTTCCTGGGGACTGTGTCCCTCATCCCCAGGGATCCTCCACCTCCCCCCGGGAATCCCTCCCTCGGGACCACCACCCCGCACTCACAGGCGCGGAAGCCGGGTCCCCCCGGGGCCGCCCCGCCGGGTGCGCCGCTGTCCACGCTGGTGGTGTTGCGGGGCGCGCAGGTCGGGGTGCAGCGGGGGCCGGTGGGCCCATGGACGCAGCTCAGGCCGCACACGGCCGGGGTGAAGCGCACGCGGAGGCGCTCTCGGGGTCGACCTAGCCCGGGCTGCGGCCGGAGCAGCGCCAGCAGCACCAATAGCGACACCCAGAGCAGCCGCGCGCCGCCCGCCATGGCTGCAGCGCCGCGCTCCGCCGCGCCGCCGCCCCAGCCCGCCCGAGGGGCCCGGCCGCGCCCGCCCGCCCGCGGGGGAGGGCGGCCGCGCCCCCGCTCAGGCCCCCCCTCCCCACCACTCCCTCCCCGGCGGCCGCGCGGGGGCGCGTGGGGCTGGGCTCGCAGCCAGAGGCGCGCAGGCTGGGCGCTAGACTCGGAGCGGGGAGGGGGGGCGCCCCCTCTGCTCTCGCCCCGCATCAACAAGTGAATGGGGCCCGCAGGGGAGCGGCGGGGAAGGGAACAGGTGGGGGCGGGCCGGTCCCCCTTACACCCCACCCCAGACCGGGCTGAGTCTTTAAAGAAGAAAGAGTTGTGGGGGCCGCATTTGGGGAGAAGGCTAAAGGCTGTCCCCGCCTCAGTCACAGAGACAGGGGCTTCATCTGGGTAGGCGATTGTCATGGCACATCTGGGCAGCCAGGTGGCACATCTGGGGTGGGGGAGGAGAAGGGTCGGTGCACCTGGGCACACGAAGTGATCGGGGGTCTGCCTGGTGGGCAGGACGCTGGAGGGGCCCACTTGAGGGCGCAGTTACATCTGACCGGGACCCTCACACCTGGGAGAAGTCAGAATGGATTAGGGGAAACGGTGGAAGAAGATGGTGGGCGGGGGTCTTCACATCTGGCGGAAGGCCCACATCTGGAAGACTTTAGCGGGGAGGGGACACATCTGGGCTGAAGGCCACAGCAGGAGGGAGACTTTTGAGGGTAGCGGAGACTAGGGGGTGTGCTAGCCCAGGGGCTGAGAGCTGGAGCAGGAAGAGGGAGGGAGGNATCTGGCGGAAGGCCCACATCTGGAAGACTTTAGCGGGGAGGGGACACATCTGGGCTGAAGGCCACAGCAGGAGGGAGACTTTTGAGGGTAGCGGAGACTAGGGGGTGTGCTAGCCCAGGGGCTGAGAGCTGGAGCAGGAAGAGGGAGGGAGGAGGGTCGGGAGAGCAGTGGGAGGCCTTTGGTCCCTAGCCGCCCCGCAATTTGGGGCATTCGGTGACCTGGTAGGCGCCAACCCGCACAATCGCTTTTGTTGTCTGGGCTAGTTCGGGCGCTCTCTGCCGGGACAGCGCCCCCCTCTTCGGCCGCGGGGAGCCCGGACGCTTGGCTTCCTGGCCCCACCCCCGCGGGTCAGCGCCTCTGGCCCGCGTCTAGTCCTGTCCCGGACTCACCTCTCGCAGCCGGACGCCGGGGTCCCTAGAGGGGGCTGAGTCCTGGGGAGGGGTGCTGAGCTACCGTGGGGGGCGGCTAGGCGGCGGCTGCACCGTGGGAACCAGACGGCTTTATCTGGCCCGGAACCCCCCCATCCCCCTTCACCGCCTCCCCGCCCCCCAACCCGGCGGAGGAAGGGCGGATGTTCTTACCCCGAGACCGGCCAGCAGGGGCGCGCTGTGGGGGCCTCCTTCTCAGCAGCGCCCGGGCCCCCGGCCCGCGGGGCCGCCGTCGCCTCAGCAGGGCTCGGGCTTCCTGCAGCCTGGGTGGGAGGGGGCAGAGAAGGAGTTGTTACCACGGTTAGGCTGACCCCCTCCCCCCAACTCCCGCGGCTGAAGGGACCTCCTACATCAGGAGGTCTTCCAGTGGAGGCTCTGCATCCCCCTTCCATCTCTTTCTGGGGATCAGGCCTGGAACATTCTTTAGAGGCTAGGAAGAACAAAGTCAGTGGGAGAAACCAGGATGAGGGAGGGAGAGAGAGAGAAGACAGGAAAGAGACAGGTAACTATGAGAGCGAGACAGACGCAAAGAACCAACAGAGAGAGAGGGACACGGAGACAGAGACAGAGAGATAGAAACTGAAAGACCTAGAGACAGCGATAGGCAGAAAAGGAGAAATGGAAACAGAGACACAAGTTGGTAGAAAGAGAGAGCAAGGAAAAAGAGACCAGGGACCAGGGAGATATGTGCTGGAAATGGCGGGATTGGGAGCATCTAGCAGGAGAGGGTCACACACTCACGTCAGTGGCTGCCAGTTAAGGGACACCTGTCTCTTCCTCACGCTGGGGCTGGGGCTCGGCAGCTCTGGGGGCCCTGGAGCCAGGCACCGCTGAGGGCCTGCACACTTTTCGGGCCGGCAGCTCCGGACCCTGCAGGAGGCTTCAGAGACAGCCAGGGACTAAGTGGAAAAGGAGGCAACCGAGTTCTTCTTTCATCCAGCTCTCCAGCTGGGGTGAGGGATGAGAAAGGGACCCCCAGCTCCTCTGCTTCTACCATCTTTCCCCTCCAACCTATACCCCGCCTACAAGAACCCACCTCTAAAGCAGCGGCTTCTCCTGGGCGANAAAGGAGGCAACCGAGTTCTTCTTTCATCCAGCTCTCCAGCTGGGGTGAGGGATGAGAAAGGGACCCCCAGCTCCTCTGCTTCTACCATCTTTCCCCTCCAACCTATACCCCGCCTACAAGAACCCACCTCTAAAGCAGCGGCTTCTCCTGGGCGACCGGCTTGGGCAGCAGCGACAAGCGGGAGCACTATAAACAGAGGGATGGAAGTCACTCAGCCCATAGCACTATAGAACTCCCCAAAGGACAGCGATGAGGGATCGGGGAGGGGAAGCCCAGATAAGGCTGGAGGCTGCTTGGGGTTGATATGTGACCACTTTGAGGCACTTCGCTCGATGCCTCAGTTTCCCCATCTGTACAATGGGAGGCAAATTGGTTTAGGTAAAGGTCACAGCAACCTCACGTTTATTTTCTCTCTGAAGTGTTTGTTGGTAAGGCATTATTGGAAAAGACATTTTAAAGTCTTTTCCGAAAAAGAGAGAGACTCAGAGAGGATTTCTAAGCGCACTTCCAAGCCGGCTCTGGGAATCTAGAACCCCGCCCTCCCCGCACGTCCCTGTCCTGGACTCAGCCGTCATCCCGCAGTTTGCCGGAAGATGGCGCCACGTCCACAGGCCTCAACTGCTGGGGAGGGAAGTCCTCTTTTGACTGTGAGTCTAGCGGGGTGCAGAGGTGGACAGGGATACAGGAGCCACAGCCCAGCACTGAGAATCCCGAGGTCTGAGTTCTAGCCCGTTCCTGCCCTTCCACGCTGTGTATCCTGGAGCCAGAGTCTCCTGGTCTTTGGGCCTGTTTCCCGCCTGACCACGAGGAAGGAGTAGTTCTTCGGAAGGAATCTCCGCGCCGGGAGGGTCTCCGATTCTGGCTGGCGGAGCCCTCAGCTTGGGCGCAAGTGCGTCGCAACCCAGGGGCCCCCCAGACAAATCCATTATCCCCAAGCTAAGGGGGACGAGGGCCGTGGGCGCGCGCGCAGATCAGGAGAGAAGAGCAGCGCGGGATGCTGCGAAGGGGACGTCGGCAGTATGGACTCTTTTTAGACGGGTGGGGCCCGGTAGGGAAGGGGGCGGCCCGGGTGGGAGCGTCCCTGACCCCCGATCCTGCCGTCATTCCCTCCCGCCTTTTCTCCGGGTTAACCCCTTCCCAGCCCCGCCCCCGGAGCGGCTCGGGTTACTAAACGTATTCGCAGAGACCGAGGCGGGAGCGAAGCCCGGGGCCTTTGTAACGGAGCGCTGGGCCGTAGGGCGGGGGGTGGGGGTACTGGGCAGACTGTTTCCTCCGATCTCGTCACCCGTAGACAGGAAGAGTGGCTATAACTCCCAAATCTATACGAAATTCAGGATTTCTTGCCGCGAAATCACTGGTACCTCATTCAAGCCCGGAATCCTCTAATTCTAGGAAACTAAAGCATCCTTAACCCTCAAGAAATCTGAGCCACCCCACCCCCGACCCCACCTCCGCACAATTTCCCACAAGCCCCTCCGCCATCAACACCAAACTCCGTCTTATAGGAAAAGGTCTCTATTAATTAATTCAAGCATTCCCAAACCCCAGAAAACCAGGACGTCTCAATTCCTCCTTAAAGTGCCTTGATAACCTCCCATACTCTTCCTCCTTAAGCATCCCAGAAACCTGGGGACCCTATCCCAGCTCGACCCCACCCATCTATCATCCTAGGAGAACCCAAAGCCCCATCCCTATATAAACGGGGACTCTGCTCCAAATAAACTCTAGAATTCCCTGGAGCCACATCTGTCTCTACCGCACCGGCAGAGAGTCCCTCCGCTCAGAACCTCAATACACCTCGGATTCTAACCCCTACAAAACAGAGGGCCCTAATAAATCCAAGAGCTCTGGTTCTTTATCCCTATCACGAAGCAGTGGGTTCATGTTCCCCTAAATCCGAAAGTCCTGGTCTTCCTGGACCGTCAGACTTATTGGGTGGAGGGGGGGCACAAGGACGAAGGGGCCGCAGCGGGGCTTACCCGGCCGGACGGCCCGGGATCGCCGCGACCTCGACGGCCTGGCTGGGGCTGGGCCCGGAGGCGGAGGCGGCGGTGGCGGCAGCTGCAAGGAGCGGCAGCAGCAGCACCAGCAGGAGGGGGCGGCGGCCGCTGGGGCCAGGCAGCCGCATCGTGTCCGGCGTGGAGTCGCGCTCCAGGCGGCCCGTCTGTCCAGCGGGTCCGGCTCGGCGCTGCCCCGCCTCCCGCCCCCGCCGGAGGCCGACTCATTTTCTCCACAATCCCAGTCGCGGGCTGCGAACTTCCCGCCAATCAGAGCCCGGTGCCGCCAGGGGGCGCTGCCTACACGGCCAATCAGGAGACGACAGAGGAGGGGCTACATGGACAGGTGCCGGGCGGGGGGCGCTGGGGCCCGAAATTTTCAGTGCCTAGGAGGGTACTGGCTCAGTGAATCCTGTCTTAAAGGAGAGGCCCCAAGTGTGGAGCTGCTGGGGCTCCTCTTAGTCGATGCGTAGGTGGTAGGCGTGAAAGCTTGCTGACTCGCTTCAGTCGTGTCCGACTCTGTGAGATTTTATGGACTGTAGCCCGCCAGGCTCCTCTGTCCATGGGATTCTCCAGGCAACAGTACTGGAGTGGGTTGCCATGCCCTCCTCCAGGGGATCTTCCCCACCCAGGGATAGAACCTGCGTCTCTTGCATCTCCTGGTTTGCAGGCAGATTCTTTACCGCTCAGACACCTGGAAAGCCCTGTTCCCCTAAACGAGACTCCCACTGGAAGACCTCATCTCTCGACTCACAGTCCTGGGAGAAATCCATCAAAATTTGCTCCCCGACGGGGGTAGATTCCGGAAGACCCCACGAGTGCCCACTTCTCACCCGAGAGACTCAGGATTCCGGGAGCTAATTCTAACGCTGCACCGAGCTCCAGATCCCGCCCCCGGACGGTACCACGACTCTACACCCTCCCACAGGATTGGCCCCTTCTCAAGGCCCTGTGTTTCAGGGGTTCCAGGCTTGACAAACAATAGCTTGTTCCTAGGAAGGTTGTAGCCTCTGCCTCTCACAGGACCATGGCTAGGCCCCTAATTCACAGACTTCGCTTCCCTTCCAGAGGGCTCCCCCTGGCTCTGCTCCCCTATTTGCACCCTCTCCACTCCCCCCCAGAGGGTACCACACCCACTTCCCTGACTGAATTTTTAAAAGCTCAATTTTTCTCAGCTTTAAAAATTCTCAGCCCACTCCCAGAATTGCAGGCTTTTTTACCTTAAAAGAATTCTAGTCCCGGGACTTCCCTGGTGGCTCAGTGGTAAGGAATTTGCCCGCCAAAGCAGGAGACACGGATTTGATCCCTGATCCAGGAAAATCCCACATGCCTCGGAGCAGCGAAGCCCTGCATCACAACTATTGAGCCTGAGCTCTAGAGTCCAGGAACTGTGGCTACTGAGTCCATATGCTGCAGCTACTGAAGGTCACGTGCTATAGATCCTGTGCCTCACTAGAGAAAAGCCCATGCAGCAACGAAGACCCAGCACACTCAAAACTAACTAAAATTAAACGAAAAAAAGAAGAATTCCAGTCCCCTCCCTTCTTAGGGACCTCTACCACTGGGAGCACCAAGCCACAAGGGGCCTTAGTCCCCCCTGCTCCCACTTTAGTGGGTTTAGGGGGCTCCAAGCCCTGCTCACAACCCTCCAACTCAGAGGGTCTCAAGCCCAGCCCCGTCCTTTCACTATAAATTCAAGGCTCCACTTTTCCTGGAATTAAAAACCCTCTCTTCTCCCAAAGGCATCAGCACTTTAGAGCCTGAACCCCAGTTCCCCATCCCTTCTCCTCTGAGTTTCAGGCCAAATCCTTTCCCACAAGAATTAGGCTGAGGCCCCACTCTTAGGGTGCCAAACCCTACCCACTTCTTGTTGCCCCTCTAGGGGTTCCAAACCCTAAGCTTTACAGTTCTGTAGCCTTAGCCCCACCCTGAGTAGACCCCAGGCTCCACCCATACAGGGTACCAGGCCTGACCAAAGGGCTAACCCCAGACTGACAGCAATCAATTCAGCTTCGACCTCATCCCCAAATCCTGCTCCTTCTTCCAGGGGATGTGCAAGGGGGACAAGGGGTCTCTTCACCCTCCCTCCTTACCTTGAGGCATACGGGCTGACTCACACAGCCACACGCACACCGTCACTACCACCCACAGTCTCCACCCAACACTGCCACCCAGAAGTCTGGGCTCACACACTGTCCAGGACACACAGCCTCTTGGAGCAGTAATGATGGCACTCAGGCCCCATTCAGGGACGTCCGTGGGCTGTCCCTGCTCAATGGTGGAGTGCCCGGCCCTGCCCACTGAATGTGCTGTGTTCCTGTCTTGGTGTGGCTCCCATGATCCCTGCTAACATGGCCCTGCAGGACGATGTGGCCCTGCTCCCATTGCCCCCTCCCCATCTCCTACCCTGTAGCTGGAGCATTTGCTGGGGGCGCTGCCGAAATTTCTCCCTTCTGCTTGGGATTCAGGGCATCTTCAATGCTCGTTGCTAGGCAACAGTCTCTGGCTCACCACTGCAACTTCCGGGGATGGCTTTGGCTTCCCCTCCCCCCAGAATTTGGAGTTCCCAGCTCCCAGTCCCTCCCTATCAGCGCTAATACCCCCCCAGGATTGTTTCTATGTCACCCCTGGATCCTGATCTGATCTCAATCCTTCATAATCTCTCAGAGTTCTAGAGTCCTGACATTCCAGAAGCTTCCTCCATTGTATGTGCTCACACACAGGGTTTTACCTTGGTATTAAAAACAAAAACAAACAAATCTCTTTAATATTCTAGATTTTCTGACATTCTCACCCTCAGTTCTAGGATCACTAGTATTCCAAAACAGTGTTCTGGATTCCCTGGCATGGAAAAAACTACCTCAATATTCCAGCTCTATAAGCATCACAGAATACTTGCATTTTCTAGAGCACGGACATTCCAGAACACTCATGTTTTAGACTCACTCATCTTTTAGGGTTCCTCTTCATGTTCTAGATTCTCTGGCAATCCAGAGCCCATTGACATTATGGATTTCTTAGAATGCAAAGCAATCCTCTAGGATTGCTAGATCCAAAAGGGTTGACATTCCAGAATACCGCTATGCTCTAGATTTCCTAGTAAACCAGATTCTTTTCTGTGGCCTACAATTATCAGCGTTCTAGAATCTCTGGCTTGTAAAACATTCCTACTGGGATAGGCATTCTAGAACACTCTTCTGTTTTAGGATGACCAAATTTCTAGGTTGTTTCTCAGAAAATTCTGCAGTCTACCTTCTTTGATAGGCAGAGGAGAAGCCTAATATTGTTCATCCACTAACACTATAGAATATTCCTGTGTTCTAGATCTCCTAACATTCTGCCAAGTTACAGTTCTGGCATCCCAGAAACTCTGAAATTCTAGAACTAGCACACTCTAAAATCCCTTGTTCTTAGTTGACCTACTTTCTCTTTTTTTCATTGACCCAAGGAAAAGATGCAGAAAACTTTCCTGAGGAGCTGCCAGAGGAATAGGTATTATCTGGAGGAAAACCTCAAGGATGTCAGGCTTGGGCGAGCTGATGCCATCCTACACACCTTCTCTGTTGTGAGCAAAAGAGGGGCAAAAACTGGGCAGCCAGGATATGGATGGGCAAGGTGTTTGCAGTGGTAAGGTTTGGGGCACAAATGTCACCTAGCTGACAGCTGTGTTTCTGCCAGCCTATACCTATTCATCCCCATTTGTGGTAATAGTATCCTGATTCACCTTTAAGGAACTCTTCCGTCACTCTGTCAGCATGGGGCTGACCTCACTGCCTGGCTTGTGAGGGTGCATGATCCCTGGAAGGACACAGTGATTGCTTCAGGAATGGCCAGCTGATTCAGTTTAAGCCAGTGAGGATCAATCCTGTGATTTTGCTGCTACGAAGAGACATGACAGTTGTGATGTATGGATATGAGAGCTGGNTCCAAACCCTAAGCTTTACAGTTCTGTAGCCTTAGCCCCACCCTGAGTAGACCCCAGGCTCCACCCATACAGGGTACCAGGCCTGACCAAAGGGCTAACCCCAGACTGACAGCAATCAATTCAGCTTCGACCTCATCCCCAAATCCTGCTCCTTCTTCCAGGGGATGTGCAAGGGGGACAAGGGGTCTCTTCACCCTCCCTCCTTACCTTGAGGCATACGGGCTGACTCACACAGCCACACGCACACCGTCACTACCACCCACAGTCTCCACCCAACACTGCCACCCAGAAGTCTGGGCTCACACACTGTCCAGGACACACAGCCTCTTGGAGCAGTAATGATGGCACTCAGGCCCCATTCAGGGACGTCCGTGGGCTGTCCCTGCTCAATGGTGGAGTGCCCGGCTCTGCCCACTGAATGTGCTGTGTTCCTGTCTTGGTGTGGCTCCCATGATCCCTGCTAACATGGCCCTGCAGGACGATGTGGCCCTGCTCCCATTGCCCCCTCCCCATCTCCTACCCTGTAGCTGGAGCATTTGCTGGGGGCGCTGCCGAAATTTCTCCCTTCTGCTTGGGATTCAGGGCATCTTCAATGCTCGTTGCTAGGCAACAGTCTCTGGCTCACCACTGCAACTTCCGGGGATGGCTTTGGCTTCCCCTCCCCCCAGAATTTGGAGTTCCCAGCTCCCAGTCCCTCCCTATCAGCGCTAATACCCCCCCAGGATTGTTTCTATGTCACCCCTGGATCCTGATCTGATCTCAATCCTTCATAATCTCTCAGAGTTCTAGAGTCCTGACATTCCAGAAGCTTCCTCCATTGTATGTGCTCACACACAGGGTTTTACCTTGGTATTAAAAACAAAAACAAACAAATCTCTTTAATATTCTAGATTTTCTGACATTCTCACCCTCAGTTCTAGGATCACTAGTATTCCAAAACAGTGTTCTGGATTCCCTGGCATGGAAAAAACTACCTCAATATTCCAGCTCTATAAGCATCACAGAATACTTGCATTTTCTAGAGCACGGACATTCCAGAACACTCATGTTTTAGACTCACTCATCTTTTAGGGTTCCTCTTCATGTTCTAGATTCTCTGGCAATCCAGAGCCCATTGACATTATGGATTTCTTAGAATGCAAAGCAATCCTCTAGGATTGCTAGATCCAAAAGGGTTGACATTCCAGAATACCGCTATGCTCTAGATTTCCTAGTAAACCAGATTCTTTTCTGTGGCCTACAATTATCAGCGTTCTAGAATCTCTGGCTTGTAAAACATTCCTACTGGGATAGGCATTCTAGAACACTCTTCTGTTTTAGGATGACCAAATTTCTAGGTTGTTTCTCAGAAAATTCTGCAGTCTACCTTCTTTGATAGGCAGAGGAGAAGCCTAATATTGTTCATCCACTAACACTATAGAATATTCCTGTGTTCTAGATCTCCTAACATTCTGCCAAGTTACAGTTCTGGCATCCCAGAAACTCTGAAATTCTAGAACTAGCACACTCTAAAATCCCTTGTTCTTAGTTGACCTACTTTCTCTTTTTTTCATTGACCCAAGGAAAAGATGCAGAAAACTTTCCTGAGGAGCTGCCAGAGGAATAGGTATTATCTGGAGGAAAACCTCAAGGATGTCAGGCTTGGGCGAGCTGATGCCATCCTACACACCTTCTCTGTTGTGAGCAAAAGAGGGGCAAAAACTGGGCAGCCAGGGATATGGATGGGCAAGGTGTTTGCAGTGGTGAGGTTTGGGGCACAAATGTCACCTAGCTGACAGCTGTGTTTCTGCCAGCCTATACCTATTCATCCCCATTTGTGGTAATAGTATCCTGATTCACCTTTAAGGAACTCTTCCGTCACTCTGTCAGCATGGGGCTGACCTCACTGCCTGGCTTGTGAGGGTGCATGATCCCTGGAAGGACACAGTGATTGCTTCAGGAATGGCCAGCTGATTCAGTTTAAGCCAGTGAGGATCAATCCTGTGATTTTGCTGCTACGAAGAGACATGACAGTTGTGATGTATGGATATGAGAGCTGGGTCATAACAAAGGTTAAGTGCTGCAGAATTGATGCTTTTAAACTACGGTGCTGGAGAAGACTCGAGAGTCCCTTGGACAGCAAGGAGATCAAACCAGTCAATCCTAAAGGAAATTAACCCTGAATACTCATTGGAAGGACTGATGCTGAAGCTGAAACTCCAATACTTTGGCCACTTGATGTGAAGAGCCAACTCATTGGAAAACACCCTGATGCTGGGAAAGATTGAAGGCAGATGGAGAAGAGGGTGATAGAGGATGAGATGGTTGCAGAGCATCACGGATTCAATGGACATGAGCTTGGGCAAACTCTGGGAGATGGTGAGAGACAGGGAAGCCTGGCGTGCTGCGGTCCATGGGGTCATGAAGAGCTGGACATGACTTGGAGACTGAACAACAGAGAGAAAAAGTTGCTAAGGAGCTATGTGGAGTCACCTTGGCACAGAGCGGGGAAAACCTGACTGAGAATGACCTCAGAGGAGAACAGAGCCAAAGGATGGAAAGACATTCCGGATGAGTATCTGAGCCCTGGATCCAGCCATGCCTGAAGCCAGAGTGCAAACCAATTCCCCTTCTTCACTTAAACTGAGAGAGGCAGATGTCCCTGAATCTACAGCCAGGGACCATGGGGTACTGCATCTCTCTCACCCTTTCCCTAGGGGTCCCCAAGCCCTCTAAGAATGCAACCAAAGCATTGGCAGTGAGAACTTTATTAAGGAAGGGTGACTCTGGCTCCAGACAAGGGAGATAGTGGGGGGGGTCTTGTAACAGTAGGAGGCCCTGGCCCTCAACCCAGGGCTCTGACAGGAAGCGAGGGCACCTGAGGTCCCCAGGACCTGGATATCCCAAGGCACCATGGCAGCTGTGTTCAGAAGGAGGTTTCATTGAGCTTTTTCTTGGGGGGTGCGAGGGGAGCTCCGAGACCCGAGGAGGGCCGCGGGGCTGGCGTTGGTGGCCGCCGGGGCTCCGGTCCGCTCCGTACCAGTTCCTGGCAGCGCTCCACAAAGCTGCCTCCCCCACGGCGCCGGGCCTCGGCCTGTGGGGGGCTTGGGCTCCCCCGACGGCTGGACAGGGAGGTGTTGCTGAAGGCTGAGTGGAGACTGAGGGGGTGATGAGGGTCAATGAAGGGCGTCATGGTGGAGTTGGGTTCCTCTCCCCTAAGGCCACCAGGTTCTGCCCTCTCCCCCACTGGTCATGCCTACCTGGTGAGAGAGGTCCGGGGTGACGGGCTGGGGAGAGAGCCCCTGGAGGAAGCCAGAGGGGCTAGGTCACACTGTTCCAGCTGTTCCATCAGCTCTTCCTCTGTCAGGCCCCCTGCTGGGGGGCAAGGAAGCAGGGTCAGGGGCAAGACAGGGGTCATAGGCCACGGGACAAAGGTCATGTGCAAAGACTGAGGTCAGGATAGGAAAAAAGGTGCAGAGGTCAAGGGACAAGGGTCAGAAGCTAAGAGAGACAGTTTAGAAAGCAAGGGCAAGGGGTCTTCCCTGGTAGCTCAGTGATAAAGAATCCACCTGCCAACGTAGGAGACACAGGTTCAATCCCTGTTTTGGGAAGATCCCACATGCCACGGAGCAACTAAGCCCCTGCACCACAACTATTCAGCCTGTGCTCTAGAGCCCAAGAGGCTCAACAGCTGGAACCAGTAAACCCTGGGGCCTGTGCTCTGCAACAAGAGAAGCCAGCGCGATGAGAAGCCCGAGCACCGTAGCCAGAGAGCAGCCCCTGCTCATCGCAACTAGAGAAAGCCTGCTCGAAGCAACAAAGGCCCAGCGCAGCCGAGACCAACACACTAACTAAACTTGTATTTAAAAAGCAAGGGTAAGGAGGGGTTGAGGGTAAGGGGTCAGAGGGTCAGGGCTTGGGGAGGGCAGGCATGGCGAAGGAGGTTGTGGAGAGGGGTTCAGGGCGAGTCTGCGCGGTGGGAGTACCAGGGGCCTGGCCAAGGCCGTCCATGGCGGTGGTCAGGTCCCACATGGCCAGGCTGCCGTTGGCCTGGCCGGTGAGCAGGTAGCGCCGGGGCCGTGAGCCAAGCCTCCGGGAGCCCTCACACTCCAGCACCGTGAAGGCGGTGGTGGGTGAGCCGTCCACGGAGCGCACGGAGCACACCCTGAGAGGGGAGGGCGCAGGGGTACCTTGGTCACACCAGAGCCTGGCCTGCTCCCTCTTCTTGTCCTTTGCCCTTCCCAGGCCTCAGTCCCCACCATTATGACTTCCCTTCCTGCCTCTCCGATGAGCACCCAAGCTTCTCCATCGCTCCCAGACCTTGGGTTCCAGCCCTGCGGGTCCAGTGGCCTCCTGGAAGTCCCCAGCCCCACACACCCATCATAGGGCCTAAATGGGACTCTCCCCAGACCTGTTGCCCCCCCTGCTCCTGATCCAGGAGAACAGTGATCCCTCACTTCCTGGTGACCCTCACTTGCCAGCATTACCCACGGTGGGTCCACTCAGTCTCTTGCCTCTCTCCCTGGGCCCCTGCCCCCCTCCCCATCTGGCCCTGGTCAAGCCCTGCCCTCTCCAGCCAGCCACCTGTCCCAGCCTCCTCTCTTCCAACCTCCAATCCATCCCCTCAGCACAGCCTTGGATCCCAGAATGTGCAGGACAGTCCTGTTTGTTCCATACGACTGGCAAGGCTCCGCCTGCTGCAGCCTCAACGCTCACCTCCAGTTCTGTGCTCCAGCCCCCAGAAACCGCAAGCACGCTGCTGGTTACCCTCTTTGGCCATTCCAGCCTTGGCACATGCTGCCCATTCAGCCAGGCACACCTGTCCCCTTCCTCCTTTCTTCTCTTTGCCCCTATTTATCCTCAAGGTCTTTGTTCAGAGGCCCCTCTTCAAGAGACCCCTGTTCCCAGGCTGACGCAAGCACCGCCTCTGGGTTCCCATGGTTTCCCATCCTTCCCCCATCCCAGCCCTCACCGCCCCCGGCCCCCATCCAGGACACAACTACGCAGGTACCTGGGGTTGTTCCAGCTTCACTCCCATTCACACCTGTCACACCTTTGATACCCTCAGGGCCTACACCTAGGACCAGGCTTGCGCTCCTTCCCAGCCTTAGCTCCTGTGGTGCCCCCTTGGCTGAGATGCCCTTCTGACCTCTGTGACCTGGCTGACATCCTGCCTCTACACTGACCACCCTCCCTGTTTGACGGGATGGTCCTCACCGCTGACCAGTGGATGAAAGACGCACGAACAGCTGGCTGGCACTTGGCACCACCTTCTGAATGAACACTTGCTGGTCATCTCGCTCACCATAGGGGCCTGGGCCAGGTAGAGGGGGGCTGTCAGGGCCAGCTGGGGGCTCTGGGACCTCCAGACCCTACGACTCTGCCCCTTTCCCCACAGTTGAATCTCCCAACCCAGGACTAGGTCTCCATCCCCAGGATGCTGGAGCTGGGCAAGGTCAGAGAGGGTCGAGGGTCAGCAATAGTCAGTGGAGTTCAGGCACATCGGGGGGAGTGTCCTGGATTGGCAGGGATCAGTGGGGGTAACAGAATCCAAGTGGGGCAGCTGGAAGTAAGTGGCAGTCAGGAGGGGTCAGGTGGTGGTCGGTGGAAGTCAACTCCATCAATTGGGTGGGTCAAGAGAGGCCTTCAGGGGTGAGGAAAGGGATCAGTGGAGGCGGGTGGAGGTCATGCAGGGTCTGTGGGGCTGGGGGCCAGGGGCTAGGAGGCACCAATGTCATTGCCAGCACTGCAGCCGCCATGTCCGTCAGCTGACTCCAACGCCAGGATCTTGAACGAAGCGAGCGGGGTGGAGCCGGGCTGGGTGGAAATCATGCCGCGGAAGCGAGTCACGGACCATGTCCGCACGTGGTTGCTGTCGGCACAAACTGGGGAGCCAGAGAGCAGCAGCAGGTCAGGCCTGGCAGGGGAATGGCCACTGCCCGACCTTCCTGAGCCCCGAGATGATCTCCTTTCCAGGGTGTCGGGATCCCGGCCCCTCTGAATTCTTCCCTTTCTTCGTCCTCTCTTCCCCAGAATTCTAAAGAGTTACCACTCCTGTTGGCTCTGCCTCCAAGTCATTCCAGAGGCTGATCTTGCTTTTCCCTGCCCACTGACCCCAACCCGCCCCCACCCCAGTCCAGTCTGCCTCATCTTCTGCCTGGACTACTGCAACAGCCTCCTCCCTGGCCTTCCTGCCCCCCAGTCTGTGCCCATGTGCAGTCAGAGGGACCCTGTGAGCACCTACATCAGGCCACAGCCCTCCTCTGCTGGGAGCCCTCCTGCAGTGCCATCTCACTCAGGTTTAAGGACCAAGTCTTCTCCAGGGGTTACAAGGTCCCCCTGACCTACCCCATCACCTCCCACCCTCTTCCTCGCCCACTTTACTCTGGGCTTCCTTAGGTATGTTAATCGTCCTCACATCTGAGAGCCTTCACAGTGCCTGTTCCCTTTGCCGGGAATGCTTGTCCCCATTGATCTGCACTGCTCATTTCTGTTCAAAGCTCCTTCATCAGGAAGGAATTCCCGAACCATGCACTCTCATGACCCTGGTGCTCTCTAGTCTCTCACACAGCTTTGTGTATATTCACGGCCCCCATCATTGTCAGATAGTGATTTATATTTGTATTGATTTATCATCTGATGCCCCAACTAGGGGGCTTCCCTGGTGGTTTAGAGGGTAAAGTGTCTGCCTGCAATGCGGGAGACCCGGGTGTGATCCCTGGGTCGGGAAGATCCCCTGGAGAAGGAAATGGCAACCCACTCCAGTACTCTTGCCTGTCAGCTCCACAGGGTAGGGACTTGGCCTGTCTTGCTTATCACAGTATCCCGTGCCTGGCAATGGTGAAATTGATGAATTCTCCCCTCTCCCGGCAATTCACTCTCCCCCAGACTGCTCCCCTCCATGGAATTCTCTGGAAGCCACTCCCCACACCCCGTCCCTCCCTCCCCAGTGGAGACCCTCATCTGCCTGGCCTCATGCTCCCAGCGGAGCCATTCCTCTTGCAGGGAGAAAGAGGCCCGGGGCAGCGGGGTGAGACTCACCCGAGATGAGGTGCTTCTCCGAGAGCATGATCTTGGTGACAGGGCTGCGGTGCACGGTGAAGGTCTGGAAGAGCTGAGGCCCCGAGCCCACCGTCTCGGGGTGCTGCACAATGACCCGCACGCCCCCTGAGCTGGTCCCGTAGGCGATCTCAATCCAGTTTCCACTGTCGCCTGGCGAGGAGCCGGGGAGGAAGAGAGGGACGGGGTCACAGACAGACAGAAACTGGGGCAGGGAGAAAGTCAGCAAGGAACAGACACAGTCAGAAAGTAAAAGGGAGGGAGAGAACAAGGCGATGGAAGAGAGCGGGATGGAGCAGACAAAGAGAACCAGAGACGGAGATGAAGACACAGAGACAGAGCGAAGAGGAGTGGGGGGAGAGACAGAAAAACAGAGAAAGAGGTAGACAAGCAGAAACAGGGAGGCTCACAGAGACAGAGACTGACAGAGAGAAAGACAGACTTTGAGAAAAACAGAAAAACATGGAAAGGGACATACAGACAGATAGCAGTGAGAATTCCCTGGCAGTTCAGTGGTTAGGACTCAGCACTTTCACTACCGTGGCCAGGGTTCCATCCTTGGTCAGGGAACTAAGATCCTACAAGCTGCACAGTGGGGAAAAAAGGAAAAAAAGGCAGCAAGACAAGAAAATGCATCCCTGTGTGCCTGAGGGACTCCTCCCCCACTGTCAGCTTTCCACAGGGGAAAAGGTATGTTGTAATGTCACACACTTAATGGACCATCTTAAGGAATGTGGGTAAAAGGTGGTTTTAATATTTTGTGCATGAGTTAAAAGCAATGAATTCAGGTGATGCCTAGCAACATGGATAGACATTTAATTTAAGGCAGGATAAGTGAAGTGAAAATCACTCAGTCGTGTCCAACTCTTTGCGACGACATAGACTATAACGTCCATGGAATTCTTCAGGCCAGAATACTGGAGTGGGTAGCCTTTCCCTTCTCTAGGGGATCTTCCCAATCCAGGGATTGAACCCAGGTCTCCTGCATTGCAGGTGGACTCTTTACCAGCTGAGCCACAAGGGAAGCTTAGGCAGGACGGATCAAAGTAAAGTATAAAACTGAGATATATACTCAATACTGTTTATGCAAATTCAAAAACATGTCCATAATATGCATTCTTTAAGGGCACATACAAATGAAAAGATAAATGTTAAACATGCATGACAGAATAGTGGCATGTGGTGAGGAGAAAAGGAGTAAGTCAGTGAAATAAGAAAAGGGCCCTTGGGAATTCCCTGGCAGTCCAGTGATTGGTGCTCTGCATGCTCCCTGCCAAGGACCTGCGTTTGATCCCTAGTGGGGAATTAAGATCCCACAAGTTGTGAGGCATGGCCAAAAATAAATAAAGTTTAAAAAGAAAGAAAGAAAGGGGATTTATGTGATGATAGGCTGTGAAGTTAAATATTAATTTACTCCTGCTAGAAAAAATGTACTGTGACCTCTACCTCACACCGCACACCAAAGTTAATCTGAAATGGAGCAGAGACCTATGTGTAAAAGCGAAATACGCAAAGCTTCTAGAAGAAAATATAGGAAAAAAGTCTTTGCAAAGTTAATCTGAAATGGAACAGAGACCTATATGTAAAAGTGAAATATGCAAAGCTTCTAGAAGAAAATATAGGAAAAAAGTCTTTGCAACTTGCGGGTAGGGAAAGACATCTCAAGCTCCAGAAAGCACTAATCATAAAATAAAATTGATCATTATGCAAAGTGGAAAAAGCCAGACACAAAAAGCCACACACTGTATGATTTCCTTTACATGAAACATCTGGAACAGGCAAATCCAGAAGGCAGGTTAGAGGTGCCCGGGGCAGTCAGGAGTGGGGACAGGCGTGACTGCCAACGAGCGTGGGGTTTCTCTTTCAGTGCTGAGAATATTCTGGAGTTAGATAGTGGTGATGGTGGCACAGCTTTGTGAATCTGCTAAAAATCACTGAATTGTGGACTTTATGGGATGGAGATTGTATCTCAATAAAAACAAATAAAAAATTAATCTATTTCTCTGCATTTGCGATCAAGAAAACAAAACACAGACTGTTCCAAGTTGGAGAACTCAGCTTCACCCTGTGTGAGACACACATCCTCTTTTTGTTTTTCAGATTTTTTTTTTTGCGGGGGGCAGTGCAATTTGGCCACACCCTGAGGCTAATGGGACTTTAGTTCCCTGACCAGGGCTTGAACCCAGACCCTCCGCAGTGAGCGCACGGAGTCCTAACAACTGGAGGGCTAGGGAATTCTCAAGTCACACGTCCTCTTTGTGTTAGTAGCGTGCAAGCATCATGCCCTAATCACAGAGATGGGAAAGAAACCCAAAGAAGAGCTACAAGAGGTCAGCTTTGCCCTTGGTGGAGAAGCCTGCCAGGGCTAGCACCTGGCATGGTGCTTACGTATAAGCGGTGCTCAGTAACTGACCACATGGAATGACTGAATGAGTCGCACGTGTCTCCCTCTCGATATATCTCACTGGCCCATGCTACGCAAGTGTCAAGTGGTGGGGAGACTGCCGTGGGCTGGGGCTGGGGCTGGCTACTCGTGGCAGAGGGGCAAGGCTGAGCCATAGCTTACTGGTCTTGGGGGTGAGGTAGACGCTCAGGGCTGTGACCCCGTCCTCCGCCGGGTCCCGGTAGAGCTCGCTGACCAGGAGGTCGTTGTCCTTCATGCGCAGGGGGAATTTCTGCACATCTAGGGGTGGCGGGGGTGGGCGGGGCACGGAGGATAAGCGGGTCCGTTCCAGGTAGCCCCGCCTTTCCCCTCCTCTCCCACCTCCGAGGGGAGGCTCTCGGATAGCTAGGGTGCTGGCCGCTGCTCACCCACATAGTAGATGGAGCCGTTGTTGCAGCCCAGGAGCAGGAAGGAGCCGGCAGCGTCGTAACTGGTGATGGGTTGCAGCTCCTGGACCTGGGGACGGGGAGGGCTGTGGCCAGGGTGGCCCTTGCTGCGGTGCCCCTCGTGGCAGGCCTTCACCTCTCTGCTCCGGCCCACCCACCAGGCAGGGTTTCTAGGCTCACTCCTCCTCAGCCTTGCCTAGCCCAGGTCTGCATCCCTGACGTCTGTCTCTGAACGACTCTTGCTGGGCGCTATTTCTTAGTCTCTCCTTGACTTTGTACTTCTGACATCCCAACACTTTTTTTTTTTTTGATCAGGCCATGCAGCTTGCAAGATCATAGTTCCCCAACCAGGGACTGAACTTGGACCAGAGCACTGAAAGTGCACAGTCCTAACCACTGGACCGCCAGGGAATTCCCTGACATTTCTTTTTTTTTGTTTGGTTGTTTTCTTTTATTTATTATCCCTGACATTTCTTTATTCATCTCCATCTATCTCTCTGTGGTCCCTTCATCTAACACAATCATTTAGTCCTGGTCTCTCTCCATCCACCCTCTTTCTCGCTCTCTCTCTTGCCTCTGACTTCCTGTTTCTATTTATTTCTCTCCATTTCTCTTTCTCTCTCCTTTCTTTGCTTGTCCATCTGTCTCACCCAAACTCACACTTTAGAAAACAACGCTGTAGGTGTATAGATATGTTGAACACACAGATATTTTACATGCTGGACAGAGCTTGGGGTGAGTGCAAAGAGAATGACAGACGTTTGCACATATGTCTTGGTTTCAGCCTCCTACACCATCTCCCCTTACCTGCTTGGCCACCCCAGTACCTGGAGATCCCTCTCTTCCTTTCCAAAGCCAGCCACCCTTCATGTCAGCTCAGCAGCCCCTCTTCCAGGAAAGCCTCCCAGATTCTCATTAGGCCTTTATCATACCCCACCTCACCCTGACACTGCATCTGGCCCACTACCAGATTCTTTGGTTCTTTCTTGGTCAGGTGGGCCAGAAAGGAGCCCCTCCTTGGGTCTGGCTGGCCTGGACGCCTGGGAAAGAGGCAGCCAGGCTGGCCAGCTCCCTGACCTGCCAGTGCTTGGTGACAGCGTTCCACACGCCAATACGCCCTGTGTGGCTTGTGGCGATGAGCTGGTTCCCGACGAAGAACAAAGCTTCCACAGGCACCCCCAGGTGGAAGACTCCTGCAGAGGGTGAGAAGGGCTCAGCCAGGACCCCCTCTCACAGTGGGAGAAGTGGGGTGGCAGGGAGAACTCCGAGGGCCAGAGGACTCAATTCAGTCATAGAGTCTTTACAGACTAGAGGATTCCAGCAGGAATTACAGAGGATTACGATGGGCTGGATTCCTGCTGGGGTGTGGGACTCTAATGGGGTGTGGAATTCAGCTGAGATTTTCAACAAAGGCAAAAAACCCTATGGGTGGCAGAGGATTCGCACGAGGATTAAGATTGGTCAGGGAACAGATTAGTCTAAGGAGTCAGATTTCTTCTAATGGGAACAGATTCTAACAGGTTTGGGGATTCTACTGGCGTGGAGAATTCGACCAAAGCAAAGAGATCTAACAGGGCTGTGAATTCTGACAGAGGAGAGAACTGTATGTGGGCGGATTTTTCTACCAGACCAAGGAATGCTCATGGGATACAGAATTTCAAAGGGTTGGCACATCGTAACAACACAAAGTCTTACAGGTATGAGAATTGTGTAGCGTGGCTGTTTTAACAAGCCACAGGCTGGAGCAGAATTATAAATGGTGAAAGCGTTCTAGAAAAAGCCTGGGGCGATACCTATCTCAGAGAGAAAGTGAAAGCGTTAGTCGCTCAGTCGTGCACGACTCTTTGGGACCCCATGGACTGCAGCCCGCCAGGCTTCTCTGTTCGTGAAATTCTCCAGGCAAGAATACTGGAGTGGGTTGCCCTTCCCTTCTCTGGGGGATCTTCCTGACCCAAGGATCAAATCAGGGTCTCCTGCACTGCAGGCAGATTCTTTACTGCTGAGCCACCAGGGAAGCCCAGGCTCCCTCTCTTACCTATCTCAGAGCCACCGCCTTCTGGCTGCAGAGCCCACAGCAGGATCTCGCTGCCTGTGGCTACTGCCACCATCTTGTCATGCTCTCCCAAGGCCCCACCAAGCACCCGGGCTGTGAGTGCCAGGCGCTCAATGGGCCAGTCCAGGCGGGGACTGGAGAATACCAGCTGCCAGCCGGAGGCTTCCTTCAGTCTGGAGGATTGGGGGGTATCACCAACCTTCACCCTGAGCATCCCCTACCCACATCAACAGGGCTCAAGGTCTCCTCCCACCACCCTCCCTGAGCACCTATAGCAGACAAGAAACTGGGTATAGGCCACGGCAATCCAGTTGTGGTGTCCACACACCAGGCGCACCATCCCCGGCTCTTCAGGTAGCCCTTAGGGGGAAAGGCATGGATCAGGGCAGGGTCAGGGGGCCCACTGGCTACCCTGATCTCCCATGAGACAGAAATGTACCTGATGGGGAGGGAGGGGATTTCTCATCCAGCATTCGGCCCAGCAGCCCTGCATTGCCCAGGTTGGGGGGCATCGTGTTGCTCCGTCGGACAGGGGCTGGGCGACCCCCTGCTTGCTGGGGCCCCACCAGGCTGTGCCGGTTGCGCCGCTTCACCGGGAACACTATGGCAGAAAGAAGGGGCAGAGCAACAATCATTGTAATAACTGTAAAAACTGTCACAGAGCAAACACTTAAAACGTGCCAGATACTGCTTTTCCCACACAGATAGCATCATCTCCTAGAGAAAAGATTTTTGGTGGTGCAGGGACATGGCATTAAGTGACACTGAATCACAGTGAGCTGCTCCCTTATCAGTTCCTTCGAGCCCATCACAAAGAATCAGTTTGGGGCTGCGATGATAATGATACCCCTTCAATATCTGTTAATCTTTCCTTTTAAGAAATGGAAGCTTGTTCCCTTGGCAGGCAACAGCATCTACCCAGAGTTTAATTACACTGTTATGTTTAAGGGTTATTTCACATCCACTTATTTATGGCATAAAAAGCAGTGATATAAAGCTTCTGTTTAAAACAATAATAAAAAAAATACAGGATCAAACTAAGAGAACAGTAGGTCTTCATATTTGGCAAACTTCATGAAGGTGATAGGTACTGACTGAAGTTAGGGAAATAAAGTCATAAATTGAACTCCCCAACTCTGTACCTTCTACCAATCAGCAAAGCATAGTAGACTACAGTTCCCAATAACCACTGGGGCATATTTTCCATGACCAGTGGGCTGGCTGCTCCTTGGGGATTACAGTCAATAACTCTCCTTTAATATTTCTCCCCTCCATGCAAAGGACACCAGTTCTCCCTAAGACTCTCTACAAGGAAATCAAAACTGGACAACTTCCATCAGGCTGCAAGGCAAGCTTGAGCCTCAAGGGGACTAGATTGGCCCATTGCCTCATTGGAAATGCAGTTTCCTACTTCCTCTACAAGCATTAGTCAAAGCATCTGATGTAGAACTACAACTCCCATAGTGTCTCAGGGATCAGGGCTGAGGCAGGCAAGGGCTGCGGCCTTATGGGAAATGTAGTCTTTAACCCCCTCCCCCCACCAGCCTCCATTCCCACCCTGTATTCCTTAGTAGTTCCCACCTGGTGGAGGCAGGTAACCAGTAAAGAGGACGTTTCCACAAGAAGATCGATCCAACTCTTCAAGAAGCTGTAGACGACGAACTGAGGCAGAAGGACTCACAGGCTGGGACTTGGAGAAGGCTGAGGCAGAACCTTTCCTCTCCCCTATCTCCTTCTCCACAGAATACCACCACTCCCCTGAGACTCAGGACCATCAAATCCAGTGCCCTCAGCTCTAACCCCACCTTCTTTCAGAAGTGAGGACAAAGAGGGGGTATCATTAGAGTGCTGGTTTTCTATGAGGATGCTAAGGGGGTGAGCCCACTTACCCAGAGGAGTCAGCCCATAGAACTGGGCTTCATGGAGGAGACTGGAACCGTGGACACCCCTGGGTAATAGAATTGACTAGGTGTCAGGGTCTGGGGAGTGGGAGTGGGCAGAGAATTCTGAGGACCAACTTTTTGAAACTGCACAGAGAATCTCAAGAGGTAGCAAATGTTGATGGTATCAAGATTCTAAAGAAGAAATGATCTGGGTGGTGAAAATGTGTGTGTGTGTGTGTGTGTGTGTTGGGGAGGGATATTCTAAAGAACTTAAGCGAACATTCTGAGGGGAAGAAGAGACTTCTCAAGGGGTAAAGACGTGGGGGACTCCCCATTATCTTCTATGCCCACCTAGGGTCCAACTCTTTGGTGCGCAGGAAGTTGAGGATGGGAGCGAAGACGGTGGGGTCCCTGTCGATGAAGATCTGCGGGGAAGGGAGGCAGAGAATAGATGGGCAAAGAGCGGGGCTGAGTGGGGCTCCTGTCCCTCCTCCTACCAGCCGCCCCGTTTCAGCTCTCGCTCTACTCACGGCTCCGGTCTCATCTTTCAGTGTCGAGATGCGTCCGCTCAGAAGACTGCAGGGAGGGGACGCAGAGGTGTCACGGACCGGAGTGTGTGTGACGGGGAGATGAGGTCTCCCCATACCCAACCCTCCCGTCCCCAACGCTAAACTCGCTTCCCCAATCACCTGGAGAAGAAGGAGTCTGGGATCCAGGTGAGAGTCTGGCGAGAGGTACTGAATCTGTGCGGGGACGGTGAGCGGACGCGAGATGATGGAGGATGAAGAATGCGGCCCCCAGCCTCAGCACCCATCCAGGCTCCCGCGCCTCCAGCAGGGGGCGGAGCAATCCTTGATGGACAGAATTCCCCCCGCGGGAGAGGCGGGTATTCCCAGCCGGGTCCCCGGCCCCGAGAGTAATGACTCAAGAAACTCTTACACTCACCTCTTGCCTCCCACATTCAGATGAATCACCTCTCCGNCCAGGCTTCCCTGTTCATCACCAACTCCCGGAGCTTACTCAAACTCATGTCCATCAGGTCAGTGATGTCATCCAACCATCTCATCCTCTGTCACCCTCTTCTCCTCCTGCCTTCGATCTTTCCCAGCATCAGGGTCTTTTCAAATGAGTCAGCTCTTTGCATCAGGTGGCCAAAGTATTGGAGTTTCAGCTTCAGCATTAGTCCTTCTAAAGAATATTCAGGGTCAATTTCCTTTAGGATTGATAGCAGCCTTTGCAGTCCAAGGGACTCTCAAAAGTCTTCTCCAGTACCACAGTTCAAAAGCATTAATTCCTCAAGGCTAAGCTTTCCTTATAGTCCCACTCTCACATCCACACATGACCACTGGAAAAACCATAGCTTTGACTATACTGACCTTTGTCGGTAAAGTAATGTCCCTGCTTTTTAGTGTGTTGTTTAGGTTTGTCATAGCTTTTCTTCCAAGGAGCAAGTGCCTTTTAATTTCATGGTTGCAGTCAGCATCTGCAGTGATTTTGGACCCTAAGAAAATAAAGTCTCTCACTGTTTCCATTGTTTCCGCAACTATTTGCCATGAAGTGATGGGACCAGATGCCATGATCTTAGTTTTTTGAATGTTGAGTTTTACCAGCTTTTTCATTTTCCTCTTTCACTTTCATCAAGAGGTTCTTTAGTCCCTCTTTGCTTTCTGCCATAAGGGTATTGTCATCTGCCTATCTGAGGTTATTAATATTTCTCCAGACAATCTTGATTCCAGCTTGTGCTTCATCCAGTCCAGCATTTCACATGATGTACTCTGTATATAAGTTAAATAAGCAAGGTGATAATGTACAGCCTTGACGTACACCTTTCTAAATTTGGAACCAGTCCATTGTTCCATGTCTGGTTCTAACTGTTGCTTCTTGGCCTGCATACAGATTTCTCAGGAGGCAGGTAGGGTAGTCTGGGATCCCCATCTTTTTAAGAAATTTCCACAGCTTGCTTTGATCTACACAGTTAAAGGCTTTGGGGTAGTCAATGAAGCAGAAGTAGATGTTTTTCTGGAATTCTCTTGCTTTTTCTATGCTAAAACGGATGTTGGCAATTTGATCTCTGGTTCCTCTGCCTTTTCTAAATCCAGATTGAACATCTGGAAGTTCTTGATTCATGTACTGTTGAAGTCTAGCTTGGGAATTTTCAATATTTGCTAGTACGTGAGATAAGTGCAATTGTGCAGTAGTTTGAACATTCTTTGGCATTGCCATACTTTGGGATTGGAACGAAAACTGACCTTTTCCAGTCCTGTGGCCACTGCTGAGTTTTCCAAATTTGCTGGCATATTGTGGCTATAGCTCAATAGAATTCATGATATGCAGACTTCTAGCAAATTCATCAAGTAAAGCTGTGTAAGAGAACCTTCTAATCACTGTAGACTCTATTATCTTCTGACAATTTTTTTTTTGCATTTCTTTCAAGCTCCTTCAGTGAACTATTGTGCAATATAGGGCCACAGGAAAAACTCCAGAAAAAGAAATGCTGGAAAATGATTTCATGTCCTTGTAAAGAATGTTATATACGACCTCAAATATCTGCAGTTTCATTCTTGGGACCATTCAAATTTTAAACAGCTCATGACAGTGCTATGCCAGACCATTTGGTACTATTTACAACATCCACCTGGCATGGACATTTTGAGCAGCAAAGAGGCCAAGACTATTTAGAAACTTAAATAGGAAGCCAAAGAATCTTGTCTTTCTTCCTTTATCCAAATAAAAGGCATCACATGAGAAATAAATATTTATGAAGAACCAAAATCTCATCCATCTTAACTGTTACAGTCCAAATGAGAGGACGTCTTAACTGAAGAATCTAAGAGTCTGTACCAAGCAATCACTTGGGAGAAAGCAGACTCTAGAAAACAGCACAGCGAGTCACCTGATTCTTCTGAAGAGTACTCAGCTGTCAGGTTAGTGATGCAAAACCAGAGAAAGTCTGTGAAGAAGGTGAGTCATAAATGAAACCCATGGGACCCATGAGAACAAGTAGAATCTAAGGATCCAAATGAGTCAGAATACAGACTCAAGTGCACCTGCTGCAGAGAGGTGAGGAGAGGAAAAGCAGCCTGAAGCAGTGAAGTTCAAAGTCACCAGGAAGGCCGCCCCAGTGAGAACCCAGATTCAGTCTACAGTCTTTCAGCCCAAACACATAACCCCACTTCCTTGCCTCACTGCAATTATTGTGTCCTTTTGCCATTTAAAACAGGCAGGTATATGTACATATACCCAGTATAGATAATGGGGCCCTCAAAATACCAATCCAATCACTAAACTGTTGTTACTTCACTGCTTTGTTAATATTAATAACTCTTAATAAAACAGTCACTGTAGAATTGCATCTTCTCCTATTCCATTAGATAAGTAAACATGATTGGAGGCAAAGGAAAGAGGAAGAAAACCACATGGAAAGGATGCTAACATACTTGCCTCAGGTATAAGAAGGTTATATCTTGGTCACTTTAGTTACATTTAACTTAGTATTTTAGCAAGGATGCATTGCAGTAGGCACTGAGCAAGGCTGACCTAGCATTTCTATGGCAACATTTAGTGTGTGTATGCTCAGTCATGTCTGACTCTTTGAGACCTCATGGACTGTAACCCATCAGCTGCTCTGACTATGGGATTCTCCAGGCAAGAATATTGGAGTGGGTTGCCATTTCCCCCTTCAGGGGATTGTCCCTACCTGAGGATCAAACCTGCATCTCCTTCACTGCAGGTGATTCTTTATCCCTGAGCCATCGGGGGTTGGGGGGGGGGGGCGCAAGGCCCTATACCTGGTAAAATGATCAATAAATATTAGATTTATTAAATTTGATAAGCAATATTGCTAATGAAAATATGATATATAATATGTCAATATGCTCTAGTATGATTATACATTGAACATGCTACTTTTTATTGAATATCATATTTGCATGGGAAGAGACAACACATTGGAAAAGACCCTGATGCTGGGAGAGATTGAAGGCAGGAGGATAAGAGGATAAGATGGCTGGATGGCATCAATGACTCAACGGACTTGAGTTTGAGTAAGCCCCAGGAGACGGTGAAGAACAGGGAACCCTGGTGTGCTGCAGTCCATGGGGTTGCAAAGAGTTACACAACTGAGTGACTGAACAATATAATATTTGCATATATATCATGGACATTTAACATAATGACAAGCCATATAATTTTTAATGACATCTTATGTATCCAAGAAAGGAATTATAGAGTTTTGATCATCTACATGACCCTAAAATTTAGACATAATAATGATACTCTGCCTCATTGATTTTTCCATTGAAAAGAAAGTGTATAGAATGTGTAGTTCTGGGAAGATTACTGCTGATAACCAGCAGAGACTGTTCCCCATTAAATGTATCTGCTTTTCTTGTTTATATTCAATAAAAGCAGGTAAATAACCAGTAGAGCCCTTACACAGTGGGCTTAATGTTTTAATAGAAATAAATAATTATAGTAACAAAATTGTCATAGTTGTCACACATTTCATTTTAAGGTCACTTAAAGAAATTGGGATTGAATTCATGTCCAATATTCTATTTTCATTTCAAATAGATTTTGACAATATTTGTTGCAGTCTTTACCGGGAACTTTACTTAGCCAGAAAATTTTGCCAGTTTTCAATTTACTGCATAAAAGTTACACAAAACGTAATAAAAATTGTCCATTTATTTGGCTTGATTTCTATCTTTGACACAAAATGTTCTGTTGCTAGAGACAAACCATTTAAGCAAGATCACTGACTGGAACACACACACACACAAATTCACTCTGTCTGGGGAGTGATAGTTTTCTGGACTATGGATCAGAAAATCCTCAGGTTATCTGAAAAAAAAAATACTACATTTATTATTTTCCACTGAGTTACTTTGTACCATCTTTTTTAAAAGATTAGACAAAATTATTAAATTCAGCTTTTGAATTTCTTTTCCTTTCTGCTCTACTGAATATTAAAATAGCAAGAGGAAAGGCATGATGAAATAAAGAAGAAGAAAAGAGATAATTATTTGCCTGCTGGAAAGGAGAATTCCTACTGAGTCACCTTACATGAGATCTTTTTTTCTTGGCTTGCTTCCATTATATTTAGCATTTTCCCTCAATGTACACAAATTATGCCTGTAGTTTAGTAAACGCTGCTTCTTCATAGGATAGAGAGACTGAATATCAGATTTAATATGGACTGTCCAGAAAAACACCAGTCTGCAGGTATACAAGGCACCAGCACCTTTGGTCCCTCATGAAGGTAGAAGACGTCCCAACACATCATGAAACCATGGAGAATGATGGAGGCACTATATTTAGTTTTCCCATGATCCAAGTCTTTTTCTCTCCATATTATTTTTTAAATAAGTTGTGTGTGCATGCACATACAGTCAGATCCAACTCTTTGTGACCCCCCTGGACTGCAGCCCACCAGGCTTCTCTGTCCATGGGATTTCCCAGGCAAGAATCCTGGGGTGGGTTGCCATTCCCTTGTCCAGAGGATCTTCCCGATCCAGGGATTGTACCCGTGTCTCTTGCGTCTCCTGCATCGGCAGGTGGATTCTTTACCCCTGTGCCACGCTGGAAGCCCTAGCAAAGTCATAATAAATAGCATTCACATTGTCGAGGTTTTGTGAAATGTGGAACACGTATACAGGTTAAGACATTCTAATAAGTATTTTCTGAGTACAAAGGAAGCAAATAACAAAGAGGCTTTTTCTCTTCCTAGATACTATTTTTCTGCTCTGGGTCATTCCATGACTTTAGAGCACACGTAAAAGCCGTAAAAGAGACACTGGAAATTTAAGGTGTGCTCAGAGATCCGTGGGAGACACCCTGGGGATCCAAAGACTGATGTCTCATCACTTAATGTCTTTAATACGAGAAAATACAGACTTCTGCTTCTGGCATGATTTCCCAGTTCACTGATATTATCCCCACTTGATGCATCACTGAAAGTAGGATGATTCCTTCTGGAGAAGGAAGAGGAAAGAAGCTTATTGTACAGCATCATTTCTGCCTCTTCTTTGGCTGGTGTGCTCAGCAACTATGTCTGAAAGGTCATAATTCAGTGTATGACTGTTCCGGAGTTCTCAAGCTCTGACAGATGCAGGGGATCGATCAAACTGAATACTTAGTAAAGAGTAAATCTGAATCCCACTCTCCTTTCAAAGTTGTTGCTGTAGTTAAGTCCCTAAGTCATGTCCAGCTCTTTTCAGCCCCATGGACCGCAGCACACCAGGATCCCTTGTCCTCCACTAACTCCCAGAGATTGCTCAAATTCACACCCATTGTGTCGGTGATGCTATCTAACCATCTCCTCCGACCCAAACAATCGCCCTGAGGTGGGGATCGGACCCCCGCTTCAGTGCCCCCCCACCTGCTGAGGGCAGGTCCAGTCCTACTAACACTCCTGTTCCCCGCCTCGTTCCTTCGTCCTACCGAGTTTTGCGTGGTTCTATACATTCTTTTCCGGTGGTCAGGTACTCCCGCCCACTCTCAGCTGGCGTTCTGAAAGCACTTCTGAGTCTGAAGGTGTATTGCTGATGTACTCGTAGAGAGAGATGTCCTCCACGTCCACCTACTCCTCTGCCATCTTGCTCCTCTCTAACCGTCTCATTCCTGCCGCCCCCTTTTCCTTTTGCCTTCAGTCTTTCCTAGAATCAAGGCCTTTTCCAGTAAGCCGGCTCTTCGCATCAGGTGACCAAAGTATTGGAGTTTCAGCTTCAGCATCAGTCCTTCCAATGAATCATTGACTATTCAGAGTTGATTTCCTTTAGGATTGACTGGATAGCAGTCCTTGTTATCCAAGGGACTCACAAGAGTCTTTTCCAGCACCACAACTTGGAAGCATTGGTTTTTCGGCCCTCAGCCTTCTTTATAATCCAACTCTCACATCCATACATAACTACTGGAAGAAGCATAGCTTTGACTCTACAGACTTTTGTCGACAAAGTGTACTCAAAGTACTACTCAAAGGAAATACTGGGTTCTCTTGTCTATACATTTCCCACTTCACTTACAATAAGATATCTAATTAAGCCTCTGGGAACTTTAAAAATACAATCAAAATCACATGAGGTGGTGCAGTACTTAAAATGTTTGGAGAGCTAGCCTCTTAACAATTTTTTTTCAGTTCACAAAACCACACAAAAAAGTTAAAATTGTTAGCTATCCACTCTACATTGTATAGGAGATCTCCAGACCTTATTTACCTTGTATAAATAAAACTTATAACCACTGGAAAAAAAAAAACCCATTTCCTCCTCCCCACTCCACTGGTGACTGCCATTCTATTTTCTGCTTCTGTTAGTTTGACTATGTTAGATAGTCAATGTTCGCTTGTGCTAAGCGTTACTACGTACACACACACACAGGAAAAGGACACAGGGACATTTAACGGATCTGTTTATCACCATGACTGTGCTGATGGCATCATAGGGATATGCACACATCCAAACTAATCAAATTATATACATTAAATATGTGCAATTTTTTATATCAATATCTCAATAAATCTGATAAAAATTTTATTAAAAATTAAAAGACCCTCTTACCCACAAAAATTGACAATAATTTTTTAGAGGACTTAAACATTTTTTTCTATTTCAAATAACAATTGTATCTGTCTATATATAAATAAGAAAAATGACAGTTATAAAATAATTATGTAGAGTAAAAAAACACAGGTTAAAAAAAATGCATGCATCACAAAAAGCTTCTCCAGTTGATCAAAGCAAGAAAAGGTATGCTTTGCCAACAAAAAGAAGAGATAAATGATAGCTTAAATTGAAAAAATCTCCAGATGGTGCAAATTTGGCATGCTATCCTTCTTTCAAATTATGTTCCTAGGTGAGGAAACTGAACCAACTTGCTTAATTCATTAATTAAGGCATACTAATTGATACAAATGAGGATATGGTTTCTATTTCCTAGAAGCTACGATGTTCAATAATTAGCTTCCATTTGTCATTCTCCTCCCACCTCACGCCTCCCCTTGTGGGGGTGTATGGGTATGTGTGTTGAAGGGCCAAACACATGAAATTTCTCTTAGAAAAAGTCTGATGAAAGAAATCCAAAGGGCACAGAGGCCAGACAACAAAAGCACGTGGGACTGCGGCACCAAACGAGACGAGGACTTAGACACAAGGACGGATGGTGACGAAAGAAGGCAAACGCTGCAAACACAAGCTTCTGAATGCTAAGCCTGCAGATAAATCGTTTGTTTTGATGACGATAGAAGTCAATAAAAGGAGTTTGATAAATGGTAAAAGTTTCAACACAAACAGAAAATACCCCAAGGAAAGCTAACTAATTATTTAAATTGTCATTACTGGTAGGCGGAGGGAAACCCTCTTCCACCCCTGATACAGTTATTCTAGAGAATATAGATTGTTTGGGAACGTTTATTAAGAAGCTATATTTTTATTACTTTAAATGTTTTCAATCCACATTCACTACTTCATGGATTACAGCCTTGTCATGATGAAGTGGCCTGTGTAACTCAAGGAATCTATGAGCCACGCCATGCAGGGTCACTCAAGATGGACCGGTCATAGCGACGAGTTCTATGGTCCACTGGAGGATGAAGTGGAACCCATTCCAGTATTCTTTCCTCAAGAATCCCATGAACAGTATGAAAAGGCAAATGACATGACACCAGAAGTTAAGCCCTCCAGGTCAGAAGGTGTCCAATAGGCCTACTGTGGAAGAGCAGAAGGCAATAATAGCTCCAGAAAGAATGAAGAGGCTGGGCCAAACCAGCAGCAACACTCAGCTGTGTATATGCCTGGTGGTGAAGTAAAGTTCTAATCTATAAAGAAGAATCTGGAATGTTAGGTCCATTAATCAAGGTAAAATCAGATGTGATCAAGCAGGAGATGGCAAGATTGAAGATGGACATCTTAGGAATCAGTGAGCTAAAATGGACAGGAATGGGCAAATTTGATTCAGGATGACCATTATATTTACTACTGTGGGCAAGAATCCCTTAGAAGAAATGGAGTAGTCCTCATAGCCAACAAAGAATCTGAAATGTAGTACCTGAGTGCAATTTCAAAAATGACAGAATGATCTTGGTTTGTTTCAAAAGGTGTACTTTGCCTCATAGGGGACTGGAATGCAAAAGTAGGAAGTCAAGAGATACTCAGAATAACAGGCGAGTTTGGGCCTTAGAGTACAAAATGAAGCAGGGCAAAGGCTAATGTAGTTCTGTCAAGAGAACAGGGTGGTCATGACAAACACCTTTTTCCAACAACCCAGGAGATGACTCTACACATGGACATCAGCAGATGGGCGACATGCAAATCAGACTGATCATATTCTTTGCAGTTGAAGGTGGAGACGTTCTATCCATTCAGCAAAAACAAGACCTAGAGTTGACTGTGGCTCCAATCATGAGCTCCTTATTGCAAAATTCAGGCTTAACTTGAAAAAAGTAGGAAAAATCACTAGGCCATTCAGCATGACCTAAATCAAATACCTTATGATTAAAAAGTGGAAGTGATGAATAGATTCAAGAGATCAGGTCTGATAGAGTGCCGGAAGAACTATGGACAGAGATCTGTAACACTGTACAGGAGTCAGGGACCAAAACCACCCCCAAGAGAAGGAAATGCAAGAAGGCAAAGTGGTTGTCTGAGGAGGCCTTACAAAAAGATGAGGAAGAAGGGAAGCAAAAGGCTAGGGAAAAAGGGAAAGATGCACCCAGGTGAGTTCCAGAGAATAGGAAGGAAAGATAAGAAGGCCATCTTAAAAGAACAGTGCAAAGAAATAGAGGAAAACAATAGAATGGGAAAGACTAGAGATCTCTTCAAGAAAATTGGAGGTTTCAAGGGTTTATTTCCTGCAAGAATGGGCATGATAAGGTCAGAATTGATAAGGACCTAACAGAAAAAGTGAAAATGAAAGTTGCTCAGTCATGTCCAACTCTTTGCAACCCCATGGACTGTAGAGTCCATGGAATTCTCCAAGCCAGAACACTGGAGTGGGTAGCTGTTCCCTTCTCCAGGAGATCTTCCCAACCCAGGGATCAAACCCAGGTCTCCTACATTGCAGGTGGATTCTTTACCAGCTGAACCACAAGGGAAGCAAGCAGAAGAGATTAAGAAGAGGTGGCAAGAATACACAGAAGAACTATATAAAAAAGGTCTTAATGACCTGGAATCACAATGGTATGGTTACTCACCTAAAGTCGGACATCCTGGAGTGTGAAGTCAAGGGGGTCTGAGGAAGCCTTACTATGAACAAAGCTAGTGCAGGTGACAGAACTCCAGCTGAGTTATTTTAAATCCTAAAAGATGATGCTGTTAAAGTGTTGCACTCAATATATCAGCAAATTTGGAAAACTCAGCAGTAGTCACAGGACTGGAAAAAGTCAGTATTCATTCCAATCTCAAAGAAGGGCAATACCAAGGAATGTTCAAGCTACCATACAATTGCACTCATTTCACATGCTAGCAAGGTTATGCTCAAAATCCTTCAAGCTAAGCTTCAGTAGTACTGTGAACCAAGAACTTCCAGATGTACAAGCCAGCTTTTAAAAAGGCAGCAGAATCAGAAATAAAATTGCCAGCACTTCTTGGAACATGGAGAAAGCAAGAAAATTCTAGAAAAACATCTACTTCTTCTTCATTGACTATGCTAAAGCCTTCGACTGTGTTGATCACAACAAACTGTGGAAAATTCTTAAAGATATGGGAATACCAGACCACCTTACCTGTCTCCTGAGAAACCTGTGTATGTGGATCAAGAAGCAACAGGAAGAACCAGACATGGAACAATGGACTGGTTCCAAATCAGGAAAGGAGTAAGACAAGACTGTAAATCGTCACCCTGCTTATTTAACTTATATACAAAGAACACCATGAGAAATGCTGAGCTAGATGAATCACAAGCTGGAATCAAGACTGCTGAGAGAAATATCAACAACCTCAGACATGCAGATGATCCCACTCTAATGGCAGAAAGTAAAGAGGAACTAAAGAGTCCCTTGAAGAAGGTGAAAGAGGAGAGTGAAAAGCTGGCTTGAAACCCAACATTTGAAAAACAAAACTTAGTCCCATCACTTCCTGGCAGATAAAAGGGAAAAAAGCGGAATCAGTGACCTATTTTATTTTCTTGGGCTCCAAAACCACTGCGGCCAGTGACTGCAGCCATGAAGTTAAAAGATCCCTGCTCCTTGGAAGGAAAGCTGTGACAAACCTAGACGGCATATTAAAAAGAAGAGAAATCACTTTGCTGACAGGTCCATATAGTCAAAGCTATGGATTTTGGATGTGAGAGTTGGACCATAAAGAAGGCTGAGAGCCAAAGAACTGGCGCTTTCCAACTGTGATGCTGGAGAAGACTCTCGAGAGTCCCTTGGACAGCAAGATCTAACCAGTTAATCCTAAAGGAAATCAACTCCGAATATATATTGAAAGGAATGACACTGAAGCTGAAACTCCAATATTTTGGCCACCTGATGCAAAGAGCTGACTTATTGGAAAAGACCTTGGATCTGGGAAAGATCAAAGGCAAAAGAAGAAGGGGGAAGCAGAGGATGAGATGGTTAGACAGCATCATGGACTCAAAGGGTATGAGTTTGAGCAAGCTCTGGGAGATAGTAAAGGACATAGGAGTCTGGCCTGCTGCTGTCCATGGGGTTGCAAAGAGTGAGACATGACTGAGCCCCTGAACAACAACAACAAATCCACAGCTAAGAATAATACTTAGGGTTTATGCAAATACTCTGCTATAAGAGTGTAAAGTATGACATTTGTCACTTGAATAAAATAAGAGACAATTTAGATTTCTAATAAAAGAGGGTTGATTAAATTATTTTGCCATGGATACAACCATATTATGGAATGCTATGCAGCCATATCAGTAATTTTACAGAAGAATACTTATAACAAGAAAATATACACTGCTAATTGTTCAGAAAATATTCACTGCTAGTTGTTCAGAAAATTGTTATAAGAACACACTAACAAGTTAGAATGTTAGTAAATTATCTTAAATGACAGCTCTTGCATTGAAGGGCCTAGATTTAAATTTCTATGAAAACTTGTACCTCCTGCACCTACCAGGTAAGATGACAGATTGTCCCAGTTTCTTCTTTTGTGAAAAGCAGAATTATATTTCGTCCTACCTCATTGTGTTCGGGAATATTAAAAAAGGTAATGTATTCAATGCTCTTAGTGTTTTATTGTGCCTGTAAATGCTATAGATATTAACAGAATAATATACATGTATCACTTATAAAGTATACATATATTTATGTTTGATTTTGCCATACCATGGAGCATATGGGGTCTTAGTTCCCCAAACAGAGATTGAACCCATGTCCTTTGCAGCAGAAGCATGGATTTCTAACCACTGGACTGCCAGTGAAGTCCCTATTTATGCTGATTTAGATACTCATACTGATACGATATATTCAAAATAAACCTCAATTTTTTTATACTCATCTCTTTGGCTTTACGTGCAGTTTCTGTTGCATTGCTAACTTGGTTGTGTTGCTTTGGCTGTGTTCCGTAATTCTGCACGCAGAAGAGAGTATGATCGGGAGTTCTGCAGCCATAACAAAGAACACCAATGTCTCAGCCACGTGAAACAACGAAGTTTTATTTCTCACTTGTGTTACAGACCTTTGGGGGGTCAGCAGACATCTCTTTATTTAGAGACCCAGACGAATGACCAGCCACCATCTCAAACACTGCAAATCTCCACGCCGGGGAGCACGGCAGCATGACAGTCTCTCACCGCTTCTGCATCCTCTGCTCGGAAGCGATCAGATCCCTTTTGCCCCTATTTTCTGGCCAAAGCCAGGCACATACCCAGGAGAACCTCAATAACAATGAAAGTGTGTTTTTAACCAAGAAGAGTTGCAAACTGAGATGTAGACATCACCTGTGTCTGTGTGTTCAGTCGTGTCTGACTCTTTTGCATCTGGAGCGGAACACTGATAGGAAAATAGAGAAAGTTGCACCCCATCCCCCAACCCCAGGAGCAGAAATTAGGATGAATCACTGGATATCCACACTGGCTCCAGGAGAATCATCTAACTAAATGAAGGAATAGAAATCAAGGAATCACAGGGTTAACCAAGAATTTAAGACATCCTCTAAATTATTCCCCTGCCTTTAAGACATAATGATCACACATAGTCATCACTGGCACAAGCAAGTAATCTAATTTAATTCTACCAGGAGAATTGCCTTTTTTTTTTTTCCCTTGGCCCCAGCTGGTGAGCTGCTGAGGCTCTCCGGCTGGAGAACCGATGGGCCTTGTAATTGCTTTCTTCACTCATGTAACCACAGCTGCAGTTGTCATTCATAAACCGTAGAACTAATCCTTTGCAAGTTTTCATCTTGGCCACTTGCTTTAAAACCTTCAGTGCCCATGAGTTTGCAGATGTAGCCCTGTAAAAAACGAAGTCTCTGACCACTGGTCCGAGCCCTGGCCTGCCTGCCATACATCCTTGGTCTTCATTCTCAAAATTCTTACATTTTGTTACAGTTCCCTGGAAAACCACTTCACTCATCAATATCTCTGTTTCCTTGTGCAGAAACTAGAGAAGCTTACAATTGGTAAAGAGCATCAAAAGTCTTGAATGAATTTTTTTTAATTAAAAATATAATTCTCTACATATTAACACCTTTTTGGTACAATAAACTTTAAATATACTCCAGTCCTGAAAAATAGGAACTAAATAAAGATTCTTCAGAAAGGTAGGAGACAAATATGTTTATCAGAGTTTATTAAACACTGATATATGAAGTCCATATAAAAAACATCATATAAAAATTCAAGACAAATGGAAAACTTTGGCAGATATATATATGCTAAGTCATTTCAGTCGTGTCCGACTCTGTGTGACCCCATAGATGACAGCCCACCTGGCTCCGCCACCCCTGGGATTCTCCAGGCAAGAACACTGGAGTGGGTTGCCATTTCCTTCTCCAATGCATGAAAGTGAAAAGTGAAAGTGAAGTCAGTGAGTCGTGCCCAACTCTCTGCGACCCCATGGACTGCAGCCTACCAGGCTCCTCCATCCATGGGATTTTCCAGGCAAGAGTACTGGAGTGGGGTGCTATTGCCTTCTCCGAGATATATATATACACACACACATATACACACACTTGTAAAGTATACATGTTTATAAAGTATACATGTTCATAAAGTATACATATGGGGAGACCCCATATGCTCCATGGTATGGCAAAATCAAACATAAATATATGTATACTTTATAAATGTGTGTATATGTGTGTTGTGTAATATATATACAATGTTTATTAAACATTGATATATGAAGTCCATATAAAAAACATCATATAAAAATTCAAGACAAATGGAAAACTTTGGCAGATATATATACACACACACACACATATACACACATTTAAAGTCATTTTATATGTTTCAGATGTTTTATATGCTTTTCTTATTTTTCTATTATCTAGCTTGCTATTCTTAGCAATAAATAAATAACAATAATCCAAGAAAAACTGATTTTTTAGTCTTTGTTATTTTAAGAACATAATCGGCTTGCTGAAGCACTAGAATCGCAATATTTTACTGATGCTGGTATCACAGTTGTTCCTATCTGGGGTTATTAGTGAAGGATGGGGCAAAGCAGAAATGCTTCTGAAGATTTTATTCTCTTTCTTATAATCATTAGGGATAAATACCAGAGTACAGGAAAACAGTATGTTACAAATAATCTTGGGAGACTTGGGAGGGTTTTCGACCCACCCCTCAAAAAAGTAATAATACAGAAAAGATGAAATATGATAATAAATAATGGTGGGGATGTGGAGAAATTGGAACCTTCATACACTTCTGAAGGAAAACTAAAACAGTGTAGTCACTTTAAAGCCAGTGTTATGGTACGTCAAGAACCTCCACATGACACAGTAATTCCACTCGTGGGCAGATATCCGAGAGAAATGAAAAAAAAAAAAGCAAAAACTCTCTGCACAAAACTTGTATATAAATGTTCGTAGAACACTATTCACAATGGCCAAAAAGGATAAACAACTCAGCTGTTGATTGACAGATGAGTGGATGAACAAATGTGGTATATCCATACAGATGAATATTACGCAGCCATAAAATGAGATACTGACTCGTTACAACGTTGAAAACACTAAGCTAAGTGAGAAAAGCCAGAAGCAAAAGAACACATTCCAGGTTTAGATGCAGTATCCAGATCAGGCAAAAGTACAGAGACAGGAAGATTAATGGTTTCCAGGGGCTGAGTGGGGAGAATATAGGAGAATGACTGGGAAGGGGTACCACGTTTCTTTTTGTGGTGATGAAAATGCTCTGGAACAAGTCAGTGGTGAAGGTCAGATAATTCTATGAATACAGTAAAAAAAAAACAAAACCTCTAAGTTGCATACTTTATAAGCATAAATTTTATGACACTTGAATTCTATCTCAAAAACTCACTTTTCAAAAAAAAAGGCCTGCAACAAAAAATTAATTTTTTAAATTTATTTAATTGGAGGCTACTTTACAGTATTGTGGTGGTTCTGATCTAACATTCACATAAGGGAAATCTTTCTCCTTTTCCTCTTTCATGAATAAAATTTGTAATAACTTCAATTACCAGTTCCTCCAAAAGCGTATTTCACATTAACTTTGCCATTTTCACATGAGAGGTGAAATTGTATTTATTTTGAGAAATCAAAAACAATGAAACCAGCTTTCCCTTAGATGAACCCTTCCTTCTCCTCCAATGTGTACTGATCTGGTACCAAGAACACACCTGAGGCTACACGCCACCCAAGAGGAGGAAAGCTTATTCCAAGCTGTCTGTTTACATGGTGCTTTCTCAAAAGCCAACAGTACAATTCAATAGGATGTTATTAAGTTTCAGAAATGGACAGTGGACAATTAGATGGTTTTATTGATAAAGCTCTGAGCAAATAGCCAAACTTTTTTTTTCTTCTTTTAATGCAGCATTGAACTAGATGGAAATTGAACAAATCTCAGAGCTAACGTAGACAGTGAGTGAGTGAGTGTGTGTGTGTGTGGGTGGGTGCGACAGAGAGAGATTGTAGTTCTCCGTATTTTCACTCGTGGATACTGGAGACATTATTCTGAAAAGGCAAATTTTTCCTCATTCAGGAATCTCAGCTACCTTTTAATTAAGATACGTGTGAACTGAATTCACTCGACTCCCAGGGTTAGAGGTGGTGTTGGCAAGGCCTGAGAACCTCACTTACCCCTTCCCGAGCACGGCAGAGTGGCGCTTCCCCGGCACTTTCTGATGCTCTCCTCCGTTGACAGCGGGCAGGAACGCGGGTGTTCACACTTCTTCCCATACCAGCCTACTTTGCAGTCACATCTTCCACAGTTACACTGCCCGTGACCTTCACAATGAGAGTAAGTATATATGTATATTAGTGTATGTAAAAATGTATTATATATATAGACATACACATGTATATGAGAAAAATATACTGAAGTCAGAATTAGTCTCCAAACAGTGAGTGTCACGAAGAAGTCAGGATCTCCATCAGCACCACAGAAAACATTAAGGCAAAAGTCCATTTTTCAACAACGTTCTTAAATACCCGAGCTGTATTGATTGATCATGAAAGGTAAAGAAAAGCAACAACTCCAGATCAGATAAACAGGTTCAGAGGGCTATCAACTTGAATCTTTCAAAATCCAAGTGCATGAGATTGAATTAGCCTGCTGGGGCCCAAATGGAGGGTTTAATGGATCTGGCGATTAATTCACATGGAGAAGAGCCATAGGAAATGGAAAGCGATTTGTTTTTGAAACAGGGTCTCAGCTCCTGGAGTCTCCCAGACTTTATTTTCATGACCTTTCTACTACCCATAACCCTTGAAGACTAATTTCATACACACAAAAGAGGTCAGGAAAGAAATTAATTTCATTACACATGGACACAGAGCCTGCAAAAAATTGTGATAAGTGGTGATATGGTATAGCAGAAAATAGACCAGGTTATCAATCATATAAGTAGGTTCAAATCCTGACCCTGCTCCCTACAGAATACAGTTGGTCAAATGACAGCCTGTTTGACATTTAGGTTCTTCATTTTAAACTGCATTATCTATTCACATTTATCAAGAAGTATACACTGTATCTTAAAATGCTACATAAAAATGAGCTATTGTTATTTTTATTCATTTGAGCCCACACATCTAACCAAGTAGGAACAGAAAGGAATGAATAACGTAGCTGAGTTTTTCTAGCTCTTCATAACCATTCTGAAACTCATTATTACAAATGCAAAGTAAAGTAGATTTCAATAATTCCTCCAAAAATGCATGAAGGATTTTAAAGGAAGTGGAATCATACGCTCCTTAAGTAAATCAAGTATGTTGGTAATGGATGAAAAATCCATGTTATTTTGTATTTTGCATTCAGTTCAGTTCAGTCGCTCAGTCGTGTCTGACTCTGTGACCCCATAGATTGCAGCAGGCCAGGCTTCCCTGTCCATCACCAACTCCCAGAGCTTACTCAAACTCATGTCTATCGATATTAATATATATCACAGAGTATGAAACCTGGCCTTCAGTGAAGACCGGCCTGTTTTATCAACATCTCATGAGGCCTGTGGGCAGATGTCCATTTGTCAAGTTTGAGGCATCCGTCTATCAGGAAGCTTTTCATTATAAACCAGCTTCTTCATGGAATGAATCATAAAATCATTGTCAAAGTAGGGTGAGCTGTTAGGGACTATGGAACCCAAATCTCTCATTTACACTAAATTCCATTCAACAAGTTTCTTGAGCACCTGCTATGTAACAGAATCTATGGAACAAATTGCTGTTGATACTAACACTTTGTCTTAGAGCTCATAATTTTAAAGGAAAAATTTTCGATTACTGACAGGTACATACGACATGTGACTATGATCATTTAGACCTTCCAACACAAGAATTTTTATTATAAAAATTTAACTTACTAACACTTATAGCTCTGAGGTTATCGGGTTCCCTAGCTTCTAGCCATTTATCCCAGCTTACTAAGTTCCTCCCCATCTTCCTTGTCCTCATATAATTTTTAGAGCAAAATTTGCAGAGTTGTATTGCAAATGCACAGATAAAAAAGCAGGTTTTAAAACAAAAGCTTTAACATTTAAAGTACAATCAACTCTGCTGTTCCATGAGAGCTGGTGACTTTGAAATTCTGGGAGACAAGCAGCATCATTTGTAGGGCACTTGAATGTGCCAGGAGGATGCTGGACAAAGCACAGAACATGCTGCCATTTGTGGAAGACGAGCTGACACTTCAACAATAAAACTGAAAAACACAGTTAGATTGAAAGGGGGGAAAAAGCTTTCCTCTTGAAAGTTTAAAATAGCTTTGGAAGTTAGAACAAAGCATCCAGTAGGTGAGGAGGCCAGGGAATTCCTAAGGACTCAGGAGAAGGCCACCTCCTACTCAGGTGCTTGGAATTCACAGGCAGTGAGAGCCCTGATCCCTTGGCATGTGGAATAAAGTCAGAGTCTGTGTGGACAAAGATGGGGACTGATGGGAGGATATTCTGAAGTGCTATAGCTGGTTAAGAGCAGCCATTACAGGGACTTCCCTGGTGGTCCAGGGGCTAAGACTCCACGCTCCCCATGCAATGGCCCAGATTGGATTCCTGGTCAGGGAACTAGATCCCACATGGTGCAATGAAAGATCCTAGAGCACGCCACCGTGAAGATCGTACGCATCGCAAATAAGACCCAGGGAATTCAAATAAATGATAAATTAATAAATCAATAAAATAACAAGTAATTTAAAAATAAGTTTTTGTTTTTGTTTTTGTTTTGTTTTTTTTTGAGAAGGCAATGGCACCCCACTCCAGTCCTCTTGCCTGGAAAATCCCACGGATGGAGGAGCCTGGTGGACTGCAGTTCACGGGGTCGCTAAGAGTCGGACACGACCGAGCAACTTCACTTTCACTTTTCACTTTCATGCATTGGAGAAGGAAATGGCACCCCACTCCAGTGTTCTTGCCTGGAGAATCCCGGGGACGGGGGAGCCTGGTGGGCTGCCATCTATGGGGTCGCACAGAGTCGGACACAACTGAAGTGACTTAGCAGCAGTAGCAGCAACCATTTTTTAAAAAAGAATAGCCATTACTTTCTGTCTGAGGTTCATTCACATGTCAACATTAAAAAAAAAAAACCACTGCAGTGGCATAAAACAAGTTCGTGAAGATGTCAGATACTATTAATAGAGATTCTTGAAATTAAAATCTGGTCTAGTTACTATCTTAAGAAGTCAGATTAATTGTGCGTGCTTTAACAAATGTTTAAAAAATGTACAGATGCAAGTCTTTCCCCTGTTGCCCTCATATCCACTCTCTTCTCTTTTTGTTCTATTTACCTCGCTTAGTCCTTACTCTCTGTGCTTTTCCCCCTAATGTTATGCGGCTTCACTTTTCTGGCCCTCTGCTATTTCTGAGTACTTCTACAAGTTCTAGCGGAAACGTGGTCCATAAGGTCTTCACCTCTATTTCCTGTGCATTTAATGCAGCATCACGGACCTTCTCAAGGATTACTACTCAGAGTTTATGTGTCACCTCTAGGCATCACCAACTCCAAACAAAAATGGGAAGAAGATATAAAATGTGCCCTCACTTTCACCATATGTGTGATGATCCTTAAGCTTCTGTGTCTTGGGCTCAGCCTAGGACCCCAGCCCCTGCCTCATCTGAGCAAAAGGCACTCTCAGAAACAGCTGCGGTCGATTGTGTACACATGGAAAGAACTGATGGGATACTGTCATTGCTGCGACTGGCCTGGGCTGAAAGGTCTGGCCTCTAAATAGAAAGGATCAAAGTGGGAGAACACTGCCTAGTTCAGGATGGCCCCTATGCCTCGTCAAATCACCCATGGCTATGCCCTCTACACTTTGCCACCAGAAGCCACCATCCAGTGAACAAGTTCAAGCTGGGGAAAGAAGGGTTATGAAAAAAATGAATGACTTGAGTAAAACATTCACAGTGAAAGTAATTCCTGAGAGTCAGTGAGTATATGGCAACCAGTTTAAATGGTGAAACAGTGGCATACAGAATGTTTTTGGAGGTTTCATTGTTTGGGGAAAAGTAGGTATACCTAAGTCCAATACCCCGATGAATATCACAGAAGAAGCAAATGTAAAAGTAATAGAGAAAAGGCTTAAATGTAACTCTAGTCTATCATGGTGAAAAGTAGTACTGACAGCGGTATTGCTAATCCAAATGCTGACCAGAGATTAACCTGACAAGTGAAAACACAGACAAAACTAAGCTTTCACAGTCGTAAAAATTATATTTTTATTATAAAATTATATCCAATAACTTAAAGTCACATGCAGCCAAAAATAAGTTATGGATTCCATTCTAAATGAAACTGTACCTTTTTCTACTAAAATTCTTTACAGTATTTCATCAGTGGGTTTAGAAAACCAGTTAGAAATGTAAGGTATCAATACCAGATTCTGAAGCAGGTATTTAGCTTTTCAGAAAAGACAGGAAATCAAAACTTGAAATTGCAATTTCTCTTTTGAGGTTACTAGTTTCTCCGTTTTATGGAGATGAAATGAAGATGATGAAAACGCTTGTTTTTTATTCATAAGTTCAGAAATGTAAGATCTATTTATCATGAAAATCCTTTAGACTGTCATAACATACTAGATCAGAGTCTTTCGTAAACAAATAGAGAAAAAGCAAAAGTGAAGAAGTTAGGAGATCGGTGTCCTCCATCTAAATGAGTCAATGGTTCACCTTTCCAGGCTCCATCTCACTTTATCTTTACCATCCTGATCTGAAACATCATGTTTCAATGCTAGTGTGTCAAATCTAGATGTGTATGTATCCACTTATATTTGCCCTTCAGGAGTTCATTTCACTGATTCTAACAAAGATTCTTTTTGTAGACAAGGGAATCAACAAAATAGAGAGGAAAGATATAGAATGTTATTGTTTTATCACAGATATTAAATACATTAGAGAACTGCTTTCAAAGACCTAGGAACGCTCCTTAGACACACACACACACACACACACACACACACACACACACACACACATTCATGACAAGGGAAAAACAACAGTGTCTAGTGTTGGCATGTAAATAGGATCACAGCCAGAACTGCATCACAAGGGTGGGAAACTGGCAGCAAGGAACATCAAAGGCATCACGGCCACGCTGAGCATCAGGGGCTTCCCTAATGGCTCAGCGGTGAAGAAGCCACCTGCCAGCACAAGAGACGCGTGTTCGATCCCTGGTCCAGGAAGACCCATAAGCTCTGGAGCAACTAAGCCCGTGCACTGCAGCTACTGAACCTGTGCTCCAGAGCCTGGGAACCACAGCTACTGAAGCCCACGCATCCTAGAGTCCAGAAGCTGCAATGACTGGGGCCATGCGCCCCAGCTACGTAAGTCTGCGTTCGGAAACAAGAGAAGATCTCGCGATGACAAGCCCATGCACCGCAAAGGGAGAGTAGTCCCCGCCCAGCCCGCTCAGCAACAAAGACCCAGCACAGCCAAAACATTCTTAAAAAAAAAAAAAACCTTACTTAAGAAACAAAACACTGAGCTTTAAAGGCTCTCAAGAAATTATAGAAGAGGTTGCTGACACCAAAGCTTTTGTGTGTGTGTGATCATTGCACTCTTGTGTTAAGCTATCTAACCTCAAAAACATCAGTCCAGAACATATGTAGTTCCATCCATTCCAGAATGCTCTTCTTCCACAGAGGCTATTTCTCTCCTTGAAAATGAACAAAAAATGCTCGTGAACTGGAATATGATACTTACAAGTTGCCTCTCACAAGGAAATATTAAGACCACGGAGAGAAAAAATTGGGGGAAATGAATTCGATCTAACTAGCACTTGTCATTTTTTTAAAAATCCACTTGATATATTATTTTTCCCTTTCAAGACAATGTAAACTCCCTTAACTCTTTGTTAATCCACAAAGACAAATTTCCTCCTATAATATGGTTCTACCAAATGAGTCTACTTTCCGAACTAAGGGAACTCCAGGCCAGGACTAACCTTATATTTTCATCATTTTGCTAGGCAGGAGCAAGCTGAAAAAGTGGAAAGTCACACTGCAGCATATTTTTTACTATTTGGGAATTTGGCAAAATGGATCAGACTGGTAAGCAGTCATCAGGAAGAAAGGAATTATTTCAGAATCGAGCAGTTCATAGAACTGGAATAACAGAGCAGCTGATATACTTCAGGATGGCTGGTCATGCCGTCATTTCAGTCACACTCAAAACTTGTCTAGAGTATCCTCTTTGAGGCATGTACATGCGTGTGTATCTTTGTGGGTATCTGAGTCATATTTGTATATGGATGAATTCATGTATCAGTGAATAGGAGTGAAAGAAGTGTGAAAGAAGTGATAAATACACTTTAGGAGTGAAAGAACAAATAAATACAACTAATTTATTTGGGAGCAGGGATCATATTTTAAAATTTGTATCACATCTCCTATACCCATGAAAGATCTGGCACAAAATATTTACATTGAAGTGCATTATTGAATACATGAATGGAAAGAGTGGGAATGAATAAATAAAATTAGAAGGTCAATTAAATGAACCAACTATAATCCAATGGGAGATTTTTCTTGGACTTAAATAAGCTCAACACTCTCAGGGTGGCTGGAATGGGAGCTAAAAATAAAGCTTCATTTTATCTGAGTCTTATTACACTCCAGCCTGGCATAAATCACTAGAGAATATCCACCTCCTTGGGGTACTTCTATCTCATAACACTAAGGTATTACCACACTCAATTGTCAATTGCATCGCTCTCTTCTCATGGTGCAACTCTGGGCAATTGGGAAAATTGTGAAGACTAGTAATTTACTAAGCATTGTATATAGAATTCTAAAGATTTACTAAGCATGAAGAAATACTCCAGAGATTGACACCCACCCCAGATCAGAACAATGTTCAGAGAAGCCTAGTTTTATAAGAATTTTAAGCATTCAAAGGACATCCCTTCCTTACCAAAATAAAGTAAAATTGAAGCATCCTCTGTGCATCATTTGGAGATTAAACAACATAGCACTTCAGCTCAAGTTGTTTTCAGGTGACACTTAAGGGCGCTGTGGACTTTGTCAAGTCGCTAATTTCTTTGAATGTTCCCTCTTACACGTAGATAATAATGTATCCCTGTCTGAGTCCGTGCGAACATAAAATGGAATGAGGTGTGTGAACGAACTTGACAGGTGTCTCTCAGCACAAGATCGCTGTTAATGAGTTTCCTCTGGCTTAAATTTCTCATGTTAGGTGTGGGAGGCAGACTGGAGAACTGGCCACATTCGGTTCACTTCAACAAAGGAATAATAAAATCACAGTCACAGCCTGATGTCTTCTTGTTCAAATCACAGCCTACGACCCCATCATCTCTGTGAGCCTATTCAAAAAATTCTTCCAAGCCCAAGGGATCATCAGAACAGGGCGATTCTTCTGCAGGGGGAAGCTATAGGAGCCAGCTCCCCTCGGCCAAGCCAGAGAAGTCTTTGCAGTTGCACCATTGTAATTACAAAGGGCAGCTCTTTTATCTGCCTTTGCTGGCAAACTTCTTCTGGAGACAGAGCTCCCTACCTATTTCCTTATACCAACCGAGCAATCAAGCATGAACATGTGTCTACGCCTCCTGGATCGTCCCATGTAATAAAATCTATTACTTCAGTTTTGTTGAGTGACATTTTTTAAGATAAATCTGACTGCTTATTGTTTTCCTTTGCACTATTAGAAATTCTGGCAGGGTGTTTTTTTTTTAATTTATTTATTTCCTTTTCATCTAGATTGTGGGTGCTTAGTCTCTCAGTCATATCCGACTCTTTGCGACCCCATGGACTGTAGCCCGCCAGGCTCCTCTGTCCACGGGGATTCTCCAGGCAAGAATACTGGAGTGGGTTGCCATGACCTTCTCCAGGGGATCTTCCCAACCCAGGGATCAAACTCAGGTCTCCCACACTGCAGGCGGATTCTTTATATACCGAGCCACGAGGGAAGCCCAAGAATACTGGTCTGCATAGCCCATCCCTTCTCCAGGGGATCTTCCCACTCCAGGAATGGAACCAGGGTCTCCTGCGATGCAGGCGGAGTCTTTACCAGCTGAGCTACCAGGGAAGCCCGTTGCATTTAGATTACAGGCTCCCTGTCAAGGATTATGTTTGTCTCCTTCATTGCTGGAACCAGTGACCCGCATGCAGCAAAGATCCTGGCAAAGAGTAGCTGATCCATATAGAAGTTTTGAATCCACTAATTGATATTCAATTGTAGACTTAATGCAGGACAACTTTTAGTATATAAATTATACCAAAGAAGCAACGCGATCAACTGCCTACAGGAGCCACGTCGTCTTTAGTTTCGTACTGTGTCAGCAACAGCTGCCTTAACAGTGCTTCTCCTGTTCGTGGTCAGCTCTCCTAGCTTTGTGTTCTCACTGCTAAGTATTAGATACGTGGAGGTAAAAGTTCTTTTTGGTGAAAGACTAGACTGCTTTTCAGAGAGTGGGTGTGTTTTCATCTCCAATCTTTGCCCAATGTGGCGAAGTCTCTAAAGGGTTTTCAGGTTGATATTAGGAGTCCTATGGGTCTCAAATTCTTCAGAAGGCACATTCAGTTCTTCCACGGTTTCTGGGAGAAGCAGAATAAATCTTGGAAAGAGGGAAATGAACATTTTCTTATTTAAAAACAGGGATTAGGGACTTCCCTGCTGGTCCAGTGGTGAAGACTCCGAGTGCCCAGGGCAGGGGACTCAGGTTTGATCCCTGATCAGGGAAGCAGATCCTATATGCCACAACTAAGACTCAGCACCGTCAAGTAAAATAAATAAATACATCTTTTAAAAAAAGAATAATAATTAATAATAAAATAAAAACGGGAGTTAGGAAAGCACTTACCAGAACAGAAGTCATCAGAATATCTGTCATAGACAGCCCGGCAGTCCCTCTCGTCACACTCACAGGTGTCCCCATGAATATCCCCCCAGTCTCCAGTGGGGTCCACATCGTGGCAAGAACATTCACCGCACACACAAATCCCTAAAGAGGAAAAATAATTTTGTATGGGTCGAAAGAAGAAAAATCATGAAAGAAAGCATCTTATCCATCGCTCTTTCTTCTGTGGTTCACTTTATATTTGGAAAATATATGTGTTCAGGAATTATAGTCTATAGAGGAAAACACCACCTAGAGTGGGTGGCCAGCAGAGATCCTTCATAAACAAAAGTTATTATCCATGCTGATACTTCTGTGGGATTGCAGCATGTGTCAGCAGCACCGTGCTGGTAGGACTCAAAGATAACACCAACACAATTAACATAAAATGTCACCTATTCGACCAAAAAAAAAAAAAAAGGAATAAAAAAACTAGTACGTGAAGCACTAACGTTTACTAGGACATAAATACTCTAAAAGCTGGGAAAGTGGAAGTCAATGTGAGCAGAAGCAATTAAGGTAGATGGTCTGGATAAGAAGAGAGAAGGGGAAATGTTTTAGGAGCTTTGGAGGTAGAACAATTCAAGGGAGGTCAAGAAAGCAAGAGTGAGCCAAGGAAGGTGGGGATGGACACGGGATCTTAAGCAGACCTGATCCACTGGAGCAGAAAGAGCGGATCCAGAAAGACTGAAAAGCGGGCACGGCTCGATCAGACGAGCCCAGGCTATAGAGGACACTGGCGTAGGTGGAGAGCTAGAACTCTGGCTTTTTGGAGATTCGTATAGAGAAGTGTTAAGTTGTAAATCATATAACATTGTGTGAACTATTAATAATCATCTTTAGGGCAATGATCTTTAGATCATTTGTGAAAGGAACAAAATTAAATCCCTTTCTTACCTCTTACATCAAAGTCGATTCCAGCTGGACTAAAGATTTAAGGATTTAAAACCATAAAATGTAAAATAAAATCCACTTTTATTCAAAAACATCAAAGCAAATTATTTGAAGAAAAAAAATAAAAGAATTAACGACATAAAAATCTAAAATTGTGGCTGAGGGCAAGACACCAAAAACAAACTAAAAGATAAAAACAGCTGAAACATGTAGTCATATGTATTTAAAAGACGAAGCTACTTTCACAAACATAAGCAATTCTTATGAATGAATCATCTAAGGACAAATATGCCTACAGAAAAATAGACAAAGGACACTAACTGGAAGTTTTGTAGAGAGAAATAATGACGATAGATAAATGTAAAAATAATTACCACTCAACCTGCAATGATTAAGGGTTAAGAGAACTTTAAATAACAGTGAGTTAGAATTATTTCAGACATCAGATAGACAGAAATAAAAAAGATTGTTTTAGGATTAAGAGTCGGTGCAGGTACAGAGTATAAAATGTACAACTTTCTGGATGGCAGTTTCACAACATAGACTCTTTAGCTGTACGTTACTTATAACAGCTCACTTCAATTAATGTATGTAGAGGAAATGAAAAGAACTGAAAAGTACATGTATAGGAACATTAAATATGGTGGCATCATGTCATTGAAAAACCACTAGTGATCTAAATGTCCATCAATAGGGCATTCATGAAGCAATGGTTCCTACATAGCTTATATAATAAATGAAAATATAAGTGAGTTAGTATGATAAATAATCAGACCTGCTCTGCATACATTAAAGAGAGGACTTTTTTTTATAATTTTTGTCCCAAGTTCAGGCCTTTTGCTTTCCTTTCTCTGTTTACAGAAACTGGGCATATTTTACTTTTCTGTGTCAACCTTTAAAAAGATAAAACTGGTGGTATGTTCAGGCTTTCCATGTAAGCATTACCTATTAAAATGTATCATTCATTTATAGAAATGCAAAAAAATAATTTTCCAGCTTTCTAGATTTTAACTTTTTTATAGAAGGAAACTGACCACTTACTGATCACTTCAAGTAGTCAAAAAAGCCCAACATGGCTATTTATCTACCAGGACAGCTGACAAAGGGAAAAAGAACACGTATTTTCAAGAATTTTCTTCCAAGTGTTTAATACTAGTTGATTTGATATCAACACTTAGTTAACTCACTTTAAATTACGTGATAGCAATACTAATATATTTTTTAAATTCCTGCCTAAGGTCAATCTCAGTTTCACATGGCTATATTTTATTCACTACCACATTTTTATTATTGTGTATCAAAGAAAAATGACTCCTATCAATTCAGTATTGTAACCAAGCCTTTGATTGACTCAGTTAAGACAAGTTTTTTCTGGAATACTCCGTGAATAATTAGATGTTCATGCTGTAGCTGGTTCTGTCAGTCAAGAGACATTTAACAGAACTATCTACAAGAATCGCCTTTTCACTCTACCATGTCATTTCTGGAGGGCTGCCAAAGAAATTACAGTCCCTGAGTTAACTATTTGTTCAGTGAAGGTGAAAGTATGACAGCAACTTTCTTATCTTTCTGCATTCTGCCCAGTAAAAAAAAATAAGAAAGGGATGTTGGTATAGGAAATATTGATTTACATCAAAGTCAAACCCTATAAAAGATGACTTTCACATGGAAGGAAATACACAGAAAAGGTGAGGTAATAATTAAGAGCTTTGTTTTTTCCCCAATTACATAGTAATGAGTATAAAAGACACACCTCTGTTACTGCAGACTTTGCCATCTGGAGATGTACATCTTCGCTTGCTCTCCCAGGGGGTGATGTCACACTGGAATTCGCATTTATCTCCATGCCAACCAGCCTGGCAGTAACAGTTTCCACAGTAACACTTTCCGTGGCCTTTACCCAAAATGAATTTTATACAGTGAGGAAAAAAACCAGTTTTCAAAAGCAGAATCAGCTTTCTACCTCTTGGTGATCACTTCTGCCTTTGGAAATAATCAACCTGCTCCATGGTTCTTGCTTAAAATAATCAAATTATGTAGTTTGCCACTGAAATATCATAGGTGTGCCCATATCTACATCATCACACACATAAAGCAAGTCAAGGTGTCCTCTAATTTGTCCTAGCCAGCTGGCTGATGAAAATGACAGTGTTCAAGAAACTGCATGAGAGACAGAGAGTCTACCAGGCCTCCAGTCACAAATGTGAACATCAAACTCAAATGTATATAACCATTCACTCTGAGAGCATTTCTTGAGTCATTTGAAATCAACCATGAGATACCAATGGTGCATACTTCTTTGGATGCACAGTACTAATGACTGAGCCATTTCTTTAGCCAGAGGAAACATTTCATCTTTTCATTCAACAGTATCCAACAAGCTATTGTGTTTTATCATGTGGCAGAGGGTTACCGCTAAATCAACTTTTAGTAGTTACTTAAACTACTAACTACAAATAAAACAGCATGGACCCTTGGTATTAAAGTCAAATTCCCTTCCTATCTGTCAAGAGGATACAAGTGCTAGGTAAGGGCAGCCCATCGTTTTGTCTCCAGCTGCCCCCACACCACTGCAGCTCCCATTGCTCCATAAACGATTACTCTGCTTGTTCGTACTTATATCCATGCAATCTGTGACGATGTCACCTCATCACTTTCTGTGCCCATGTCCAGCAGCCCTGGATGACAAAAGATGACAAGTCTTTTTCACCCCAATCTCCTTGTATATCCTTTTTTTTTCTGTAGTTATGTCAACAACCATGAACATGTGTTCTTGCATCTATGATGAAAAACAGCACCATTCTGGTTTTTCGTCTATTCTTTCTGCTTTACATAAATTTATGCTTTAGCAGTCTATGGCTAAAGGCTTCGCTCTTGCCTCTCTCTTCTCCATCAGCCATCATCCCAGAGAGTGGCTATTTTTCTTTCTAAACACTCTGGCATTTCTGACCAACAGCAGGAGTGTCAGTAGGGCCTGGTACACACACATATGAAGGGAAAAATACAATCAAATATGCTGGTTTCATGCTATTTTTGCCTCTCAGATGAGGCTTCCTTCATGTAAATACATATCAGAAAGACAGAGAGAGTCAGAGATGAAGAGAAAGTGCTAGAGTGAAATATAAAGAGACAAGGACCCAATGTATAATGTCATGTTTTCTGTCTAAATGAGCTGCAATTGGAATATCTATAGAAAACCTCTTCTTAAGCTGGAGATGGGGCTTCCCTGGTGGCTCAGATGGTAAAGAAGCCAGCTGCAGTGCAGGAGACCTGGGTTTGACCCCTGGGTTGGGAAGATGCCCTGGAGAAGGGAATGGCTACCCACTCCAGTATTCTTGCCTGGAGAATCCCATGGACAGAGGAGCCTGGCGGGCTACAGTCCACGGGGTCGCAAAGAATAGGACAGGATTGAGTGACTAAGCACACAAGCTAGTAGACAAGGGTCATTTCTGCAGCAAATTTTAACTTTTTCACTTACGCGGACATAAAGACCATCAAATGATTTCATCAATAGTAAAATATAAAAGCTATACATTTTATTCATGGACTTAAAACTATCTCTACATGTATGCACACAAAAATATCACGAGCCAGTGTTACATCACAAGCCTCAGGAACCTGAGGGTTACACTGAAAGAAAACAGGACAATTGCTTACTAAAGGCTTTTCCTAGAAGTCAGGTTTGTTTTTTTTTTTAAGACTTGATTAACTTCTTAAAGTAGAATTTCCTTTAAGTAGATTATACTTAAAGTAGTATAATCTCAGAAATCTTCAAAGTTTATCTCCTCTGTCATTATAAGAAATTTATGTAATATGCAGCAGTTTGTTAATCTCATGTAAGGCTTACCACGAGATTAACAAATGATCATAAATCTTCATTCCTCACACCCAAATTCTTTGTATGTTTACAAAATTCAGTACTGACAAGGTTATACTAAAAAATCATTGAGATAGAGGTGAACAGGATTATTAGAATAAATCATGTAAACTATACCATATGCAGATATGGAAAATTAAGCAGATATCATCATAATTCAAGTGAAAATACTATAATAAGACATAGCTGGATAACCAAGATAAAATATAAGCCTTAGGACAATACATAGCCCAGACAATGAACATCATTCTTGGCTTTGTGCAAACTGATGGAGTAAGAAAATCTCTTTTTGAATTGCTTCCCTATTGGGCTGTAAAATCACCTCTCAACAGATTGTTTTCATGTGAATAATACATGGAAAAATCTAGAATCCTATACAGTGCCAGAGGATTTTACGGGAATGTTGGTTGTCTGTGGTCAGAGAGTTTGCACCATGAAATTGCTTTAGCTTCAAACCAACAGAAATAATGAGTGGAAAGGTTGAGCATTAAACATTTCCTGTTCTTTCCAGGTCAATATTTATATTTACACACGCAAATAGACTTTGCTTTGGCAGTGTGTATCAGAAAACACTGGCTCCACACGTGTTCCCTTCCTCTTTTTTGATCTGCGATAACTGCAAAGGAAATATCAGGAAGACAAACACATCACATGTGTGGGTAGCTTTATCTAATTTCTAATCATTTTGGAACAAGCCCTTTAGCAGAACTGTCTGAGCAGCATTGCGCTTAGGTCGCCGGGTGGAAAAAATGAAGGTTCTTCTCTTTGCTTTATCCTGGTTGGTGGTACGGCAAGGACACCAGAGAGAGAGAGCCGAGCTGACCTAACACAAGAGCATCTGGACGACCACAGGAATTGAAGCCTCAATTTGTTTCGTAAACAAAGCGGCAGCTTAGTGACACTTTATGGCCTTCTGGTTCCTCCCCACCCCGCTGGCTCCTGATCCTTTCAGGGAAAATACTCCTCTGAAATCACCCATTTGGTATGCAGGATAGGATTCCGTGGATGGAGTCTCTTCAGATTTCAATGAAAGAATTAATGACTTATGGATAGAGAGATTAGGCCAGAGGTAAGCAGGATAAAATGTTTCATAACAGCAGCGAAGAGTGCTCCCAAACTGAAGTGAGTCTCACTGCTGTTTACTTTCCTGCCCTGTGCCAGTCTTGGTTGAAACCCTGGGCACAGAGTTGCAGAGAGGGAAGCAGAAGAGAAGGGAACTATTAATATAGTATAAGTGGTAAGAAGGGCTTTCCTTGGGGAGCTCCAAACTCCAGGGTAGGTCTCTATGGGGAGCAATCAATAGCACAGTCTTTGGCATCAGACAGTACGTGTGTGTGCATAGTCACTCAGTCATGTCCAGCTCTTTGCAACCCTTTGGGCTGTAGCCTTCCAGGCTTCTCTGTCCATGGGATTTTTCAGGCAGGAATATTGGAGTGGGTTGCCATTTTCTGCTCTAGGGGATCTTTCCAACCCAGGGACCGAACCTGTGTCTCCTGCACTGAGGCAGGTTCTTTACCCACCGAGCCATCAGGGAAGCCAGGCATGAGAAAGACAGGAGTCTGAATTCCATTTAACCCTGGCAAGTCATTTCGGATCCTGGTAAATTACCTATTGAGTAAGAAGTACTCATTGCAGCTCTTGACATTAGCAAGCCTGCAATAATTGATACAACAGAAAAATGGGTTGAGCAATGGTTGGCCATAGAAACAATCATGAAAAAAGTTATCTAAGTGTGTGGGGAGGGACAGATTCCAGGCTAATAATCCAATTGGTCTTCAATGTCCCCAGTAGCACATGAGAGTATTTACAGGGTTATGGTTCAAAATGGGAAAGAAAATGAAATTAAAACATGCAATAGAGAGACTGGGAGAAAGGAGGCGAAATAAAAGCTGAGCAAAGAAGACAGATTCCACTATGACTACTTCAGAACCATGCAACTGGCCTGTTGCCCTAATGATCTGGCTCTTCTCTGGGACCAATCTGATTCTGCATTTAAAAGTACTAGAAAACAACAACAAAATTCTGTAAAGCAATTATCCTTCAATTAACAAATAATAAAAAATTAAAGAGAAAAACTCAAAAAATACTAGTCTGCTCTAAATATTGTATGATATCACTTATAAGTGGAATCTAAAAAAATGATACAAATGAATTTATTTACAAAACAGAAATAGATGCACAGACATGCAAAACACACACTGTTACCAAAGAGGATACCAGGGAAAAATTTGGAGTTTAGGATTAACAAATACACACTACTCTATATAAAATAAACAACAAGGACCTACTGCCTAAGACAGGAAACTATATTCAATATCTTATAATAACCTATAATGGAAAAGAATCTGAAAAAGAGTATATATATGCACAAATATATCATCTGAATCACTATGCTGTATGCTTGAAACTAACACAACACTGTAAATAATACTTCCATAGAATGGTTACAAAATAAAAACTATAAACAGTTTTTCACTGGAAAAGACCCTGATGCCTGGAAAGATTCAAGGCAGGAGGAGAAGGGACGACAGAGGATGAGATAGTTGGATGGCATCACCGACTCAATGGACATGAGTTTGAGCAAACTCCAGGAGATGGTGAAGGACAGGGA
>SJYX01006257.1:691371-701737 GCA_006410675.1 Oreotragus oreotragus | reverse complement strand
TTCCCGACCCAGGGATTGAACCCAGGTCTCCCGCATTCCAGGCAGACGCTTTAACCTCTGAGCCACCAGAGAAACCCTAAAATTTATTACAAGATTGAAACCCACTCCAGTATTCTTGCCTGGAAAAGCCCCATGGACAGAAGAAGCTAGTGGGCTATGGTCTATGGTGTGGCAAAGAGACGAACATGACTGAGCATGCACAAACACATACACACACAATAGGTATAATTCCTGTGCTATACAATATAATCTGCTGCTATCCACTATATACATAATCATTTGTATCTCTTACTGCCATACTCCTAATTTGTCCCTTCTCTCATCTTCTGACGCTTGTCTTCTATATCTGTGGGTCTGCTTGTGTTATGCACATACATTTATTTGTATTATTTTAAAAATTCTTTATATAAATGATATATAGTATTTTTGTCTGTCTGACTTAATTCACTGAGTGTGATATTTTCTAGGGCCATCCACGTTGCTGAAAATGGCATCAATTTATTCTTTTATGGCTGTGTAATACTCTATTTTATATATACACTCATCACATCTTCTTTTTTCATTTATCTGCTGATGGGCCCCTGGCTAGCTTCGACATTTTGGCAAGTGTATGTAGAGCTTCTATGGACGTTGAAGTGTATGTATCTTTTTGTTTTAGTGTTTTTTTTTTTTTTTTTNTGCTGAAAATGGCATCAATTTATTCTTTTATGGCTGTGTAATACTCTATTTTATATATACACTCATCACATCTTCTTTTTTCATTTATCTGCTGATGGGCCCCTGGCTAGCTTCGACATTTTGGCAAGTGTATGTAGAGCTTCTATGGACATTGAAGTGTATGTATCTTTTTGTTTTATTTTTTTTTTTTTTTTTCTGGATTTATACCCAAGAGTGGAGTTGGATCATATTCTAGTTCTGTTTGTAACTTTTTGATTAAAATCTATACTATTATGGAATATCCATAATGTTTTCCACAGTGGCTGCTCCTACTTACATCCCCACCAACAGTGTGCAAGAGTTGCCTTTTGTCTATATTCTCTCCAACATTTGTCACTTGTAGACATTTTGATGATAGCCATTGTGACAGATGTGAGGTGATATCTCATAGGGTTTTGATTTGCATTTCTCTAAAAGTGATGTCAATCATATTTTTGTGTGCCCATTAGCCATCTGTATGTCTTCTTTGGAAAAATATCTATTCAGTATTTCTGCCTAGCTTTTTATTTTATTTTTTAAATACTGAGTTGTAAGAACTTTTTATATATTTTGGATATTAATTCCATTGTCAGTCATTTCATTTGCAAACAGTGTCTCCCACTTCATAAGTCTCTTCTCATTTTGTCAGTGATCTCCTTGGCTGTCCAAAAGCTTCTAAGTTTAATTAGGTACCTTTTTTGTTTGTTTGTTTGTTTGTTTTTGCCTTGGAAGACAAACTCAAAAGATTTTGCTAATATATTTATGGTAAAGTATTCTGCCTATGTTCTCTTCTAGGAGCTTTAATGGTTTCAGGTCTTTAATCACTTTGGGGTTTATTTTTGTATACTGTATGGAGAAAGGTTCTAACCTCATTGTTTTGCATGTGGTTGTTCAGTTTTCCCAGCACCACTTACTGAAGAGGGCATTGCTTCTTTATTATCTTTTCTCTTGTCTCCTTTTTTATAGATTAATTGATCATAACTATGTGTGTTTATTTCTAAATTTTACATTCTGTTCCATAGATCTATGGGTCTATTTTTGTGTCAGTATCATGCTGTCTTGATTATCATAGCTTGGAAGTATAGTCTGAAGTCAGGAAGCATGATAACTATAGCTTTGTTCTTTCTCAAGATTGTTTCAGCAAACCAGGATCTTTTGTACTTTAAGTTTTTTTTTTTTTTTTTTAAGTTCTTTGNTCTTGATTATCATAGCTTGGAAGTATAGTCTGAAGTCAGGAAGCATGATAACTATAGCTTTGTTCTTTCTCAAGATTGTTTCAGCAAACCAGGATCTTTTGTACTTTAAGTTTTTTTTTTTTTTTTTAAGTTCTTTGAGAAATGCAATGGGTGTTTTGATAGGATTGAATATGGAAGTCACTCTAGATGGTATAAGGATTTAAATGCTATTAATTATTTCAATGCCAGAGAACAGGATATATTTTCCATTTCTTTGTATCATCTTTAGTTTCCTTCGTAAGTATTTTATAGTTTTCAGAGTATAGGGCTTTCACCTCCTTGATTTAAGTTTATTCCTAAGTATTTTATTCTTTTTAAATGAGCTTTTTCCCCTACTTACTCTTCTTGATGTTATTAACATATAGAAAAGCAACAGATTTCTGTATATTAATCTTGTATTCTGCAAGTTTACTGAATACATTCAGCTGTTCTAACAGTCTTGAGGTAGAGACTTCAGGGTTCTCTATATATCTGCCATCTGCAAATACTGACACTTTTATTTCTTGCCTTCCAATTTGGATGCCTTTTATTTCTTTCTGATTGCTGTAATTAGGTCTTCAAATAATATGTTAAATAGAAGTGGTAAGAGTGGCCTCCCTTCACTTTTTTTCTCTTAATTTAAAGGATTTCAGCTTTTCACCATTGAGTATAATGCTAGCTGTGGGTTTATTATAAATGGCCTTTATTATGCTGAGATGTGTTTGCTGTCTACCCACTTTGATGAGAGTTTTTGGATGTTGAATGTCAGTTGTTTTTTTCTGAAATAGATGTGTTATTTTTATTCTTTATTTTTGGACATACTGTATTACATTGAAGTGAAGTGAAGTGGCTAAGTCGTGTCTGACTCTTTGCAACCTCATGGACTGTGACCTACCAGGCTCCTCCACCCATGGGGTTTTCCCAGCAAGATGCTGGAGTGGGCTGCCATTTCCTTCTCCAGGGCATATTCCCCGCAAGGATTAAACCCGGTTCTCCCACATTGTAAGCAAACGGCTTACCATCTAAGCCATCAGTGAATGAGGATTGTATCACATTGATTGATTTGCAACTGTTGGACCAGTTTTGTGTCCTTGAAATAAATCCAACTTGATCATGGTATGTAATATTTTTTTATGTATTGTTGGAATCAGTTTGCTAATATTTTGTTGAGGATTTTTATATCTATCTTCTTCAAAGATATTGGCCTGTAATTTTTTTTTTCTCTTTGTCTTCTTTTCGTATCTATGCAATGCTTGAGTAGTAGAACAGATTTGGGAGTGTTTTGTCCTCCGGTTTTATCCTCTTTCCCTGGTGGCTTGGACAGTAAAGCATCTGCCTACAGTGTGGGAGATCTGGGTTCTATCCCTGGGTCAGGAAGATTCCCTGGTGAAGGAAATAGCAGCCCACTCCAGCGTTCTTGCCTGGAAAATCCCATGGACAGAGGAGCCTGGTAGGCTACAGTCCATGGTGTCACAAAGAGTTGTCCACTGAACCATTTCACTTCACTTTATCCTCTCCAGTTTAGGGGGATAGTGAGAGAAGAATAGGTAGTTGTTCTTTATATATTTGATATAATCCCCCAGAAGGCATTTGGTCCTGGACCTTTGTTTTTAGGAAGTTTATTTTATTATAAATTCAATTTCACTACTAGTGATTGACCTGTTCAACTTGTCTTTTCCTTCTTGATTCAGTAGCTTATATCTTTCTAGAAATTTGTCCATTTCTTCTAGATTTTCCAACTTTTGACATATAATTGTTTGTATTACTTTCCTATGATATTTCATATCTCTGTGGCATTGGTTGCTTTTTGTTTTTCCTCTTTCTTTTTTTTTTTTTTTAAATTTGGATCCTCTCTTTTCTTCTTGGTGAGCTTGGCTAAAATTCTATCAATTTTGTTTGTCTTTTCAGAAAAACAGCTTTGAGTTTATTGATCCTTTCTATTATTTTTTTTGGACCTTTATTATTTATTTTATTAAAACTTTTAAATAAAAGGTCTCCATTTATATTTCCTCTATGATCTTAATTATTTTCTTCAATCTGCTAACTTTGAACTTTTGTTTTCTTTTAAATCTTTTAGCTAGTTGGTTAGATTTATTTGAGGGTTTTGTTTGTTTCTTGGGGAAAGCCTATACTGCTACAAAATTCATCTTAGAATTACTTTTGCTGCATCCCATAAATTATGGAGTGTTGCATTTCCATTTTCATTTTTCTCTAGATGTTTTCTGATGTTCTCTTTGATTTATTCATTGATTTTTTTTTTTGTAGTAGCATGATGTTTAGTGTCCACATTTGTTCTTTTACAAATTTTCTTTCTGTNGTTTTTTTTTTTTTTTTTAAGTTCTTTGAGAAATGCAATGGGTGTTTTGATAGGATTGAATATGGAAGTCACTCTAGATGGTATAAGGATTTAAATGCTATTAATTATTTCAATGCCAGAGAACAGGATATATTTTCCATTTCTTTGTATCATCTTTAGTTTCCTTCGTAAGTATTTTATAGTTTTCAGAGTATAGGGCTTTCACCTCCTTGATTTAAGTTTATTCCTAAGTATTTTATTCTTTTTAAATGAGCTTTTTCCCCTACTTACTCTTCTTGATGTTATTAACATATAGAAAAGCAACAGATTTCTGTATATTAATCTTGTATTCTGCAAGTTTACTGAATACATTCAGCTGTTCTAACAGTCTTGAGGTAGAGACTTCAGGGTTCTCTATATATCTGCCATCTGCAAATATTGACACTTTTATTTCTTGCCTTCCAATTTGGATGCCTTTTATTTCTTTCTGATTGCTGTAATTAGGTCTTCAAATAATATGTTAAATAGAAGTGGTAAGAGTGGCCTCCCTTCACTTTTTTTCTCTTAATTTAAAGGATTTCAGCTTTTCACCATTGAGTATAATGCTAGCTGTGGGTTTATTATAAATGGCCTTTATTATGCTGAGATGTGTTTGCTGTCTACCCACTTTGATGAGAGTTTTTGGATGTTGAATGTCAGTTGTTTTTTTCTGAAATAGATGTGTTATTTTTATTCTTTATTTTTGGACATACTGTATTACATTGAAGTGAAGTGAAGTGGCTAAGTCGTGTCTGACTCTTTGCAACCTCATGGACTGTGACCTACCAGGCTCCTCCACCCATGGGGTTTTCCCAGCAAGATGCTGGAGTGGGCTGCCATTTCCTTCTCCAGGGCATATTCCCCGCAAGGATTAAACCCGGTTCTCCCACATTGTAAGCAAACGGCTTACCATCTAAGCCATCAGTGAATGAGGATTGTATCACATTGATTGATTTGCAACTGTTGGACCAGTTTTGTGTCCTTGAAATAAATCCAACTTGATCATGGTATGTAATATTTTTTTATGTATTGTTGGAATCAGTTTGCTAATATTTTGTTGAGGATTTTTATATCTATCTTCTTCAAAGATATTGGCCTGTAATTTTTTTTTTCTCTTTGTCTTCTTTTCGTATCTATGCAATGCTTGAGTAGTAGAACAGATTTGGGAGTGTTTTGTCCTCCGGTTTTATCCTCTTTCCCTGGTGGCTTGGACAGTAAAGCATCTGCCTACAGTGTGGGAGATCTGGGTTCTATCCCTGGGTCAGGAAGATTCCCTGGTGAAGGAAATAGCAGCCCACTCCAGCGTTCTTGCCTGGAAAATCCCATGGACAGAGGAGCCTGGTAGGCTACAGTCCATGGTGTCACAAAGAGTTGTCCACTGAACCATTTCACTTCACTTTATCCTCTCCAGTTTAGGGGGATAGTGAGAGAAGAATAGGTAGTTGTTCTTTATATATTTGATATAATCCCCCAGAAGGCATTTGGTCCTGGACCTTTGTTTTTAGGAAGTTTATTTTATTATAAATTCAATTTCACTACTAGTGATTGACCTGTTCAACTTGTCTTTTCCTTCTTGATTCAGTAGCTTATATCTTTCTAGAAATTTGTCCATTTCTTCTAGATTTTCCAACTTTTGACATATAATTGTTTGTATTACTTTCCTATGATATTTCATATCTCTGTGGCATTGGTTGCTTTTTGTTTTTCCTCTTTCTTTTTTTTTTTTTTAAATTTGGATCCTCTCTTTTCTTCTTGGTGAGCTTGGCTAAAATTCTATCAATTTTGTTTGTCTTTTCAGAAAAACAGCTTTGAGTTTATTGATCCTTTCTATTATTTTTTTTGGACCTTTATTATTTATTTTATTAAAACTTTTAAATAAAAGGTCTCCATTTATATTTCCTCTATGATCTTAATTATTTTCTTCAATCTGCTAACTTTGAACTTTTGTTTTCTTTTAAATCTTTTAGCTAGTTGGTTAGATTTATTTGAGGGTTTTGTTTGTTTCTTGGGGAAAGCCTATACTGCTACAAAATTCATCTTAGAATTACTTTTGCTGCATCCCATAAATTATGGAGTGTTGCATTTCCATTTTCATTTTTCTCTAGATGTTTTCTGATGTTCTCTTTGATTTATTCATTGATTTTTTTTTGTAGTAGCATGATGTTTAGTGTCCACATTTGTTCTTTTACAAATTTTCTTTCTGTCTTTGATTTTTTGTTTCATGCTTTTGCAGTTGGAATAAATTCTTGGTATAATTTCTATCCTCTGAAATAATTTCCTGAGACTCATTTTGTTGCCTACTGTGTTATCTGTACTGTAGAACATTTCATGTGCACTTGAAAAGAATGTTTATTCTGCTTTTGGGGGATGTAGTATCTTATAGAGTCCATCTGGTCAATTGTGTCATTTAAGACCACTGCTTTGCCTATTTTTTTTTCTGGATGACCTGTCCACTGATAAGCAGAATGTTAAATTCCTCTACTATTATTGTATACTTGTCAATTTATCCCTTTATGTTTATTCAGTTCAGTTCTGTCACTCAGTCATGTCTGACTTTTTGTGACCCCATGAACCACAGCATGCCAGGCCTCCCTGTCCATCACCAGCTCCTGGAGTCCACCCAAACCCATGTCCATTGAATCAGTGATGCCATCCAACCATCTCATCCTTGACTGTCCCCTTCTCTTCCTGCCCTCAATTTTCCCAGCATCAGGGTCTTTTCAAATGAGTCAGCTCTTCACATCAGGTGGCCAAAGTGTTGGAGTTTCAGCTTCAGCATCAGTCCTTCCAATGAATGTTCAGGACTGATTACTTTAGGATGAACTGGTTGGCTCTCCTTACAGTCCAAGGTACTCTCAAGAGTCTTCTCCAAAACAACAGTTCAAAAGCATCAATTCTTCTAGGCTCAGCTTTCTTTATAGTCCAATTCTCACATCCATACATGACCACAGGAAAAACCATAACCTTGACTAGATGGACCATTGTTGACAAAGTAATGTCTCTGCTTTTCAAAATGCTGTCTAGGTTGGTCATAACTTTCTTTCAAGGAGTAAGCATCTTTTAATTTCATGGCTGCAATCATCATCTGCAGTGATTTTGGAGCCAAGAAAAATAAAGTCAGCCACTGTTTCCTCATCTATTTGCCATGAAATGATGGGACTGGATGCCATGATCTTAGTTTTCTGAATGTTGAGTTTTAAGCCAAATTTTTCACTCTCCTCTTTTACTTTCATCAAGAGGTTCTTTAGTTCTTCTTCATTAGTATTATGGAGAAGGCAATGGTAACCCACTCCGGTATTCTTGCCTGGAAAATACCGTGGACAGAGGAGCCTGGTAGGCCGCAGTCCATGGGGTCGTGAAGAGTCGGACACGACTGAGTGACTTCACTTTCACTTCACTTTCATGCATTGGTGAAGGAAATGGCAACCCACTCTAGTGTTCTTACCTGGAGAATCCCAGGGATGGCGGAGCCTGGTGGGCTGCCATCTATGGGGTCGCACAGAGTTGGACATGACTGAAGTGACTCAGCAGCAGCAGCATTAGTATTAGCTTTATATATTTAGGTGTTCCTGTATTTGGTGTAATGTCCTCTTAGTATTGGTCTCTTTTTCATTAGATAATGGCTTCCCCAATAGCTCAGTTGGCAAAGAATCCAATTGCAGTGCAGGAGACCCTGGTTCAATTCCTGGGTCAGAAAGATCCCCTGGAGAAGGGATAGGCTCCCCACTCCAGTGTTCTTGGGCTTCCCTTGTGGCTCACCTTATAAAGAATCTGCCTGCAATGTGGGAGACCTGGGTTCAATCCCTTGGTAGGGAAGATTTCTTGGAGAAGAGAAAAGCTACCCACTCCAGAATTCTGGCCTGGAGAATTCCATGAACTATGTAGTCCATTGGATCACAGAGTCAGACATGCTGAGTGACTTTCACGTTCACTTTGTCCTTTGCTGTGGCCTTCGCTTTAAAGTTTATTTTGTCTGTTAAGAATTTTGCTACCTCTGCTTTCTTACCATTTTCATTTGTATGAAATATTTATTTTTGTTTTTCTGTTTCCTCACTTTCAGGCTGTGTTTGTCTTTTACCCTGAAGTGGTCTCTTGTAAGCAGCATATTTAAATTTTATGGGTGTTTTTGTTTGTTTGTTGTTTATGTAATGAAACAACTTGTGTTTAGCTCATTGACATTTAGAGTAATTATTGACAGGTATATTATTGCCATTTTATTACTAGTTTTCTGGTTGTTTTGGTAGCTCTCTTTTCAATTACTGTCTTGGTTTCTTCTCTTGTTGTTAGATTATTTTTTTAGTAGTTTGTTTTTGGGTTTGTATAGCTATTGTAGGTTTTTGATTTTTGGTTAACATGAGATTTTTATATGTTGACCTATAATATCAATAACCTCGGATATGCAGATGACACCACCCTTATGGCAGAAAGTGAAGAGGAACTAAAAAGCCTCTTGATGAAACTAAAAGAGGAGAGTGAGAAAGTTGGCTTAAAGCTCAGCATTCAGAAAACGACGATCATGGCATATGATCACATCACTCCATGGGAAATACATGGAGAAACAGTGGAAACATTGTCAGACTATTTTTTTGGACTCCAAAATCACTGCAGATGGTAATTGCAGCCATGAAATTAGAAGACGCTTACTCCTTGGAAGAAAAGTTATGACCAAACTAGATAGCATATTCAAAAACAGAGACATTACTTTGCTGACTAAGATCCGTCTAGTAAAGGCTATGGTTCTTCCAGTAGGCATGTATGGATGTGAGAGTTGGACTTCGAAGAAAGCTGAATGTGGAAGAATTGATGCTTTTGAACTGTGATGTTGGAGAAGACTCTTGAGAGTCCCTTGGACTGCAAGGAGATCCAACCAGTCCATTCTGAAGGAGATCAACCCTGGGATTGCTTTGGAAGGAATGATGCTAAAGCTGAAACTCCAGTACTTTGGCCACCTCATGCGAAGAGTTGATGCATTGGAAAAGACTTTGATGCTGGGAGGGATTGGGGGCAGGAGAAGAAGGGGACAACAGAGGATGAAATGGCTGGATGGCATCACGGACTCGATGGACACGAGTCTAAGTGAACTCCGGGAGTCGGTGATGGACAGGGAGGCCTGGTGTGCTGCAATTCATGGGGTTACAAAGAGTCGGACACGACTGAGAGACTAAACTGAACTGAACTGATAACTATATCTACTTGTTTTAAACTGATGGTTATTTTAATGATACGGCGACCTCCGAGATCTACACTTATTTATTCCTCTCACCACATTTTATTATTTCAGTGTCATATTTTATACTTTTATACTTGTGCCTTAATTGTTTATTGTAGTTATATTTTCTTTTCTTTTTTTTTTTTGTATTCCTCATACCGGTTTACCTAAGTGTTTAATCTTCAATTCTTATAGTAGGTTGGGCCTCAGTCCTATATATTTGCCTTTCTTAGAGGGATTTTTCATTTTGTATAGTTTTTTACTTCATTTCAATTTTTTTNTTGGGGGCAGGAGAAGAAGGGGACAACAGAGGATGAAATGGCTGGATGGCATCACGGACTCGATGGACACGAGTCTAAGTGAACTCCGGGAGTCGGTGATGGACAGGGAGGCCTGGTGTGCTGCAATTCATGGGGTTACAAAGAGTCGGACACGACTGAGAGACTAAACTGAACTGAACTGATAACTATATCTACTTGTTTTAAACTGATGGTTATTTAAGTTCAGACACATTCTAAGAGATCTACACTTATTTATTCCTCTCACCACATTTTATTATTTCAGTGTCATATTTTATACTTTTATACTTGTGCCTTAATTGTTTATTGTAGTTATATTTTCTTTTCTTTTTTTTTTTTGTATTCCTCATACCGGTTTACCTAAGTGTTTAATCTTCAATTCTTATAGTAGGTTGGGCCTCAGTCCTATATATTTGCCTTTCTTAGAGGGATTTTTCATTTTGTATAGTTTTTTACTTCATTTCAATTTTTTTAAAATTTTTTTAAATTTATTTATTTTTTTACTTTACAATACTGTATTGGTTTTGCCATACATTGACATGATTCCACCACATGTGTACATGAGTTCCCAACCCTGAACCCCCCCTCCCACCACCCTCCCCATATCATCTCT
>SJYX01006257.1:672068-691356 GCA_006410675.1 Oreotragus oreotragus | reverse complement strand
TTTTACTTTACAATACTGTATTGGTTTTGCCATACATTGACATGAATGCACCACAGGTGTACATGAGTTCCCAACCCTGAACCCCCCCTCCCACCACCCTCCCCATATCATCTCTCTGGGTCATCCCAGTGCACCAGCCCCAAGCATCCTGTATCCTGTATCGAACCTAGACTAGCGATTCATTTCTTACATGATAGTATACATGCTTCAATGCCATTCTCCCAAATCATCCCACCCTCTCCGTCTCCCACAGAGTCCAAAAGTCTGTTCTTTACATCTGTGTCAATTTAGAAAAGACCTTTAAACATTCCTTTTCGGATAGATTCAGTATTGATGAATTCTGTTAGTTTTTGCTTCTCTGAGAAAGTCTTTATCTCTCTTTCTATTCTAAATGATAATCTTGATGAATAGAGTATTCTCAGTCACAGGTTTTTCACTTTCAACACTTTGAATATATCATGCCCATCCTTTTTGACCTGCAACATTTCTACAAAGAAATCGATTGATAGCCTTATGGAAATTCCTTGTGTAGGACTCTTTGTTTTTCTTTTTCATACATTATAATTCTCTTTATATCTTTAATTTTGCCATTTTAATTATGATATGTCTTGATATTTATCCGTTTTGGTTCATCTTGTTTGGGACCCTTTGTTCTTCTTATACCTGGGTATCTGTTTCCTTCTTCACATTTTGGATGTGTTTAGCAATAATTCCCTCAAATACATTTTTAATCATCTTCTCTCTTTTTCTTCTGGAACCCCTATAATAAGAATTTGGAATAATTAATGTTATCCCAGTTGCTATGTTTAGTTGCTAATTGGTATCCAACTCTTTGCAACCCCATAGACTGTAGTTTACCAGACTCTTCTGTGCATGGGATTTCCCAGGCAAAAAAACTGGAGTGGGTTTCCATTTCCTTTTCCAGGGGATTTTCCTGAGCCAGAGGGTGAACACATGTCTCCTGCATTGGCAGGTTGTTGTTGTTTATTTTTTTTATTTTTATTTTTTTAACCACTGAGCACCAGCTCAATGTTATATCAGAGATCACTTAACATGCTTTCACTGTTTGTTTATTTTTGGTCATTGCTCTGATTGGGTAATTTCCATTAATCTAGCTTTTGATGAATTATGTGTTCTTATGTATCTCTTAGTCTACTATTCATTTCTTCTAGACTTTTTTTAAGCTATTGAAATCCTCATGTTTAATTGAGGCTTTCTTATATTTTCTATTTCCTTGTTATAATATTCAGTGATTATATAAATTCTTTTTCTTAATATAGTTAACATTGTTATTACTGATTTTTTTGAATTCTTTATCTGGTAAATTATTCATTTCTGCTTCATTTTCCCCCCAAGTATTTTATCTTGTTATTTCATTTATAAGTAGCCCTTCTCAATTTTCATTTTGCTTAACTTTCTCTGCCTCTATGAATTTAAATGAAACTATTACCTATTTCATGTTGAAAGAGTATTTTGTATTTAGAAATGTCCTTATGCAAACTGAATGTGTCTGATGTCTTAGGTGGGAGAGCTGGTGTTGACACAGATGCCAGTCACATGTTTCCTCAGAGTGTGCAGGCAGGTATCACCATGGCAGGAGATGGGACTGGAGATAGAAGGAGAAGAGCTGGTGCACACTGTTAGACAGAACTTTTTTTTTTTTTCTCATTGGCTATTACCATACTGTCATGGGCACAATCTTATCTTAAGTTGCTGTAGAAGAAGCACTGACAGTCAGGATCAAGTTTGCACTGTGGCCTTTAAATATGTGTTGTTCTGCCTATTCCTACATGAGGATCTTTACCTCAGAGAAGAGTGCTTTTGTGTAATCTGCTTTTTTTTCTGAGTCTCCTCCCAAGAATATACATAGATCCTAACCCAATCACTTTTCTTCCCTTCCTATCGATTTATGTGTGTATCTTTCTTACAGACTTGGTTTATCTGGAATCCTGCCAGTTTCCAGTTAGTTTTTAGTAAGAATTTTTTCATATTTATACATCTAAATTTTTGATGTGTTCAGGAAGGGAGATAAGCTCCACACTCCCTTATTCTGCCTTTTTGATCTCCCTCTCTACGTATAATGGTTTGACTTACATACATTGTGAAATACTTATCACGATGTGTTTGGTGAAATCCCATCATCTCATGCTGCTGCTGCTACTGCTGCTAAGTCAATTCAGTCGTGTCCGAGTCTGTGTGACCCCATAGACGGGGGCCCACTGTCTCTGGGATTCTCCCAGCAAGAACACTGGAGTGGGTTGCCATTTCCTTCTCCAATGCATGAAAGTGAAAAGCGAAATGAAGTTGCTCAGCCGTGTCCGACTCTTAGCAACCCCATGGACTGCAGCCTACCAGGATCCTCCATCCATGGGATTTTCCAGGCAAGAGTACTGGAGTGGGGTGCCATTGCCTTCTCTGATCATCTCATACACACAAAATTAAAGAAATAGAAAAAAAACATTTTCCTCGTGGTGAAAATTCTTAACTCTCTTAAGATTTACTTTCTTAACAACTTTCATTTGTAACATATAGCAGTATTAATTATATGTATTTTACATTATGTCTCTCAATTCAGTTCAGTTGCTCAGTCGTGTCTGACTCTTTGTGACTCCATGGACTGCAACATGCCAGGCTTCCCTGTCCATCACCAACTCCCGGAGTTTACTCAAATTCACGTCCACTGAGTCAGTGATGCTATCCAACCATTTCATCCTCTGTCACCCCCTTCTCCTCCTGCCTTCAATCTTTCCCAGCAGCAGGATCTTTTACAATGAGACAGTTCTTCACATAAGGTGGCCAAAGTATTGGAGTTTCAACGTAAGCATCAGTCCTTCCAATGAATATTCAGGACTGATATCCTTTAGGATGGACTGGTTGGATCTCCTTGCAGTCCAAGGGACTCTCATGAGTCTTCTCCAACACCACAGTTCAAAAGCATCAATTATTCAGAGCTCAGCTTTCTTTATAGTCACTTACTGTATATGTAGAAGTTTGTATCTTTTCACTGCCTCTGTCCAGTTCCCCCTCCTCGTACATCTGATTATCACAAACCTGATCTCTCCTTCTGAGTTTTTTTTTTTTTTAAAGTATACTACATTTCCAGCACTTTCTTAGTTTCTTTTACACAACACAGTGATTTGATATTTCAATACATCTCAAAGTAACTACCTTGATAAGTCCTGTTATGCTATGTCAACAAAGATACTGCATATTTTTAAACTTTAATCTTAAATTTAACTTTAAATTTCATGTCCATGACTCATTTATTTTATAGCTGGAAATCTGTAACTTTTGATCTTCCTCATCTATTTCTTTCTCCCTTCCAATCCATCCCCTCTAGCAACCACCTGTTTATTTTCTGTATCTTTAACTGTGTTTCTGTTTTTTCTTTTTTTTTTTTAATTGGTTCATTTATTTGTATTTTTTTAAGATACCATATATAAGTGAAATCATAAAGTATTTGTTTTTCTTTGTCTGATTTATTTCCCTTTAGCATAATACCCTCTAGGTCCATCCATGTTGTTGCAAATGGCAAGATTTCATTCTTTTTGTGAATTACACTGTATATGTACAGCAGATCTTCTTTATGCACTCATTAACTGATGGGCATTTAGGTTGTTTCTATATATTATCTATTGTGAGTAATGTTGGAATGACACAAACAGATGGAAAGAGATGCCATACTCATGGTTTGGGGAAAAAAATAATATTGTTAAAATGACCATACTACAATGCAAGCTACAGATTCAGTACAATGCCTATCAAAATTCCAATTACATTTTTCATAGAGCTAGAACAAATAATCTGAAAACTTGTGTGGAAACACAAAAGATTCTGAATAACTAAAGCGATCTTGAGGAAGAACAAAGCTGAAGATAGTATACCTCCTGACTTTAAACTATACTATAAAGTTACAGGAATCAAGTATGGTACTAGCATAAAAGCAAACACATAGCTCATAGGAACAGAAGAAAATGAAATCACACTTACAAGGGCAGTTAATCTATGCCAACAGAACAAGAATAGGCAATGGAGGAAAGACAGTCTCTATAAAAATGACATTGAAAAAACTGGACAGCTATGTGCAAAAGAATCATATTGAGCTAATCTCTCACACCATACACACAAAAAAAATAAATTCAAAATGGATTAAAGTCTCAAATGTAAGACTTGAACCCATAAAGATTCTAGAAAAAAAATGGACAACATGATTTTAAACATTGTTTTTTATTAATGTTTTTGGCTATTCTCTGCAGGCAAGGGAAACAAAAGCAAAATATAACTACTGAGAATACATCAAATTAAAAAGCTTTTGCACAATAAGGGGGAGAAAGTACAAAAAAATGAAAATAATTCCAATTGACTGGGAGAAGATATTTGCAAATAATATATCATAATGGGTTAACATCCAAAATATGCAAATAATTCATAAACTTCAAATTAAAAGGGCTTCTTTTTTTTTAGGTTACCATTAGTTATTTATTTTATTTTATTTTTATTTTACTTTACAATACTGTATTGGTTTTGCCATACATCAACATGAATCCACCACGGGTNTAATTCCAATTGACTGGGAGAAGATATTTGCAAATAATATATCATAATGGGTTAACATCCAAAATATGCAAATAATTCATAAACTTCAAATTAAAAGGGCTTCTTTTTTTTTAGGTTACCATTAGTTATTTATTTTATTTTATTTTTATTTTACTTTACAATACTGTATTGGTTTTGCCATACATCAACATGAATCCACCACGGGTGTACATGAGTTCCCAGTCCTGAACCCTCCTCCCACCTCCCTCCCCACATAGCTCGGTTGGTAAATAATCTTCCTGCAATGTGAGAGACCTGAGTTTGATCCCTGTGTTGGGAAGATCCCCTGGAGAAGGGAAAAGCTAACTACTCCAGTATTCTGGCCTGGAGAATTCCATGGACTGTTTAGTCCAGGGGTCACAAAGAGTCGGACATGATTAAGTGACTTTCATTTTCAATTTCAAATTTAAAAAAAAAAAAAAGGCAACTAAAATACTGGCAGAGGATCTGAATAGACTTTTTCTCAAAAAGATATACAAGTGGCCAACAGGCATATGAAAAGATTTTCAACATCATTAATCATCAGGGAAATGCAAATCAAAACCACAATGGGATATCACCTCCAATGTCAGAATGGCTATTATCAAAAAGATAGCAAGTAACAAATATTGATGAGGATTTGGAGAAAAAGGAACCCTTGTGCACTGTTGGGGGGAAAGTAAATTGGTGCAACCACTATGAAAAACAGATAGCGATTTCACAAAATATTAAAAATACAACTGCCATATGATCCATATGATATATAGTCTTGGATATTCATCCAAAGAAAATAAAAGCACTGATTAAGGAAGATATATACCAGTTTAGTTTTAAAAGCATTTGTAGAATTTTTCTGTCTTCTCCACATGTATGCCATCAGTAGTCAACCAGTGTTTTGTTTTGTATCATAATTTGGCTCTTGATTCAATGCATGTGCAGGTCAATAATGAACCTAGAACTTTATACACAGATTTGGGGCTCGTTTACTCTATCATATTCCTCTACATGACTCCTGTTCTCTCTCAAGTTTCTAGCAGCTCCTCTCTCAGGTCTTCTGACTTTAAAATCAGGATTTTAGGTTTGCTGTGCTATTTTACAAGGTGTCCCTGGTGGCTCAGTGGTAAAGAAACTACCTGCAATGCAGAAGCAGCAGGAGACCTGGGTTCAATCCCTGGGTCAGAAAGATCTCCTGGAAGAGGACAGGACAACCCACTCCAGTTTTCTTGCCTGGAGAATCCCATGGACAGAGGAGCTTGGTGGGCTACAGTCTGCTGCTGCTGCTGCTGCTAAGTCTTGTGCATGTCCAACTCTGTGCAACCACGTAAGACAGCAGCCCACCAGGCTCCTGTGTCCTTGGGATTCTCCAGGCAAGAACACTGGAGTGAGTTGTCATCTCCTTCACCAATGCATGAAGGTGAAAAGTGAAAGTGAAGTCGCTCAGTCGTGCCTGACTCTTAGCGACCCCATGAACTGCAGCCTACCAGGCTCCTCCGGCCATGGGATTTTCCAGGCAAAAGTACTGGAGTAGTTGCCATTGCCTTCTCCCGGGCTACAGTCTACAGGATCTCAAAAAATTAGACACAATTGAAGCAATTAAGCATGCTTTCATATGTCATTTCATTCTTGCTATGACTTGGTTCACCATGGGAGCACCATTATTGAAGAGACTGTCTTTTCTCCATTGTATATTCCTACCTCTTTTGTCTTAGATTAGGTGATCACAGGTGCATCAGTTTATCTCTGGACTTTGTAGCCTGTTCTATTGATCTGTATCTCTGTTTTTATACTATTACCAAACTGTTAAGTGAATTTAGTTTTATGATAGAGTCTGAAGTCAAGGAGCCTGATTCCCACAGCTCCATTTTTCTTTCTCAAGATAGCTTTGGTTATTCAGTGATTTTTGTGTTTCCATACAAACTATAAGTTTTTGTTGTTGTTGTTCGAATGCTGTGAAAATTGCCATTGACAATTTGATAGGTATAGGGATTGGATTCAATCTGTAAATTTTTTAGGGTGGTATAGTCATTTTGATCAGAGAAGGCAATGGTACCCAACTCCAGTACTCTTGCCTAGAAAATCTCATGGATGGAGAAGCCTGGTAGGCTGCAGTCCATGAGGTCACACATGGTTGGACACAACTGAAGCAACTTAGCAACAGTCACTTTGACAATACTGATTCTTCCAATTCAAGAGCATGATATATATCTCCATCTGTTTCTGTCATTCCTGATTCCATTCAACAGTATCTTATGGTTTTCTGAGTACAGTTGTTTTTACTTTTTATTGTGCTGTACAACATATGTGCATGCAAAGCACCTTCAGCCATTTCAGACTTTATGAGACAGGATCATAGGCAGAGAAAACAATGGCACCCCACTCCAGTGTTCTTGCCTGGAGAATCCCAGGAACAGGGGAGCCTGGTGGGCTGCCATCTATGGGGTCACACAGATTTGGACACGACTGAAGTGACTTAGCAGCAGCATGGACCATAGGCCACCAGCCTCCTCTGTCCATGGGATGCTCCAGACAAGAATACTGAAGGGGTTGCTGTGCCCTTCTACAGGATATCTTCCTGACCCAGGAATTGAACTTGCATCTCTTATGTCTTCTGCACTAGCAGGAAGGATCTGTACTGCTAGTGCCATCTAGGAAGCACAGTTTTGGCTCTTTTACTTCACTTCAGTTTTGCTCAGTCACCCAGTTGTGTCTGACTCCTTGGGACCCCATGGACTGCAACATGCCAGACCTCCCTATTCATCACCAACTCTCAGAGTTTACTCAGACTCATGTTCATTGAGTTGGTGATGCCGTTCAACCATCTCATCCTCTGTCATCCCCTTCTCCTCCTGACTTCAATCTTTCCCAGCATCAGGGTCTTTTCAAATGAGTCAGCACTTTTTGCATCAGGTGGCAGAAGTATTGGAGTTTCAGCTTCAGCATCAGTCTTTCCAATGAACACCCAGGACTGATCTCCTTTAGGATGGACTGGTTGGATCTCCTTGTTGTCTTCTCCAACACCACAGTTCAAAAACATCAATTCTTGAGTGCTCAGCTTTCTTTATAGTCCAACTGTCACATCCACATATGACCACTGGAAATACCATAGCCTTGACTAGACAGACCTTTGTTGGCAAGTAATGTCTCAGCTTTTTTAATATCAAATCTTCAGTGCTCAGCTTTCTTTACAGTCCAACTCTTACATCCATACATGTGTACTGGAGAAACAATAGCTTTGACTAGATGGACCTTTGTCAGCAAAGTAGTGTCTGTGCTTTTTAGTATGGTGTCTAGGTTGGTCATAACTTTTCTACCAAGGTGTAAGCGTCCTTTTATTTCATGGCTGCAGTCACCATCTGCAGTGATTTTGGGGCCCATAAAAAATAAATTCAGCCACAGTTCCCACTGTTTCCCCATTTATTTTTCATGAAGTTATGGGACCAGATGCCATAATCCTAATTTTCTGAGTGTTGAGCTTTAAGCCAACTTTTTCACTCTCCTCTTTCACTTACAACAACAGGCTCTTTAGTTCTTATTCGCTTTCTGCCATAAGGGTGGTATCATCTGCATATCTGAGGTTATTGATATTTCTCCCAGCAATCTTGATTCCAGCTTGTGCTTCATCCAGCCCAGCGTTTCTCATGATGTACTCTGCATGTAAGTTAAATAAGCGGTGACAATATACAGCCTTGATGTACTCCTTTTCCTATTTGGAACCAGTCTTTTGTTCCATGTCCAGTTCTAACTTTTGCTTCCTGACCTGCACACAGATTTCTCAAGCAGCAGGTCAGGTGGTCTGGTAGTCCCGTCTCTTTCAGAATTTTCCACAATTTGTGGTGATCCACATAGTCACAGGCTTTGGCATAGTCAATAAAGCAAAAATATATATGTATTTCCTGGAACTCTCTTTCTTTTTTGATGATCCAACGGACGTTAGCAATTTGATCTCTGGTTCCTCTGTCTATTCTAAGTGCAACTTGAACATCTGGAATTTCACGGTTCACATATTGTTGAAGGCTAGCTTGGAGAATTTTGTGGATTACTTTACTACCGTGTGACATGGGTGCAATTATGAGGTAGTTTGAGCATTCTTTCGTATTGCCTTTCTTGGGGATTGGAAAGAAAACAGACTTATTCCAGTCCTTGGCCACTGCTGAGTTTTCCACGTTTGTTGGCATATGAATACACTTTCCTAAGGCTCACTTGACTTCACATTCCAGGATATCTGGCTGTAGGTGAGTGATCACACCATCGTGATTATCTGAGTCCTGAAGATCTTTTTTGTACAGATCTTCTGTGTATTCTTGCCACCTCTTCTTAATATCTTCTGCTTCTGCTAGGTCCATACCATTTTTGTCCTTTATTGAACCCATCTTTGCATGAAATGTTCCCTTGGTATCTCTAATTTTCTTGAAGAGATGTCTAGTTTTCCCTATTCTATTGTATTCCTCTATTTCTTTTCACTGATAGCTGAGGAAGGGTTTCTTATCTCTCCTTGCTGTTTTTTCGAACTCTGCATTCAAATGGGTATAACTTTCCTTTTCTCCTTTTCTTTTCAGTTCTCGTCTTTTCACAGCTATTTGCAAGGCCTCCTCAGACAGTCATTTTGCTTTTTTGCATTTCTTCTTCTTGGGGATGGTCTTGATCCCTGTCCCCTGTACAATGTACGAACTTCTGTCCATAGATCATCAATCATCAGATCTAGTCCCTTAAATCTGTATATCACTTCCACTGTATAATCATAAAGGATTTGATTTTAGGTCATACCTGTCAGGTCTAGCGGTTTTCCCTACTTTCTTCAATTTAAGTCTGAATTTGGAAATAAGGAGTTCATGATCTGAGCCACTGTCAGCTCCTGGTCTTGTTTTTGCTGACTATATAGAACTTCTCCATCTTTGGCTGCAAAGAATATAATCAATCTGATTTTGGTGTTGGTCATCTGATGATGTTCATGTGTAGAGTCTTCTCTTGTGTTGTTGGAAGAGGGTGTTTGCTATGTCCAATGCATTCTCTTGGTAAAACTCTATTAGCCTTTGTCCTGCTTCATTCTGTACTCCAAGGCGAAATTTGCCTGTTATTCCAGGTGTTTCTTGACTTCCTCGTTTTGCATTCCAGTCCCCTATAATGAAAATGACATCTTTTGGGGGTGTTAGTTCTAAAAGGTCTTGTAGGTCTTCATAGAACCATCACAGGCACAGTCACAGACAAGTAGCCAATCTGATCACATGGACCACAGCCTTGTCTAACTCAATGAAACTAAGCCATGCTGTGTGGGGCCACCCAAGATGGACGGGTCATAGTGTAGAGGTGTGAAAGAATGTGGTTGGCTGGAGAAAAAAATGGCAAACCACTTCAGTATTCTTGCCTTGAGAACTCCATGAACAGTATGGGAAGACAATAAGTTAGCACACTGAAAGATGAATTCCCCTGGTCAGTAGGTACCCAATATGCTACTGGAAATCAGTGGAGAAATAACTCCAGAAAGAATGAAGGAATGAAGCCGAAGCAAAAACAACACCCAGTTGTGGATGTGACTGGTGATGAAAGCAAGGTCCAATGCTGTAAAGAGCAATATTGCATAGGAATGTGGAATATTAGGTCCATGAATCAAGGCAAATTGGGAATGGTCAAACAGGAGATGACAAGAGTGAACGTTGACATTCTAGGAATCAGTGAACTAAAATGGACTGGTAGGGGTAAATTTAACTCAGATGACCATTATATATACTACTGTGAGCAAGAGTCCCTTAGAAGAAATGGAGTAGCCATCATAGTCAACAAAAAAAGTCTGAAATGCAGTACTTGGATGCAATCTCAAAAATGACAGAATGATGTCTGTTCATTTCGAAGGGAAATGATTTAATATCCACTGGAGAGTCCCAGGGACTGGGGAGCCTGGTGGGCTGCTGTCTATGGGGTCTCACAGAGTCAGACAAGACTGAAGTGACTTAGCCCCAAGGAAGCCCAAATATCATGGTAATCCAAACCTGTGCCCCAACCAGTAACACTGAAGAAGCTGAAGTTGAATGGTTCTATGAAGACCTAAACATGTTCATTATGAAGTTCAAAAATGGATTTATATGAGTTTCTGATTTTTTAAAGCATTAATTTAATTAGCCATTCTGCTCTAAGGGATATTGCTACTGAAGACTATTGTTACGTCTGATACAAGCAACTATGCCCTAGATCTTGTAAATTAAATAATTGAGCATACAATGCAAATTAAGTAGCTTAGTTGGGGTTACTGAGGTAATTACTTCTGCTGTGAATGGAAATAAAGTGTGTCAGTCAAATCTTTACTTCCTGAGGCAGGTTTTACCTTCATTATTGGAAGAAAAAAAGACGATATCTTAAAGCAGAAATCAGGAGGGAGAAAAACTAATCTGTTAACTCAAAGACATGCCAGAAAGGTGAACTAATAAAGTATTTCCCATGGCTGACTTAGTATCAGTTGGGGCCCTTATTACAGGAATATTTTGGAAAGCAAGTATGCTTTTCCAGAGGGATTAGATAGTAAATTATATTTGTTTTATGTTTTAAAAATACAGTTTTGTATTAGATGAGTTTTGGCTAAGTTAATCCAGTTGTTAAATCAGGCAAAGAAAAATATATATTTGAATCTTAAGCTAGTAATTTCCAAAATTGAATGTACAAGACAAACCATGGGAATCCAGGAGGAGAATATTATTCATTTATTTGTCAACTACTTAAATGCCTATGACGAGCTAGGGACCAAGGATGAGGCAACAAATAGGAGCAATAAAAGTAGATGAAAATATCTCTTCCCTCAGGAATTTTGCATTCTAATGACAGAAAACAGATTATCAATATAAATACGGATTGCCAGGTTCCTGAAAAGAAACAGTTGGCACAATCAAATGTAAGTAATTAAGGAGAGTTTAATGAAGAGCTATGTATGGAGGGCTAGCCGCAGTTTGAGGCTTCCCAGGTGTTTCAGTGGTAAAGTAGGAACCTGCCTATGAAGGAGATACAGGAGATGCAGGATCCATCCCTGGGTCAGGAAGATCAGGGTTTAAGAGAAAGTAAGAGGAAATGGTGAGCCTCTCTAGGGGCTACCAAGAGTAGGAAGCTACCTCCCTCATGGGAGCAGGTAATGTCCCAAACCATCCCAACAGATGAAGACATAGAAGGACAGCCAACAAGAGGTGTGGCCTCGGGAGAGGAAAACAGCCATTTTCCAAATCATGATCTGCCACGGGCCAGTGTGAGGAACTCCGCCCATGGCAAAAGTCATGATCTCCTTTCCCAGTTTTGAACCAGTCCATTGTCCCATGTCCAGTTCTAACTGTTGCTTCTTGACCTGCATACAGGTTTCTCAGGAGGCAGATATGGTGGTCTGATATTCCCATCTCTAAGAATTTTTCAGTTTGTTGTGATCTACACAGTCAAAGGCTTTAGTATAGCCAATGAAGCAGAAGTAGATGTGCCGGGGGCCAGCGTGAGGAACTCTACCCATGGCAAAGGTCATGAGGAAGGAGGCTTCGTCATACGCAAAGGCGTTATCAAGCCTCAGGAGACCCCCTGTTCCCGAGCATCTACCCCAAAACCAGAGTCTGTTTTTTGCTCTCACCTACACCTTTGACTTTCCGGGGGGCTCTCCCCCATAACCGTTTCTCTCAGAGAAGGAGTAAATGTGCAGCTCCAAGTCAATAAAAATTCCTGGGCGTGACAACTGTGTTTCAGCTTACGAACTCTGAAGGTTATCTAGCCCACCTGTATAGGTTCGTCTGGCTGCATGTGATGGTTTACAGCCTCCTGACCGTGAGAGGCACGAAATGTTTTAGACTTACTAAAGGCAAATTCTTGTGGGAAGTTAGAAATTATTAGTATAGTGGGTTGGTTGGGAATTATACTGGTGAAGGGCTTTTTCATTTGTTGTGTCAATAATTGCTGCTAATCCCCTGCCCTGGGTGGGACAAGGGTGTCTCAGGTCAAACCTCTCTGCTGACAGACTAGCTTGTGTGACAACTCTCAGCCATAAACAGCACAGAGAGTTTGGAGTATTAGCATAGGGCTTTTCTCATTGTTGAGTCAATGATTGCCACCAGGCCTCCATACCCTTAGGCACCTGGGAACATATTAATCAATGTATTTGGAATATAAAGAAGGAAATACAGTAGTTTTTAAGGTTAGCAATACTAGACTTTTTGAGTTAACGAATTTTCTCTTTTGTTATAGATCACTGTACTTTGTTATAAATCACTGTGTCCTTGCTATGTAAAAATGTAACTTTATCACTATCTTAAGACTAAGTAGATCTTAAGGGGAACATTGGTGAAAGGATTTTCATTTGTTGGGCTAATATTTGCTGCTAAATCTCCATATTCTCTGTCCTTATAATGAATATAACTAGCATATAGGAGAAATAAGTATTAACCTTTAAGCATATAGGAGAAATAAGAATTAACCTTTAAGATTAATCATGTTAACCTTGGGTTAAATAAATTCCTTTCTTGATTGTAACTCACTACACCCTCACCCTATAGGAATGCAACTTTATTTGGAGGGTGGTGCCTGGTTTAAGAAAAAACACCCTTGGAAAAAATAAGTTTTTTGGTTATCAGAAAGAAAGGTATGTTTGCTGCTAAATCTCCATATTCTCTGTCTTTATAATGAATATAACTAGCATATAGGAGAAATAAGTATTAACCTTTAAGCATATAGGAGAAATAAGAATTAACCTTTAAGATTAATCATGTTAACCTTGGGTTAAATAAATTCCTTTCTTGATTATAACTCACTACACCCTCACCCTATAGGAATGCAACTTTATTTGGAGGGTGGTGCCTGGTTTAAGAAAAAACACCCTTTGAAGAAATAAGTTTTTTGGTTATCAGAAAGAAAGAGTCATAAATGTCAGCGAGCCTTATGGCAAGAAGATGATGTAAAAACTCCTAAGACCTTTTTTTATATACATTTATGTGAAGCATCTGATCTTGATAAATGTCAGAACTGCTGACCCCCACGTGACTCTGTATTCATCCCTATGTATAACAAAAGATGTATAAGCAAACTCAAAAATAAAGAAATGGATCAGTTTCCAGAAAGACTGATTCCCTCATGTCATTTCTTTCTGCTCCTCGTTTTTCTGGCTGAATTCCCATCTGGAACATGGGTACTCGCCACGTCTACTTACTTGCCCCGGTTTTCAAGCCCACGCGAGAAGGAGCCCAAGGAGGGGTGCCTTCCGATATTCAAGTGGCACCGGAGGCCCAACGTGGATGGTGCAAATTCCTTGTCTTGGAATTTTATTGGTATCCCACGTAAACCAAGTTATTCAGCTTCTTTTCCTCTCCTACTATTTTCTGGCCGAATTCGCATCTGGGGCACGGGTACCCACCAAGCCTATTAATTTTGCCTGGGCTTCTAAGATCGGACTGGGGGGGCCTCAGTGCCTCCTCTCCTTCGGGAGAACGAGAAGACGCCTGCGGCCTAAGTAGGTGGTGATTGGTATTCCATGCAAACCAAGTTATTCGGCCTCTTTTTCTCTGCTAATTTTCTAATCTCTCTCTCTCTGTAATTGATTAAGTTTTCCAAGGTGGCTGACGCCATCCCCACCTTTGAATTTCCTGGATCCGGGCTGGACCCGGCAGTGGGTTGGTTGGGAATTATATTGGTGAAGGGTTTTTTCATTTGTTATGTCAATAATTGCTGCTAATCCCCTGCCCTTGGTGGGACAAGGGTGTCTCAGGTCAAACCTCTCTGCTGATAGACTAGCTTGTGTGACAACCTCTTAACCATTGGCCGAATTCCCATCTGGGGCACGGGTACCCACCAAGCCTATTAATTTTGCCTGGGCTTCTAAGATCGGACCGGGGGGGCCTCAGTGCCTCCTCTCCTTCGGGAGAACGGGAAGACGCCTGCGGCCTACGTAGGTGGTGATTGGTATTCCATGCAAACCAAGTTATTCGGCCTCTTTTTCTCTGCTAATTTTCTCTCTCTATCTGTAATTGATTAAGTTTTCCAAGGTCGCCGTCCGTCCCCACCTTCGAATTCCCTGGATCCACCGGGGCTGGACCCCGGCAGTCAATCCTAAAGGAAATCATTCCTGAATATTCATTGGAAGGACTGATGCTGAAGCTAAAGCTATGATACTTTGTTTAGCCGATGCCAAGAACTAACTCATTGGAAAAGACCCTGATGCTGGGAAAGATTAAAAGCAGGAGGAAAAGTGGATGACAGGATTAGATGGTTGAATGGCATCAACAACTCGATGGACATAAATTTGAGCAAACTCCGGGAGTTGGTGATGGACAGGGTAGGCTGGTGTGTGACAGTCCGTGGGGTTGCAAAGAGTTGGACACAACTGAATGCCCGTTGCTGCCTGCTCTTTCCCCCATACCTGCATATGTGGTTGCAACCATCCTCTGCTATTACATAAGCATATGCAGCTAAGACCGTGGAGCCAAGTGAACATACACCACCAGCTCTGGCAAACACAGTCATCGGCCAGGTCTCTGGCCACAAGACCTGGAGGCACTGCTAAGGACCCCAGTAGCTCTGCAGCCTCTGTCAACATGCCCACTCCTTTGCAGTGGTCACCAAGGGCCACACAGTTGTTAATGCTGTGGATCACAGTGGTTTGAGCCAAAGAGTCATAATGCCCTTTCCCCACCCCACCAGTCCCAGAGGTGCCACACTCTCCTGACACTTGGTACTCTGCACCAGTAGGCCAGGGTCACAGCATGCTCCAGGATGTCCCCACCCACAGGTGAAGGTTATGAAAGTCACTCCATAAGGTATGGAAGAGGTGATGGCATCTACAAATGTGCAGACCTCTATACAAGGCTACAGGATTCAGAAAGAAGCAGGGAAACATGACTTCACCAAAGGTACACAGTAAACTTCCAGTAACCAATCAAAAGGAAATGAAGCTACAGCAAATGAACACTATAGAATTCAGAATAATTGTTCCCAATATGCCCAGAGAGCTACAATAGAAAACATAAATAATTTAACAAAGTCAGGAAAACAATATAAGACAAAATCAGAAGTTCAACAAAGAGAGGACATAAAAAAGAACCATAGAGAAATATATGCAATAATGAAAAAGTAATAGGACATAGTAGGACGTAAATACAATTTAAAGGTCCAAAATTTCTATTACAGTTGAGGGAGATGGAAATAATATAATTTGTATTAATCCACAATAAGGCAAGACTGCCCATTATAATCTCTGGAATAATCATAAGATATGGTATAAAATATGTAACTTACAAGTTAGAGGTGGAAAAGAAGAAAATAACAGTATTTGTATGATCTAAAAATCATCAAGACAGAAAAAAACTAAAAAAAAAGAGACAAACAGAAAATGAATAGTAAGATGGTGGTTCTAAACAAACATTATGAATAACATTAAATCAAAAGGGAAAATTCACCAAATAAAACTTTAAAAAGTCAAAGCTGATAAAAAGGTAACAGAGTTTCGTGTATCTTACAAAACACTTCTACAAAGACAACTCAGAATGATTTAAAGCGATGTGCATGCAAATATTAAAAGAAACTGCTATACATATATCATGCAATGTTGAGTTTAAGTAAGGGATCTTTAATGCAGCTAAAGAGGAACAGTTTATAGTAATAAAAAGATTAATCCAACAGGAAAAAATCATAAATCTCTAGGTTTCAGTTCAGTTCAGTTGCTCAGTTGTGTCTGACTCTTTGCGACCCCATGGATTGCAGCACACCAGGCCTCCCTGTTGATCACCACTGCCGGAATTTACTCAAACCCACGTCCATTGAGTCGCTGAAGCCATCCAACCAGCTCATCCTCTGTGAGCCCCTTCTCCTCCCGCCTTCAATCTTTCCCAGCATCAGGGTCTTTTTTAATGAGTCAGTTCATTGCATCAGGTGGCCAAAATATTGGAGTTTCAGCTGTAGTATCAGTCCTTCCAAAGAACACCAAGGAATGATTTCCTTTAGAATGAACTGATTGGATCTCCTTGCAGTCCAAAGGAGTCTCAAGAGTCTTCAAAACCACAGTTCAAAAGCACCAATTCTTCAGTGCTCAGCTTTCTTTATAGTCCAACTCTCACACCCATGCATGACCACTGGAAAAACCATAGCCTTGACTAGATGGACCTTTGCTGCAAAGTAATGTTTCTGTTTTTTAATATGCTCTCTAGGTTGGTCATAGCTTTTCTTCCAAGGAACAAGTGTCTTTTAATTTCATGGCTGCAGTCACCATCTGCAGTGATTTTGGAGCCCACAAAAATAAAGTCTGTCACTGTTTCCCCGTCTATTTGCCATGAAGTGATGGGACCAGATGTCATGATCTTAGTTTTCCAGATGTTGAGTTTTAAGCCAACTTTTTCCCTCTTCTCTTTCACTTTCATCAAGAGGCTCTTTGGTTTTTTAGAAGTTCTTTAGTTCTTTAGAAGAAATGAAGAGAGTCTCTTTGTATACCTTTCAGAATTAATCTATTCTAGGAACTCATGCCAGTACATAAATACGTTGTTCTGATCCACAATCTTTTCAGCCTGTGAAACTGTCACTGGGAATACATATTGTTAAACAGTATAAACACTTAAGAAGTGAGATTCATGAAATTTAATTGGTTAATTGCTTTACTGATTTCAGTCTCTAGAAAATATAGATTATAAACACAGCAGTTACTTTGAAGATGACAATTTCATGCTGGATGTCAACTTGCCTTATTGTATCTATAAAATGGCAAAATACACTTGGTTTTGATTCCCTGATATCTTTATGTTACTTATTTTAGAAATGTTATAAATTTCTCATTTAGATAACTTTACATTTAAATGTTTATTTTACACCTTATATTTTTATTTTAAAGGTAAGGAATAATAGTTGTAAAGCTATTGATAACATAGGCTTCAAGTTTTTTCTATATTTAGTTATTAAAGGTGTTATTAAAATATCTGAGGAAGTAATCAGTGTTAACAAATAATCTAATAACCAATTATGTTGTGAAACCTTCTTAAGAAGTCATAGTTTAAATTGTTAATTGAATTTACTATTTATAAGAGCACTTCTAATCAGAAAAACATAAAATTATTGTCTTGAAAATATCTTAGTAAACATTTTGCTTTTTAAAATCTACAATTGGATAAAAATTGATTCAAAATAGCAAAACCTTTTTTCCAGCTACTTGGATTGTAACTGAGAATGAACACCAAGTTAAATACCTGTCAAAGTTTTCTTGGCTACTGACTAGAAATTTTCAAATATTGGTTATAATTTATCTGTTACCTCCTGTTATTATATTGAAAATTTTTGTCTTTTGTGAGCAATTCAACTTGCCAATTAGTCCTATAGCTCTGTTGAGGGAACAAAGATATTAAACAAACCCTGGTCTTTAATCTAGGAGATTCCCCATAGTCATTTTGTGTACTACCAAAGTTCACAGATTGATATCTTATTATAATCCTACATAGCAAACCAGAAATATTAAAAAGAAGTAAATAGTTTGACATGGAAAACAGTTGAGAGCATAAATACAATTCAGTCTTTCCACTGTAGTAATAATTGACATTTTTTGACCTATGGTGAAAATAAAAGACATGATAGATAATCTATGCAATCTGCAGCTTTGTGATCAAAACACAACAATAATTATGCTACATTTTTAAAAATATAAATAGCATATTCCCTTTGTTTCAGATAAATATACAATACTAATTTGTGGACCATTTATTTATATACATAGTATGTATAACTGGGATGGTTATTAGATATAATCAAACACTCATTTTCCAAAATGAGGAAATCAAGCCTTAACCAAATATTTATGGGAAATCTATCAGTCTGTGACACAAACCTACTACCTGGAATATATTTTCAACATAGCTATCATGTTCTAATGCAGATGAACATTTTATTTTCTGAATTCCCATTTATAAACTTAAGTCTTTTAAGAATAGATGTAGTAATTGGTTAATTTTTTGAGTAGGATATTAATCTTGTGTCACATTCGGTACGCTGTGTTAAATATTACTTAAGATAAAATACTGTCAAATTTTTCATAATTATACTTTATTCATTTAAGGAACACAATACTTTTAAAAACAGATATTTAAGTATCTTATTTTCCATATTTTCATATAGTATAGTAAAGTGATAGTAAATTAGTGATTAATACGAATTCCAATGCCAGCATACATGGGCAATAACTAAAGAGTTATATTTGTTGTTCATTGTTCAGTTGCAGAGTTGTGTCCTACTCTTTTGACTCCATGGACTGCAGCATGCCAGGCTTTCCTGTCCTCCACCATCTCCTGGAATTTGCTCAAGTTCATGTCCACTAGGTCAGTGATGCTATCTCACCATCTCATCCTCTGCCAGAGTTTTATATCACTTGCCATTTGCCTAATGATTTATTTGGTTTAGCTCAATGGAATTTGGTGATTAATCCTGACTAAAAGGTAGATTTGGTTGTTATCTTGATTTTACAGATAAGGAAACTTGAATTTAGGAGAGCTGGAATTTGAATTTTATACTCATAAGAACCACACTCTGATGCCTCATGATTTTTATTTAAAGTATCTTAGTGATGTCCATGTAAAGATGTACCATACGGCGTTGAAAATACAGAACCGCCTGGAGTTTAGGAGAGAGTTAAACTTTAAAGGTATAAATTTGGAACTCATCAAATATCAAGAGGATTGATGAAAGGTCCAATAAAGAATATAAATTAAGGCTAGGGGGAATGTACCACTGCAGTTCAAATTAA